>JAKZFA010000010.1:1200000-1735173 GCA_026122715.1 Cladosporium colombiae | reverse complement strand
CCCAACCCTAACCCTAACCCTAACCCTAACCCTAACCCTAACCCTAACCCTAACCCTAACCCTAACCCTAACCCTAACCCTAACCCTAACCCTAACCCTAACCCTAACCCTAACCCTAACCCTAACCCTAACCCTAACCCTAACCCTACGGCCACGGCCACGGCCACGGCCACGGCCTGTACGGGTTCTCCTTCTTCCCCGACATCTGCACCCCTTCCACCCTGCCTTCCCCGGGTCCCTTTCGCGGGCTGCTCCTGCCCTCCATCCCTCTCGGCCCTGCATATCTACCTCTATCGCCCCTCCATACGCTCGCCGACAGCCCGCCTTTCCTCACCTCCCTTTTGTACCCTAACCCTAAAACTCACCCTCACCTTCTCCTCCTCAACCTCCTCCTTACCGGAACCGCTCTCGCCTTTGCTCTTCACCCCTAACCTCCCTCCTGCTCGTCCCTATCTTCCCATCCTATCACTTCTTGCCCCTTTGCGCCCACCCTTCCTTCCTTCCCCTCTTTCTTCTCGCCCGTTCCCCGTCCGGACCCAGCTCCGGTCCCATCGCCTTCGCCGAATCCTACCGCGAAGCCAAACTTCCTCTGGCGTTACTTCACTTCACTTCACTTTGTTGCGCCCAGCTTCGCTTCGCTCCGCTTTCTTTTGCTTTGCTTCACCTCCCTCTCAACCCTTCTCTCCCTCCCTCGTCTCCCACCCGTTCTGCCCAATCCTTCCCTCTCTACCCTTCCCGCGCTAACGGCTGCCTGCATAAGACAACCACCTTCTACCCGCTCAACCACCCTCTCGTTCTTATTCGTCTACTATCATCTACCCGCTAACGCTTGCCTGCGTCTTAGACGGAGCCTACACCGATCTTCACATTACCCTAACCCCGAAGCCTCATCTTCCCCTATAATCTCCCCCCTTTCACCCAAGTTTCCTCCCTACCCTCGGCCTTTGCCCGCTGTGCTCTATAGACCTAGACCTACGCTGTCGTCCCTATCACTCTCCCGACGCCACCTTGTCGAACAGCAAGCTCGCTCCGCTACCCTGCCATCCGCCTCCCATATCTACCCTTCTTCCTAGCCATTTCTTCACCATCTCCCACCAACCAAACCTCCCTTGCTCTTCTCCCCCCCACCTCGCTTTACTCCCTACAATCCTTTCTAACCATTCCTCCGCTTCTGCCTCTCGCACCGTCAGCACCGCCGCTAGCCCCGCCCGTAAAACCCCTTTGAAGTGATACTCTACCCCTTCTTTTCTCTTGTACACTCCTCGTTGCCGGTTGCCCGCATCCTCCCAACTGTTGCACACTGCCTGCGGCGTCCTGCAACCCTCGCAGCTCGAATACTCTTCCCACTCGATCGAGCCCAACTCAGCCCACGCTTGCTCCATCCTCCGCATCTCCACCTCGTTCGCCACCTTACATTCCCACCACTCGTGCCCTACCCGGCTCCCTCCTCCCTTCGTCACACAAATCGAACACCCCTCCGCGTATCGCTCTAACTTTTTCCTCAGCCTCTCCGTGCTTTCCCAGCGGTCACCCATCTCTCCCCTAGCTCTCTTCCCTAGATCCCTCTCGTCAGCTTCGATCCTTCCCAACTTCCTCTTTCCCCTTCCCGCCTCTGACGGGGATGATGCCCTCTCTGCCTCTATCGCTGCTTCTGCCCGAGTCTCCCCGCCGACTTCTCCTCCTATCCCTTCGCAAACGTCACATCCAGCCTCCCCTTCCCCGAGTCGGCACCGATACGCCCTCGCGTCGCCGTCCATGAACTCCTCCATCACCGCCTTACGGCATCTCTCCCCTCACGAACGTGCTTACTTCTTCCCCCGCCCTCGTGTTCTTCTCTCTCGCCACTTTGCCGTCTCTGCTCCTCTTCACCCATTGCAAGATGATCGCTTCGCTCCGCCCTCCGTCCCTCCCTGCTCGTCCGCTCTCTTATCCGTACTGCCGCAGATCGAACGGAATCCCCGTGTGAACCACCGTCCGGATCGACGGCGCATCCACCCCTAACCCTAACGTATTCGTCGCCGTGAACACTCTCGCTCCTCCTTTCCTCATAAGCTCTACCTGTATCTTACGCTTCTCTTGCTCCGTTCCCGCTTCTCGGTAATACGCCTTACATCCTAACGCCTTCGCCATTCTTTTCGTCTCCGCGATCGATTTGTAGTATACCACCATCTTCCCCTCCTCCTATGCCATCCTCTCTTTCACCAGCTTCTACAGTGTCTCTTCCAGCGTGCCCTTCTCGTACTCTAACACCCGGTATGCTACATTCGTCCTCCTCGTCGACTCTCGGATGACCGTCGTTGCCTCCTTTTCCAGCTCGACTGCGTCGAAGAATCTGCTCTCGTCTGTCGGCGGTAGCGTCGCTGTTAGAAATACCACTTGCGTACCTTTACCCCTATTTCCCGCAACCGTCGAACTTCCGGTCGCCACTCCTCTGTAGATTCCAACACCGTATGATACTCGTCGATTACGATCCGCTCCAGTTGCTATGATGCTCTCTTTACGTCGATGAACCTCGCAAACGCTATTGTCACCGCCGCTTCTGCGATCACCACCATGATCTTACAACTGTACCGTCCGGTGCCTCCTTCACTCCACGCTACGCACCTAATGCCTGCCGCTTCGCAACGCCTTTTGACGTCTTCCTGTAGAGAGAGCGTCGGTACCACGACAATCGTCAGCCCGTCTTCCGACCCCGCTGCCGGCAGCATGAACAGCAGACTCTTGCCGCTGCCCGTGCCCGCTACCACAAGAACCCTCCGTTTCCCTGCTTTAACGATCGATTCCAACGCCCGCTTTTGTATCCCTCGGAACTCCGCTCTGTCGCCGTACATCGACCGCAGCTGATGCTCGATATCGATGCTCCTCATCTTCTCCTCCCTCTTAATCGCCCTCTGTTCCTGCTCTAGCTTCACCCTTCGCTGCACCCTCTCGTCGCCCTCCTTCCCCCTCTTCGCCGACGGCCATCCTATTAGTCGATGCCAGTCTCGACTCACCCGCCGGAAACCCTCCCGTTCCGACGTCGTCGTTCCCCGCCACTCCTCGTGTAGCAATCCGTACATCATCTCCTCCATTCGCCGCGTGTGACATGCCTGTCGGGCCGCTATGTCCTCTTCCGGATCGGAGCCTTCCCCCATGTCCTTGTCTTGCTTCCGCTCCTGTTCGTCGTACCACCGCGTCACCGACTTGAACACTCTGATATCGCGAGTGTATCGCCTTTGAAGAGCCGCGTACGCTTGCCTCCATGTCGAAGTGCCAATGCTCGCCCCGATGCGTTTCCCCGTCTCTCTCTTCAGCGTGTTCCTGACCCTGTCCGTCCCCCATAATCCATCTACGTTACTCGCCTGCGCCTCTCCCTTGACCTTGATCGCCTGCTTCGCCCTCCCGCCCACTATGCTTACGCATCCTTCTTCTTCCCCCTCGCTCTGCGACCCTTCTTCCTCTTCGTCACTCTCCTCCTCTTCGCTGCTACCTCCTCCTTCTCCCCACCCCTCTTCGTTCTTCGGCTCCCAAATATAGTCTGACCAGTCCACTCGATCCCTCGTCGCCGTCTGCAATAGACGAACGAACGGTTCCACCAACCACAGATAGTAGACCAGCAGCTCCCCCACTTCTTCCGGCAGATATCGCTGTATCGGTTTCTTCGTCTTACTGTGCTGATAGTTCTTGTGATACGATGTCGCAAACACTACCATCCCGTCGTCCACAAACACCCCCTTTCCCTCTGCCCTGCTGCGGGCTCCGGTGCATCACCGTGATCAGTTCCGTCCCTCTCGCCGGTGCCCCTGCCGATAGATGTGCTAACGTGAACAGTTCCTCCTTGAATTGACGGACCTGACGGAAGTAACCCTCTACCGTTCTTTCGTTCCACCTCGCCCTCCCTTTGCCCTCTTCCCCTGCCCGAGCCTTTCGCATGAACCTCTCCCTCAGTCTCGCTTCCCTGAACACACGTCCTGCCAGCCACTCCTCACCGTCCACTGCGAATTTATTCCTACCATCTGTCAGAAAGCTCCACCCTTCATCGGTGCAGCCCATGTCGTCCACTATCCTCTCGAGCTGTAGCGGCGGCAGCTCCTTCCCTTCTCCACCGTTCTCGCTGACGAACAACAGATCTGCGAGTAGCCGCTTCCGTGCTGTCTCTCGCAGCCCAAATGAAACAGCCCGTATGTCCTCGATCGAGAATGCCACCTTGTCGATCAAGATCGTATCCCCAGCCCACGCCACTCTCGTGCTCGCCTTTGTCGACTCCCGTATCCTCCTACCGTACGTCCGCTGTTGCATGATGTGATTCAACGGTGTCGCCCTGCCTCCGTATGCCGTGAGTGTCATGAAATCGTGCACCGACGCTTTTACGTTCTGCAACACTGACGATGTCGCTTCTTCGGCTTCTTCCCGCTTCAAGCCCTCCAACATCTTTCCGGTAATGTCGTCCTGCCTTCGCTCTCGGGCACTGTACACCACTAGAGCTCGCAGAACTGTTACCATCCCTGACAGATCCGGTGTGTATAAGAGTGCCGACCTCCACTTCCTGCCGCCGTTCTGCGACATGCCCGATACCGCCAGCCCGCTTATAATTCCGCTCTCATACTCGTCGTCTTGCAGTTCGTGATCAAACATCGCGAGCCAAAACCTCAAACATGCCCCTTCTGTTGCCTCGCGCAACTCTTTCCCTTTATTCCCTTGCTTCTTTTCCCATCCCTCTTCTGCTTCTATCTCCTCCCTCGTTACTACGTGAAGCTCTGATAGACACCCTCGTTGTCGGTCCGTCAACGTGTATTTCGGTCGGTTCTCCTTCGCTGCCGTCCGCCAGATGTACCGTAAAATCTTCAGCCACACCTCTGTATACTTCTTGATCGATCTCGGTTTCCGGCTACCGTCGAACGCTTTCATGCTCTGATCACCTGCTGCCTCTTTCCGGTTCACGTACTCTAAGATCGCTCGTCCCGTCATTCCCGGCTTACATACTTCGAATGCCTTTCGCACCACTGACCTCGTCCCTCTACACGCTCTCGTTAGCTCTTCCTCCCCTTCGTCCTCTTCTCCCACTCGGACCACCTTTCTACCTCCTCCTTTACTTTGCTCTTGCGCTCGCTCCCTAGCGGTCCACTCGACAAACCCTAGAAGATCGTCCTATTGAAATCCAGCTAAGTGCCTGTGCCAACCCGTAAACTCGAGCCACGGATCCGCGACATATCGCCTGAAGCTACCGTCCACCGTCTGCCGCTGCCGTGCCTCTTCGACCTTCGCTCGGCCCTCCCGTAGAACTTCTCGTAGTCCTGCATCCGCGTCGATAGTTTCCCGATCCTCGCCCTCGCCCTCAATCTGTTCGTCTCCCTCACCCGACATTCTTTGTGAAACGACAAAGTATCGTTGCTACTGACGGTACTCGAAAAATCGCTGACACCACTGTTTGTCCTCCCACATCCGATTAAGCGCTTGCTTCTCCTTCTTCCGCACATTTCCTCCGCGGCCTCTCTCGTTCACCCAACCGTGTTCCAATCGACAATGCTTCTGTATACCAGAAGCCGTTCGGCACACGTATTTGCACGGATTGCCGTCTTGTTGTCCCATACACTGCAATCCGTCCTTAAAGACCTCTAGTCCTTCGATCGGCTCTTCGCTCGCTTGCGGATATTCGACCTCTTCTTTATCATACGCGACTGCTTCTAACGTCCTTACCCTTTCAACAATGCGACTGCGACTCTGTTTATCGATTTGCGGGTGATGCTCACGTAAGTGACGATCAATCTGTTGCGGTAGAACGGCGAAAGCGCACCTTTTACACACGATGATCTTGTATCTTTGCATATGTTGAAAAATGCCGTCGAAGTCTTCTTGCACGCCATCCATCTTTACCGCGTGAAACCCTTTGTTGCTATGAAGAAAATCATTCAAAGCAGATGCCACTATAATTATAACGTGACGGATCTGCCCCTATATATACCTACGCCACGTTGCGGTTATTGCTATCTTTGTTCTTTGTCTGTATATGAGTCGGCAATTTATCCACGACGCCAGCGTATCGCGTTGAGCTAACCCTACTTTGTCCGAATGCAGCCCTGCGGACAACTTTATGCGAAGACCACCTGAAAAAATTATTTTTACAGTTCTTGTAACATTTCTAGTATTTCGTTGTATCACTATATTACCTACCTTGATCTCATAATTTTACGACGTCAAATGTTCAAACAAACCACCGTCAAAGTTTCAAAAAAACCACGGTCTGTAGAAGCCGGACCCACCTCAAATTTCGCTTACGCTTTCAAAAAAACCACCGTGATTTCTTCGTAGAATGATAGTCATATCTTTCTCTCTACTATTACTTTTTTATTCTATCTAATTTTACTAATATCTCTTTATTTATTTATTTCCCTAATTCTCTATTTATTTTATCCTTCTTTCTATCCTACTTAATTCTTTTCTTACTATTTTACTCTTTCTACTCTTACTATCTTTATTCACTTACTTTTTAATTTCTTCTTTAAATTCTTATTCCTATCTTTGTTTCTCTTTATCTTCCTAATTCTCTATTTATTTTATCCTTCTTTCTATCCTACTTAATTCTTTTCTTACTATTTTACTCTTTCTACTCTTACTATCTTTATTTACTTACTTTTTAATTTCTTCTTTAAATTCTTATTCCTATCTTTCTTTCTCTTTATCTTTAATATCTTTACTTCTTAATCCCTACTCTCTTACCTCTACTCTTTCCTTTAATTCTATATTCCTTATTCTCCTTTTTAATCTTCTATTATCTTTCTAATTTTCAATCTTCTATCTCTCTATTCTTCTTACTTTCTATAAATTCTTATTCTATTCTTCCTTTATCTCTATTCTTCCTTTATCTCTATTCTTCTATTTCTCTTCTATAAATATCTAATTTAAACTACTCTTTTTCCTCCTATTTCTTTTTATCTACTATCTTTACCTCTAACCTACTCTTTAATATATATCTTTTCTCTTTCTTCCTTCTTTTTCTTAAATACTTTCTACTATTTTTAATCTCTAATCTCTTTTTTCTCTTCTCTTTTTAATCTAATCCTATATCTTTTACTCTCTATTCTTTTTTTTTTTTATTCTAACTTCTCTATTTCCTAATCTTTTTATTTATTCTAAAACCCCTAATATACTATCTAAATTTTAACTTTAATTTTCTTTTAATTCTTTTTCTATTTCTATTTCTTTTTTTACTTCTCTTCTTACTCTCTCTCTCTCTCTCTTTATTACTATTACTAAATCTTATATCTTAATCTTTTATTTCTTTCTAAATTATTCTAATCAAATCTAATTCTAATAAACTTAACTCTATATTCTATCTGTATAAAACTTCCTTAACTCTATACTATAATATCTTTATTCTATTACTATTTTTACTCTTACTATTTAATCTAAACTTTAATATATTTATCTCTTTTACTAACTTTTTAATACGCTTATAATCTTTTTATTATATCTTTACTTCGTTCTTTTATACTTTTCTTTTTATATATTTATAATAACTTCTAATCTATATTTCCTTATATCTATTTACCTATCTATTCTTAATACGCTTATATTATCTTCTACTTTACTCTTTTTTTTTATCTCTAATCTATATCTTATATATACTTCTTAACTAATTTACTAAACTATAAATTTATACTCGCTTGAAATTCGACGAATTAAATTTTAATCTATATCTTCCTTCTTTTCTATTACTTTATATCGTTTATACTAATACGTTAAACCCGACCTAAATCGGTTTCCTTGATTTCTTCTATCTCTTTTATCTCGATGTTAATACTAATACTTGGTAAATCTACCATCTACCTATCTTCTTCTTATTTCTATAATCTTTATACTATCTTTGTCCCTCCTCTACCCTGCTTGTCAACCATATGAATGCATGTACTAACTCGCTACTACCCTCCCGCCCTACCGCCTCCGATCCTAAAACCTTTATCGTCTCTTCGACTTGCTCGATCTTCGCTCCACGCCGCACCATTCGCCTCTGCCATTCTTCCCACACTCCTAGGTATCCATGCTTGATGCCAACCACAACCCCTATCAATACTCCGAAATACTAGCAATCCGTATGCTCTCCTGCTGGCACTCGTCCGTCTGCGCTCTACCGCTGACATACGACCTTCGGTACGCCGCACTTGTAACAAACCACGTTCGCCGCGTACCTGATCCATCTCTGTATCTTACGACGCTCCTCCTCTGCCTGCCGACTGTGGTCTTGCCCGCATCGACTGATGCTATGTGCACTCGTCTGATTTCGGCTTCGACACATCACACAAATTCCTTTCCATCTTTCTAATCGCTGTAACAATTCCTCATGCTATATCGCTTGCCTTTGTACGTGCTCAACGCGCCGGGCCTGCGGCATTGATCTTTGTCGTGCCTGCTCTACCACCTCCCTCCTGATACGTCTCTCTTCCTCATCTGTTGCCCCTGCTTCTACTGCTGCTTGTACCGCTTCATACGATCCCGGTTGCTGGCCCTTCCCCTGTTCTTGACACCAATCGCACCACGACTCGTCTGCTCTGCAACGCTGCCGTGTGCGGTCGCCGTCCAAATATCCGTCGATGTCGATCCTTCTACACTATTGGCGCTCGCGGTCGACGTACTGCTTCACCCTATCGTCTCCTAATCCCAACCCGCCTCGGATGATGATCGCACGGCTCACCAATCCATCCCTTCCTGCCCTTCCGCTACCTTGACCGTAATCCCTCATGTTACGCGGCTCGTCCATATGCACGATCATCCGAATGCCTGCGATGTCGATGCCCATATTGAACGATCCACTTGCGACGACCACCTGGATCTGCCCTGTTCGGAACTCCTCTAACACCTCTTCTTTCCTCTCCTCTGTCATGTCTGCGTGAAACGGCTCGCATAGGAATAATCCGGCTTCGACGATCGCACTGATCTCGGGCTTGCTCTCACACATCACGACCACCTTACCATCCGGCTGGATCTCGTTCCGTAACGTGCTTCCCACCAATTCGGCCAAACACTCTATCCGTTTTGACATTTCGACCGGTCCGTCGATGACGCTGTACTCGATGTTCTTCCGTACTGTCGATGCACGTATCAATCGTACTTCTGCTCGCCGCCAATACATCCTGTCGAACAACGTCTGCTCCTCGGTCGGCGGTAACGTCGCCGTCAATAACAACATCTGCGTCTCTGCAAACGCCAATTTGCCTAATTGTTGCAACTCTTGTCGGAAATCCTATCGATCGTTCAAAATAACATAACACTCGTCGATGACGATTCGATCCAATCGTTGCGTCTGTCTGACGCGACTGATGAACGTACCAAATGCCGGCGACACCGCCTTCTCTAGTGTCACTAACACGATCGATGCCCCGTCTACCGCGCGTCCGTGTTCCCACACCGCGCAACGGATGTTCACCTCGCGGCACCGAACCACTATATCCGCGCGTAACGCCTTCAACGGCACGACCACGATCGTCACCCCGCCTACTTGCACGAACGCCGGTAACATAAACAACACGCTCTTGCCCGATCCTGTCGGCATAACGACGACGATCGGGCTCGCCTTGCTGGATCGCATGCATTGCCTCGCCCTGCACGCTACGCATCGTCACTTTCTTACGCATCATCCACTGCAACTCGGCCACGGCATCCATACGCCGTAATGCTACCTGTCGCTCCGTCCTTGCCTCTTCGGCTTCATCCTCGAACGGGCAACGCTTACGCTTCAACCCTTCCTTCTTCGCCTGCTCGGTCGACTGGAACCCCAAAAAACGGTGCCAATCCACACTGATTGCTCGAAACTGCTGCCTCCGACTTGCTGTCGCACCTGTCAACTCCTGTGTGTCTCTTGCGTATACGGCTCCGGCGACGTGTGGGGAATGCGTTGCCTGCTCGTCTGCTATCTCGCCTGACGGGTCGTCCTGCACCCAATCGCCGTCGTCGTGGTGCTCGTCTGTTGCACTCTCCACCCCCTTACGGATCCATCGCCGGCTGATCGCAATAGCGATCTGGCGATATCCTGCTACGTTGATCGACTGGCCTAAACCCGCCTCGCTCACCCGCTGCAACTCGTGCTTCATACAATCCGTCGTCCATTTTCGACCGTCTGCGTCCGCCGGCCACAAATGATCGGATATCGTTTCCTGCTGCCACACCATCGCTTGCATCCGCTGGACGAACGGCAAAACCAACCATAAATACCATACCACCAATTCGCCCACCTCTCGCGGCAAATACCGGTGGATGATCTTGACGTCGCCTTTGACTTCGTACCCTTTGTGGTACCTGGTCACAAATACGACTATCCCGTCTTCGATGAACAAATTGCGATGGCCACCTTGAACGGTGTTGCGGTGCCGGACGCTCAATATTTCCGGGCCACGCGCCGGCTGGCCTCCTGTCATGTGTATCAATACTAACAACTTGCCGCGGAATGCTGCAACCTGCCGTAACCAATCCCGCATCCGTTCACGATCGATCCCGCTCGCCGTCCCTGCTCGAATGAACCGCTGGCGTAAATGCGGCCGACTTCCGATCCTCTCGTGCAACCAACTCTGCCCGTCGACCGGAAACCGGGACCGTTGATCGCGGATGAAACTCCAACCTGCCTCGTCGTTGCTTAGGTCGTCGTACAAATGCTGCCACGGCACGGTCGGTATCCCTCCTTCATCGGCCGCAAACATCAAATCTTCCAACAATGCTCGACGGGTGGCTTGATGCAACCCCCCGACCATGCCACGAAACTCTGCCATGTTGAACTTCACCGCTTTGTATTCCAACGTGTCGCCGTCTCGCCAATTGACGTGACCCGCCGATGTCGTGTTGAAATCGATCTTCATCCCATAACCCCGTAAATCCAACATCCACTGCATCGGGCTGCCGCACCCTCGTACCATAAATCCGTCCATCATCTTCCGCACCCATTCAAAACTGCTCTTGCCGATTTTCCGTTTGCCTTCGCCTCTATCGGTTTGCGTCCCTTCACTCTCGTATCCGCTGTCTTCGAACTCACACGGGCTGCGACCCGCGCTGAATTCATTGCACTCGTCTGCTGTTGGCTGCGTTAATCGTTCAGCTTGCTGCACGATCATGAAATGGGCTACCTTGATCACCGCCGACAAAATCGACGGATACGTATCGGCACCTCGAAACCCTCGACCGCTCGGGTTGACACCCAACGCTGCCAACCCGCAAACCAACGCCATGTCGTACTCGCGATTGTGAATCGTCTGGTTCAATAACTCGATGCAAAACGACAAACACGCCTGCTGCATCTCTGTCATCGCTAGTTTTCCCCCCTCGTCTTCTATTTCGCTATCGGTATCCGTACTATCGCTGTTGGTGTCACTCGGTTTGTCTGCTTCCTTCACCGTCGATCTTGCCGCTACCATCATCCGCTCAAACGCCCGGTCCTGCCTGCGATTGAACCTGTACGGCGGGCTCTTCCACGAATGATCTCGTCTCGTGCGTACGAAAAACGTCACGATCTGCTGCCAATACCGACCTTGCCTTTGATTTCGTCCCGATTTTGATATGGTTCCAACGGACGGTAAACGTTCTGGTGCGCTTCCGTGCGGATCGCCTCGAACCGTAACATGACTCCGCTACGGGATACCGCGTCCTGGCTGGCCGACGCTAACTCGCCTGTCGCCTCCCAAATCGCTGCCGCTGCTCGCTCGTTGTCGTTCGCTTCATTTTCGCCTTCGGCTATCTCTTCGTCGACGGTGGGTTCTCTTAAACATCGTAAAATGTCTTTACGGTCGCAACCCTCTAGGTACGGAATCCACCCTGTCCGTCTCAACCATGGGTTGACCTCATCTGTCTCGCCTGGCCGTATCGTGTCGTCTGATCTGATCCTGTCGTAACGCTGTGATGCCTGCTCCCACGCCTGCGACCAAATATCTTCTTCTTCACTCTGTCTGACGCTTCCTTCCCTTCGCTCTTCGCGGGATCGTACCTCGAAATATTGCGAATGCTCTTTTTGTACGAAAAATCGCTGGCATCGTACCTGTCGGCAATTCTGCAATATTTGACGGTCGATGTCTTCTTTCTTCAACATGCCTGACCCGCCTCGCTTGTGACCGACCGAATGTCCATACATCTTCCGCCAATGTTCTTTGATAACGTCCATATTGCGGCAAACGTACGCACATTGTCCTTCATCCAACTCGCATTTCACACCATCCGTGTACACGGGCAAACCTTCTACGGCTTCTTCGACATATTTGGGTATTTTAAATTCGCCGGAAAATTGCGCGATACCATGCCATTGCTCGATCTCATCCGAAATCCCTACGGCTTGCTTTCTGGGCATCCTGTGTTGCCTATTTGTTAAATGACCTACAACTTGCCTCGGCCATACCGCATATCGACATTCCTTGCATACGACTACCTCCCACTCGGTCAAATGCTGAAAATGGCTGCTTGCCATTGTTCCGCTCCGGTCGCGGTGTGTGTACGGTTTGACTGCTCGGTGCCGCTTTGCTGATTGCGGGTATCAAACGAACGGGTGACAATTATTTGCGCTTTCACTTGACGCCCTTCTCTCTGGTGTATATATTCTCCTATTGTTTATCCTGTCTTTGGGTGAATCGTTTGTCTGTAACAATACTAATCTCCACTGCTGCGCCTCGGGTGGTGTCATGCTTCTCATTGGCACGCTCGTCTAATCCCTGCGCTTTGCGACTGTGCTCTCCTCGATTCCGACGACAATAACTCGACGATTATACTACTTATGACGGTGCTTGCAACACAAAACTTGCTTATATTGATGTGCACTACAACATATCAAAATTTGGGCGGAATCGGCGTTACTCTAAATGAATCCAACGGGCCTGGATCTGATATGTCCTCGAATGGATTCAATTCTAGTTAAATTTGTATGCGAGCTTAGTCGAACGCTTGTGTGCTCGATTTGACATCTATGGTTCCGTCAAGCTCGATATATTCAAGCGGTCTCCGGTCTATTGACGACACGAGATCGACATCAAACGCTTCCTCGCTTCGTTCATGGAGTTAGGGATTTATGATTCGTGCCCTCTTTTCTTGTGGGCTGTCGTAACCGGACATGTCGCCCAGGCGTCTCTTGCGAGAAGGCAAAGATGCCGGTAGGAACCCAAGAAACTCATGCCATTGCCGACTAATCGAGCGATACTCCGATTTTCGCATGTGAACGTGCCCTGCAGCTTCCTGGAGTCCTCTTGCGTAGACCGAGCCGGCCGTCCAAGAGCTGTGGCTCGACTGCGCATCGAGTTTCGTATCTTCGAGCCCATAGTCTCGCTTGAAGCCACCGCATGGCAGATGCTTTCGGGAGATTGCGATAGCTAAGTGCCGATAGACCGAGAGTCCAATTGGTAATCCGAGCTCGAGCTCAAACTCTCTTCGCATCACGCGACTCAATTGAGAACTGTCCCAGGTATCCCCACCCTTGTCCCTAGCCCACAGGAAAGGAGATGTCTGAGCAGAGTTGCGAAAGGCAAGAAGCTCTAGTTGCTGGCAGAACGGCAAGATCAACCATAGGTAGTATACCAGTAGTTCACCAACTTCTTTCGGCAAATATCGGTGTATGATCTTGGTTGAGCTAGTAACATTGTAGCCTTTATGGTACGAAGTTACGGTGCTGACCATACCATTCTCAATGAAGATGTTGCGGTGATGACCGTGCACTGTGTTCATGTGACGGATGCTCAAGATTTCTGTCCCACGTGCCGGCTGCCCCGACGTCAAGTGAATGAGAAGCAGAAGTAATTCGAGAAATCTGGTGACTTTTTCCTTATATGCCTTAGCGTTCCCGTATTGCTAAATGGTTCTGTTAGCGGCATCTTTGCTCAAGAATTCTTCATGTAGCCATTCATTGCTCAAGACCCGGTCGAGCAGCCAGCTCTGTCTGTCGGGAAGCGGACCGAGTAAATTCTCGTGGTGTTGAAGAAAGCTCCACCCATTGCGATTTTCGGCAGGATTGTCGACGAGCTTGTAAGTTGACACAGCGACGCCGAGGTCTTCTCGACGTTCTTGAGGATGTAGCAATAACAACTCCCCGAGAGCATATTGGCACTTCTCAACTTCCTTACGAACGAACGCCTGGAAGTCAACTATGCTCAAGTCTCTTACGTCCTTGTATGACACTCTCTGGCCATCGTCTGTCCAAGTAATATATCCCAGACAGGTCGTCGAGTCGCGAACCTTTTTCGCGTACATGCGGAGCCGACAGGCCCAGTTGAAAGGAGAACGGCTGCCTTGAATCATGAAACGTTCTCGCATCTCGTCGATCATGTGCGACGGACACTCGGCTTTGCCAGTCTCTGTCATCATAACTGCCTTTTGCACCACTAACATCTGTGCGATTTTGACAAAGCCAGATAAGCAAGCTCCATAATTACATGCTTCCCTAAGTATAAGCTTGTCAACATCGATGCCTTGTACAGCAAGGAAGCCAACAGCCACACTCTCGAACAGATCACCTGTCAGATCATGATCGAGAAGCGATATGTAAAGGTCGAGGCAGCTTTTGTCCAACGTCCCTTGAGCTCGTATTAGTATATCAGTCTCCGCACCCTTTTCAGTGAAATTGATAAGTCGCTCGGTTTGGAAATTGCTTCGCCGAGATCATCCGTTTGGCGAGGAGTAAGCCGATGGTCAAGCCGAATTAGCTGCGAATGTTGAGCGGTGCGGTAAACAAAGCAAAGGAGCCTTTTCTAAACACCCTTGTACTGTCGGTATGTCGATTTCTGCAGCTTGACCATAAGTGGCCGATCAGTCGCACGCGGCCGCTGGAGAAAGCTGTTGATTCGCGCTTGGTCAAAAACGTTGATTCGGTCTTCACAGATAGACTGATACGCTATCTCTACGAGCCGGTCAAGGCTTGAGCATAGCAGGTCAAGAATTGGATGAGATCCGTCTCGAGGGAGTGCTGCAAGTGCTGCCAAGCAGGGTAATGGATAGCCCTTGAGGTACCTCGGCCAACGCGTGAGCTGTAACTAAGGCGAAACCTCTTTTGCACTCGCAGAGTCGTGCATTACTTGACCATGCTTTCGTCTTTGTTCCTCGAGCATTGCTAGCTCGCTTCGCACCTCTGCAGCGATTGACAAAGAGGGAACGGTTGAAATTAAGATCGTGAGGTCTGACGTGTAGACTTCAAAATAGCTCGAGTGTTGACCATGTAGGAAGAATCTCTGACAGCGTACATGACGCATAGCTTTAGCCAACTGCTTAGCAACAAGTTCTTTCTGTGCAAAGCCTAAACCACCTCTAGTAAGTAGCAGCTTCCACTGATGTCTCCCTCGCCAGTGTTCTTTCGGGCTCTTCATATTCCGACAGACATAATGACACGGCATCGGAGACCGTCATAGTAGAGACTAAGCTCAGGGATATACTCTACAGAGAGGATCGGCAGCTGAAATTCTCCTTGAGAACAAAGACCTTGCCAACTGTCCAAGTCATTTGCGATGCTCCTAGATTCATATTTTGGCAGACAATGAGCTTTGCTGGTGAGGTGAGCATAAGCCTGTGCTGGCCATGCGGCGCTTGAGCACTGTTTGCACACAGCTATACCGTACTGTAAGAGGTGGTGGAAATGATCAAGGGCAAGAGTCATTCTGGTCACGACGGGCAGCTTCTGACCCTCAAGCGCCAAAGTAAACAAGCAAGACATGCGGGCAAAATGCATCGCGTCGAACCCCAGACAGACGCGTGCAAGTGCGTCATGCTTCCGGCTAGTCCCAATTGGGTGGCTTCGGGCGCACTGTAAGAACGTCGAAAATAGAGTAGAAGACGCATTCTAATCTAGAAAAGCAAAGGCTGTGTTGGGAATTAGCGGAAAGCACGCATACAAAAGCTGTTCGTGCGAACTCAAGCTTCTATATGTAGGAATTTGGGAGCGAAAAGAACCGGTCAAGTTCTGCCCACTGGATTCAGGGCCCGTTGGATTCGTTGATAGTAGTCAGGACTTAGGAGAGGAAACATGAACAACGATATCGAAGAAAGTGAATGTATTGTGATCCAGAAGAAAGGAGGTGAGGTTGGAAAGCGGGGCGTGGGGTTGGGGGGACCTAAGAGTCCCGCTGGCGCCGACGCGGGCGCGCCAAGCATGGAGGCGGGGGAGGGGGCGGAGAATGGCAATGGGGGGTGGGCGATGGTTACGAGGCGGAAATCGAAGGCGGCGAAGGCGGTGGGCACGAGCCCACAGCTCGCAAAGACAGCGAAAGTTTTCGCGTCCACTAGCGAGCTAGAGCGGAAGAGAAAGGCCGAGCAGAGTATGGCCGACCAGATCGCTGCGCTCCGCGAAATGGTCCTTCAACTCATCAAAGGCCAAGCCGAGCAGAAGACCCGGTTCGAGGAGCAGGAGGCGAGGTATACACAGGAGATCCAGAAGCAGGCAGCGCTGCTAAAGCAACTCGTCAAGGAATCTCAAGGACAGCAGCGGTCGACCACAGCCCTTGAGGCGACTGTTGCAAAAAGCGTAAGGAAGCCAAGCTATAGCGAAGTGGCAAAAGGCGGCCATACAGGTACGCCTAGAGGCTCCCAGGCAGTGACCGGACTATCAAGAGTGCAGAACAGCCGACCCTCGGACCACGCACGCGACGACGAGCGGGCAGTCAGCATAGAAATCGGGAGGACAAAAGGAGGAACGGTCGATTTTGCAGTGGCAAAAAAGAAGCTGCAAGCCGGGCTAGACAAGACAAAGACAACAGAGGGTCTAGTGATCGAGTTCCTCCGCCCAGGTCCGGGCGAGAGGGTCGAAGTCATCTTCCAGGATAAGGCGCAGGCGGAGAAGGCGAGAAAGCACACGCAGTGGGCGACGGGACAGATGCCCGGTACGCGGGTGAAGGGGGAACAGTGGTACCCGATAAAGTGCGACATGGTCGCAAAACAGGCGGTCATGGATGCAAACGCAGACGATGGGAAGACTCTGAAGACCACGCTTTGCCAAGAGTTTGGCAAAGAGAACGTCTTCGAAGGACACGATTTTACAGCGATGAAAGCGCACTGGTTGAGTAAAGTAGACGCCACAAAGAAGGTCGGGTCTCTAGTGATCTGGCTAAAGAATAAGCTCGCAGCAGACCACCTCCTCCAGGCTGGTACAGCCATTTTTGGAGCGATAGGGGCGTATTGCTCGAAGTGGGAGAGGCGGGAGGACACTTTACCGTGTTTCAACTGCAACCGGTACGGACACAAACAAGCGACCTGCAGAGTACCCCCGAAGTGCGCGCTATGCTCAGGGAAACACTCGAGGCACGATTGCCCGCGACCTACAGATTTGAAGTGTCCGGCTTGCAACAAGGAAGGTCATTGTGTCTTCGACTAGCAATGCCAGCTTAACCCAAGTCACTGGAAGTATAAGGGCATTCAAAAAGCGGGAAAGGCGACCCTGCGTGATCAGACAGCGGAAGCAGCCACACCAAACCGGACTGCACCAACTAGAGGCGGGGGTAACACGAGTGTAGAGGCAAGCCAGGGACAGGAGCACCAGAAGCAAGCATCGGTGGCAGAAACCACGGACGAGCGCGAGGTCGACATGACCGACGTTGCCGAAACTCACGCCTCGGATGAATAGGGTACAGATAATGCATCTAAACGCAGGAAAGCGAAAGGCCGTCCAGCACGGACTTCTGAACGACGAGACAATCAAAGGATTTACAGCTCTAGCAGTAGTAGAGCCATACATCTTCCAGCACCCCCAGACAGGCGTACCGACCATATCGCAGGATCGCCACTGGCAGATATTCGAACCAACAGAGAAGAGGCGAGATGGACATGCGAGGCATGCCTTCAGAGCAGCGTTATGGGTGAACAGGAGATGTAGGGCGATTTCTATTCCAGCAGATAGCTACGATATAGCAGCGGCGCTCATCAGACTCGAAGATAGGAGCCTGGTAGTGATGGCGTGCTACGAAGCCAGGAACGCTAGGATAGAAGTGGAGAGGGAGACGGACTTAGCAAGGCAGCTACGAGCGATCGAGTCGGCGACTCAGCGGGCACGACGAGAGGCCGGCGACAAGCCGCTAGACGTGCTCCTTTGCACTGACCTAAACAGGCACCACGTACTATGGGGAGGGCACCAAGCGCGGATGGACGTTGGAAGGAGGAACGAAGGGGAGCCTATCATCGATTTTATGCAGGAGGTAGGCCTGCACTCATTGCTACCAGTGGGGACGATCACATGGGAGCATCAGTCCAAGGATCTGGCTACGACGGTCGACGTCATTCTAGGATCAGTTGGAATCAGGGAGAAACTGGAGTACTGTCGAATCCATACCACCGACTACGGATCAGACCACAAGCCGGTCGCACTAAGCTATAATGGGCGCCAAGTTGAAGACGCGGGGGAGGGGACGAAGAGGCTCTATAGAGACGCAGATTGGGGAATTATCAGGGCGGCTACCAGCAGTGCGCTCGGGCGCGGCCAGGACAGAGAGAGGATTACAGACGCCTGGCTACTGGACGAAGCGGCTAAGACTTTCCTGAATGAAATAAGCATGATTCTGGAGGAGCACGTACCGAGGGCGAAAGAGTCGCCGTACGCGAAACGCTGGTGGACGAAGGAGCTCTCGACCCTACGGAAGGACTATACTATCAAACGGAACCGGGTCACGACGCTCCGTCGGAGGGACGAGGACACTACGCAGGCACGGATAGTAGCCCATTTGGCAAGAAGGACCTACCTAGACGAGATCGACAAGCAGAAGAAACAGCACTGGAAGGATTTTCTGGATAACCCGGACAACATCTAGAAGGCAGCTAGATACGCCAAACCATTCGGCGCGGCCATAGATATACCCGAGCTATCGGTGGACGGGCAAAGGTACCAATCGGATGAAGAAAAGGCGAAAGCCTTGATGGAAGCCTTCTTCCCTACACCTCTAATGCCAGAGGCATCAAACAATAGAGTGCGGCAGGCCATCCACCAGGCCCGACCTCTAGAATAGCCGTGTCTCACAAAACACGAAGTAGAAAGAGCTATCTTTAGGAGCAACCCGGACAAGGCACCAGGCATAGACGAGATCAGCTTCCGAGTCTGGAGGGAACTATGGCCAGCAGTAGGCGACCACCTACTATGGCTATATTCTACATCACTGGAGTTGAGACATGTACCTAAGCAATAGAAGACTGCTAGGATCATCACCCTAAGGAAGCCGGGAAAGGCAGACTACACAAGACCGAAAGCCTTTCGCCCAATATCACTCCTCCCGATGATAAGTAAGGGACTCGAAGCAGTAGTAGCGGCACGCCTTTCGTACATGACAGAAAAGTACAACCTTCTTCTAGTGAATCACTTCGGCGCGAGACCTAGGAGGTCGGCCGAACAAGCACTGAACGTCCTCGTTGAGAAGATCTATCAGGTATGGAGGGGCGGTAAGATTCTTACGTTGATCTCCTTCGATGTGAAAGGCGCCTTCAACGGAGTGCACTCGAAGGTGCTAGAACGTCGATTGGCGGCGAGGAGGGTTCCGAAGCCGATAGTCGAGTGGATAGGGGACTTTTGTACGGGTCGGTACGCCTCAGTCACTGTAGGCAGGTACGAGTCAGAGGTAGCGGAGATCGAGTATGCAGGGATTCCACAAGGATCACCGCTGTCACCGCTGCTATATATGTTCTACAACGCCGACCTGGTCGAGAGGTCGATTGACGGCCAAGGGGGGTCGATCGGATTCGTCGACGACTTTAACGCCTAGGTGGTAGGGGCGGACGAGGAAGAGAATACAGCAGCGATTGAGAATACCATCCTACCTCATACCAAGCGATAGGCGAGGCAGAGCGGCGCAACGTTCGAGGCCGACAAAACCAGCTTGATCCATTTTACTAAGAGGGCGGGGGCAGACGACACTAAAGCAGTCCATTTCAACGCTACTGCGATACTACCCCAGCAAAGTGTCAAAGTTCTTGGCGTTACGTTGGATAAGAAGCTGGCGATGGACGAACACCTCTCACGAGTGATCAACAAAGGTACTCGAGCGTGTTTGTCACTCCAGGCGATCAAGGGTACAAGGCTAGCTCAGATGAGACAACTTTTCCGTAGCTGTGTTCTACCGATCACCGATTACGCTGCCTCGGCGTGGTACGGCCATGGGAAGGTTGGCGTGGTCAGGCTCGTGAACGCACTCGAAAAAGTACAAAGGCTGGGAGCGAGGTTGATAACCAGAGCATGGAAGAAGGTAGCCCTACCTATCCTCGAGGCCGAAGCGTGTCTCGAGCCCACCAAGGAACGCCTAGACAGGAAGGTTTCGGCACACGTGGCAAAGCTTATATCGCTCCCAAAGAGTAACCCGGCTAAGAGCGCGCTACTACGTGGGTTCAACGTGAACACACAAGTATCGCCACTCGGAGCGACAGTCGCGGTGTCGAGAGAGCGGCTGAAACCAAATGAATCCAGGCTACCTATTGAAGACCCGCCGTGGATCCAGGCGCTATAGATAGACCACAGCTATCGAGTAGTCATCAAAGAAAAAGACCAGGCAATCAAAGATACGGCCACGATCGCAGGATCAGGTACTGTAGGCCTATACACCGATGCGTCAGTCGCGAAGTGGCTGGCCGCCATCGCAGTCGTCAAGAGGACTGGGATGTTTACCCAGGTCGTCAGGCAAGACTCGATAGGATAGGCATCTACGTGTGGGGTGTTAAGTGCAGAAATAGCAGCGATAGCAGCGGCTCTAAAGTACGCTCAGGAGGATCTCACGGAGGTTCAACAGCTAGCGGTATTCTCAGACAGTCAGCAGGCTCTCCGAGCAATTCAAGCCGGCAACGATGCTAGGACCGGACGAGCGCTCCTGTCGAAGATCGCAGAGAGCACAGAAGCTCTTAGCAAGGCAGGGATAGATCTCAGATTCAGATGGTCCCCGGGCTATGAAGGTATAGTAGGAAACGAAGAGGCCGACGACGCAGCAAGAGAGGCGTCGAGTCATACGGGTAAGCCTACGGCTCCGGCACTAGAGAGGGTGCGGGAGGTGGCAGGCGTTATCCGTCTGATAAATCGGGATAGGAGTGAAGATCCGAACCCGTTCGACACCACGAGGCTGCCCGGCCAATATACGTGGAAGATGGATCGCGCCCTACCAGGAAAGCACACCCTACTGCTGTACGGGTCGCTCACCTCGGACCAGGCGTCGATCCTTATCCAGGCGAGAACGGGACACTACCGCCTGAACCAGTACTTGTCCCGAGCAGGACTGAGAGATGATGCCAAATGTGGATGTGGACACAATGATGAAACGATCAAACACGTCCTTCTTTGGTGCCCGAGATAGGCAGACGAGCGTAGGGAGCTACGAGCAGCCGCAGGCGACAGGTCGGGAGATATATCCTACCTCTTAGGAGGATGGGGTTCGAGAAAGGACATCAGAACAGGGCAGTTGTTGGACGGCCCGAAAGAGAAATGGAAGCCGGATCTAGCAGTCGTTAAGGCTACTATCCGATTTCTGGAGAAAACTGGCAGGTTGACCTACCAACAGGAGGTCATACAGGCAGTATAAGGGATGGATTACTCTCACACTCACCCTGAGCAAAGGCAACGAATCTCATTTGTAAGTAAGGTTACTATTAGGGACGGCTCATACGGTCACCGTGAATAGCCTGACAGAATCAATCAATCAATCAATCAATCATACTACTTAGAGTCGATATCTTTAGCTATACTACTTAGGGCTAGGCCGCTCGACGCTCCGCCGTATACCGCATTCCCCTTAGCCGCGGCCATTGTCTACACTTTTGGCGGCATTGCGACTGATATGGAAGCGCGCGTTCTTGGGCAGAGAGGCATTATTCCTAATCTTTATGCTGCAGGTGAGATCACTGGCTATTTCTACGATAAGGCTCCAAATGCAGTAGCCTTCATGCGCGCACTCGTCTTTGGACGTATTGCTGGCCTCAATGCCATAAGCTCCCATTAGATAGAGAGAAGTGTACTGTCTCTCTAGAGACTAGGCCTGTGACATCTGATACTATCCTCAAGCTAGTTTAGGGTTAGGGGTTCACATTAGAGTGCTATGTAGGCTAGCAGACGCAAACAGAGCAAGCTACATACATTAAGGTCAGGCTATAGAGAGAGAGGCAAATCTATATATATCCCCTCTAACTAATTAAGCTAGTCGGATTAGGCTAGGGACAATGTGCAGTGGGAGTCAAACATCATCTTGCACGTTGAATTTGTGAAGCAGGCAACAAAGAGATATATCATAAATAACTAGTGCTCTCGGACTCATGGCATGCTGCCCAAGTTCTGCAACAACATAACCCTATCTCACAAAAGAGCATGTTGCGAGCCTAAAAGACTACTGCTCTCTTCACATCCTACCCTGGTATCGCAGAGTAGGACTCGCTCGCCGACACAGCACGGCTGTCCACCTTCGCAGAGCCTTTGAGCCCTGCCGCAGTACTTCAGAGCTTCACCTTCCTCTCACTGCATGCCCTCTTCTTCCAATCGTACTTGACGCAATCCTTCTTGTCACCGTCGTCCTTGCAGCAACCCTCAATCTTGCTCCACCTGTAACACCAGTAATTCTCCTTCGTCGTCTTACACTTCTTCAAAGCGTAGTCCCAAATCGAGCAACCCTCCTTGTCACCATCCTTGCAGAACAGCCCGAGGAAATCCCACTCCTTGCAAAAGTAGTCCTGCTTGTGGTTCTTGCACATCTTCTTGGACCAGTCGTAATCGACACAGCCAGGCTTGTCCGAGTCTTTGCAGCACGCTTTGCCGTAGTCCCAGCTGTCACACCAGTAGTTATTCTTGTAGTTCAGGCACTTCTTGAATAAGATGCTGTAAAGATCGCAGCCTAACTTGTCGTCGTCGATGCAGCACTTCTTGCCGTAGTCCCATTTCTTGCACCACAAAGAGGGTAAGATGGAGTTGGCCTCCGCTTCAGCCTCTGGGAGGGGGTTGGCAGATGCGGCTGTAATTGCCATGATGGCGATGCCGAGGGTCTTGATGAAATGCATGCTAGGAGTGGTAGTGGTAGGAGGATATGTTGTTGTTTCGATTCGATGTCGCGAGCTGATTAAGAATCGGATAGAGGTGAGGCTGGTGAGGGATCGCTATATTTATGTCTTGAATGTCGGCCTTACTGTCCTGTCCCTTCAGCAAAACGATTTGTCACGGTCGTAATAGCCAAGATCCGTTCTTGTTGTTCGTCGTGAATGTGGCTACCGTACGCGAGGTCATTGCCGATAAAACCAAAGGGCCCTACTCAATAGTATGAAGCAACCAAGACCCATTCTTGTTCGCTATCGTGGATGTGGCTGCGGTACGCGAGGTCATTGCCAATAAAACTAAAGAGCTCCACGCAGAAGTCTGAAGTCAACCAGTAAATCAGACAGGAGCTCCTGGAAGTGTATGCAATAACACATGGCTACCAGTGGATCCTTCTTCCTTGCAGACAGTGGCTGTTTGTCAAGCTCATTCTACCGGTGATCTAGACAAATTGCACAAAGAACTCGTAGCCAGGACCGGAGAATAGTTAGCCCATAGCGTTCTGTAAATCAGGATGCATTCTTGAACACTTGCCAATAGGACATCAAACCGTTGAGCTGAATGATCGTGCTGTGTTGCTTGCCGACATCAGCTGCGCCTTCGACGAATAAGACTTTGCCGAAAAGATGCGGTAACGATTCTAGATTGTCAGCTCCATCGACCTGCTGCTTTAGGAAAGCCAAATTCAACACCTAAAAGACCGAGGAGCAAGAACCTGCAGTTTCTGGTAGTTTACAGGAGTGCTTGGCGAGGCCAAATGCTTAGCGAGGCTGGTGGTTCCAGTGTCAGGCCAGTCAGTCGAGCTCATCAGCGCACTTTGGGCGTAAAGACGTGGTCGAGACAAAAGGAGATCGAACGATGTGTTGTCGTTCCGTCTTTTAGCTAATGCCAACATAGTCTAGGTTACATATTTCTCAAAATCTACTCAGAATCTGCGATATACTCTCATTGTGCCGTTTTGGAACCAATTGAAAAATGGAGGAAACCATGGTCCTAAGACATTGTGCCGCATTACTTACAGCTCTTCCAGCTAAACAAAGCGCCCTGTGTGGCGTTTACTTGATACTAAAAGTAAGCGGCAGATATGGAACATACTTCCGTACCAGGAAAAGAGGGACGTACAGTGATGTCCGCCGCGCTGCTTGGCACTCTCCTTTAGGAAAACACAGTGCGAACATCGCAGGGCGAGGCGTTTTGGCGACCCAAGTAGTGGGTCGCGGAACAGACTTGTTACGCAACAAGATATCACGGCTGACAGCTTCGCAAATTCGATAAAGTATGAAGTACCTATGTAAGCCGACTAAAGGGGAGCTCATCACGTGTTGTGCAGCTCTATACTCGGGTCGCCATTCCGATCCAAAGGTGGAGACGAGTCCAGCCACATGAAAGACCGCCACCATCTTGGTAAAAGTGGAGAGATGCTGATCCATCTTCATGGATCTTCAGACGTTGTCGATTGCATCGGGAGATCGACGCGGGGTGAAAGTTTCGCCGTGAAACCAAGAGAGCTAGCTGTATCGGCTATCACTCGATCGAACAGCTTTTCCACATGTATCCGTATTAGACATTAAAGCCGCTTGTCACGGAGAGGTGAGGCATGTTGGCCAGCTGACCCATCGAATCCCAGGTTTCAAAGAGGCCGTACAAGGCGGTCAGTAGACAAGCATTTTGTTGATGAATGACGTTTGCTCGTGTATACCAAGAAATATGTAACCAGTCATCATAGAGTGTTACAGTAGAAAAAATCAGCAATACTGTTCTATTTGCATGTGTTTGAGTGGTTGAGTACACGTGGGAGATATGGTTTGTCTCGACGAGTTCCTCCGTTCTTACTCCGGTGATCACCGCCACGGGAGGAGCGTCTGCGTGGCTCCAACATGTACCGCTAATCATCACCGTCCATGTGCTGCATCTGGTTTTACCTTAAGCCACGTGGGACACAGGAATAGAGTATCGCAAGGTACTTCAGTACCGACATGACAGCACTGCAGATCGCAGTGTTTGGGCAGCTCTGCTAAAGCTGAAATAGTTAGAGACCATGGAAACACTAGAGACGCACGATACGAAACCGAGCATATCTTAGAAGGGCAGAGCGTGGGGCGGTTCTCTCCTACCATCTTCCCAATCATGATCTGCAAACGCAAAGCACAGGCTCCGGCTATGTGCTTTCCTAAAGCCTTGAACTTTGAGCGAGAACGTTTGGTAGCGAAGCCACGAAAGGCTGCAGCGTTTACAATGCACATGGACACCAGCCACAAAAATCCCAGAATCTGCTGAGCGGGGCAGAGATCGATACCGTGCTTGTAAAGAGCTGCGGTTCGAGTGAGGGGTGATCGAGGGGGGAGATTGCATGATTTGTACGGCAATCATCAGGACTCGCGGTGCACTGTCGCGCGGCTTCAAGGAGTGACAGCGATTCATCTTTCTCTTTCTCTTTTGTCGAGGAGTAGGGATGCTCTCCCGACTTCTATGCTTGACGCCAATGCATCCCGCTTGCCTAGGGAGAAGAGAGGCGCGCGGCGGAATTGATGAAAGAGTACATTGAGGAAGAAGTTTGGTCTTTTGTTCCACCTTACAAACCTGCTACAGCGAAGCCAATGATAATCGCAGCGAAGCTGACAACTACAATTCTCACTGCGACCGGTCTCGTACCGCTTGAGTCAACGCTGCTAGAATCACAGCAAGAATTGACATCGTACGAAACATTATTGGCCTTAGCCGCAACAGCCAGCGTGGACCCATTAAAATTGCCTCTGTTGTAATAATCAACAAGCAAGAAGTTCGGCGGGCGTCCCCAGTCCTCTGCACAGCGCTCGACAGCGAGCTGCGCGCTGCCGTACACGGTGTCGTTCGCATTCGTAGAGTTTAACTGCACCACATCGGGCACGAGGATGTTGCCCGTTGAGCCGTAAGAGAGTCCGATCGCAACGTTGAGATTGTGGTTGGCGAGATACAGTCTGTTCTGGGAGACATCGCGGGCTTGGCCCGGAGGGCGTTGGACGGTGCACGGGAAGGAGGGATCAGTGGGCGAGAATGGTGTTTGCCATTGGTAGGACCATATGTCCAGTAGCCATGGGATCTGTATGGTTAGGGATGGCATAAGTATTGCAACAGGCTTCGTGAAACGCGGAGATGGCGAGACACGATGGCATGGTGACGTACCTTTTGTTGGTCCGCATCGTATGCGAGCATCGCAACCACACGCTTGTTGCTGACGATCATTTCCGCCAACGTTGGCCAGCCTTCGATGTCCATCGGCTGCGCGAGTGGGATGTAGAGATAGTCTAGCATGCTGGATGCAAGCATTAGCAAATTGTTACGAGCTCGGGGTCAGAGTGGAGGCGTTACCCAGCGTTTGTGAACGGCGCAGTATAATTTCCGGGATCGATGAAGTCTTCATTGCCGAGAATAATGGTGATGACCTCGTATCGATTTTCATCTAACCATTGCTTCACAGTGGTCAAGTATGCCTCTAGTGTGCCGGCGTTCAGCTCGTCGCAGCTGGTATGGCAGAGGTATACTTCGTCTTGATAGTAGTGTGTTTCACTCTGAACTACAATTGCGCTTGATCAGCATGGAATAGAGCAATGTGGCCTTGTAATGCTCACTGCCACGGATACCATCATTGAGCTGGATGGTCACATCAAAGTCCTGGTTGCTTGCGGCATTGTGCGCTTTGTGAAAAGGACTGTTGTGGGCGACGACGTAGGTAATGTTGCTATACTTGCGGTCGCAAAACTCCGCATGGCCATTGCACGTGGCGCTTCCAGCAGTGGGGGTGGATGTCGATCCTGAATCTGTCGATGAACCATGCAGAAGAGTCTCAATGACTGCTGACGACGATGAGGCTAACGTCTGGGTTAACGAAGAAGGAGCGACTGTGGCATTGGTCGGGGACTGAACTGTCAGAGTAACACCTCCTGAGGGATAGGTGGCTCGAGGATCAGTAGGGATCTCTGTCAGCTGTGCCTCGATTGAGGAGGTGGTGTTGGCGCTGGGTTCGGACGAAACCGACGCTGTTGTCGTCTGTGTTGTCTCGGCCAAGGCAAGGTGGAACCATACTCCAAACAGGAGGCTCACTAATGGACAGCCCTTCATGTCGCTTGCGCCCAGAGAATGTCGCGGCTTCTTCAGTGCTTGTATGTCTAGCGATCAACGTAAATAAGCTCAATTAATACCAGAAGCATGCACTGACGCGTCAACATCCGCGTGAGTCCGTGAAGTCAAACCTTCCCAACGTCATAATGTTTTACCTCACAGTCTCTTACCATCATCCTACACTCCATGGAGGGGATGCCTTGGGAGACTTCGATGGTAGCTTCCTACATCGAAATTGTACAATGCTCGAAGTTCCATGGCTGGAGATGATGCATCCAAGTCAGGCAAGCCGCTCCATCTGCAGGCCTGAAGCTTTAAAATGTTTTGGCAGCTCGCAAAAGTCGCCCCAGACTGAGTGGTAATGCAACTGTCGTCAATGCGAATCCTGTGCCTGACGTCTGTGGCGTTCTTCAATGCGCTGAAGAGGTTACCCACCAAACGTTCGTCGAGCCATCGTAAATCGAGGAGGTACAAGCGAGAGCTTCGGCGTACCGCTCGATGAAATGCTTTGGGTGATATGCCGCCGCATCCTGCACTCTTGCGAACCTGCCGGTAACTGCGAGACTGTCACAGTATAACTGGAAGAGCCCATATTGTCAGAAGCGTAGATGCGCACTGCTCAAGTCAGTGCTGCTGCGGCGACGCCACTGCAAGTTTCTCCGGGAGCGAAGACGCCTGCGTGCCCAGGGCAGCGTCGTCATCACGTGCTCAGTCCTTCACCTAGAAAACATACATCGGACCAGACAGGAATAGAGATCAACAGACGTCTTCACCCGGCGTTTGTGTCGAAAAGAATGCGAGGAGGATGGAGAAGGTAGGGCTTGGGCAGATGCTTATGGTGTGACTGCCAAGGACGTCGCCCGCATCTCACGGCATCAAGAAACGGAGCATCACATGTGTACATGTGAGATCTCCATCAGATTGCCGTAAATCTCACATGTTGTGACCTTCAGTAGAATCGTGTCACCTTGAACAAAACTCAGGCGCATACGATACTGTAACCCACTCCACAATCCCAACCCAGGAGCCGACCATGAAAGCCGTACGCGTCCGACCGAAGTCCCAAGATGGCCCATCCTACACAGCAGAGAACCCAGCGCCCTCATCGGCAATTCGTCTCACAGACATCCCAATCCCCCCTCCCCTTCAACCAGGGCACCTAGTAATCCTCACAAAAGCAACAACCGTCATCCGCGACAACCTCGCCTGGCCCGAACTCTAAGCCTGTCCAGCAGCACACATGGGCGACGACTTCGCCGGCATAATCACACAAGTGCACCCTTCCGAGCGTGACTTCAAACCCGGCGACGAAGTCTTCGGCATGACGCACGCGGATCGCGGGGACACTTGGGCTGAGTACGCCGTGGTCACGACCGAAGAAGCAAACCCCAAACCATAGTCCCTATCATGGGGCAGAAGCCGCAGCACTGCCGCTGAGCGCGCTGATGGCTGACCAGGCGCTGTTCGTACACGCAGAGTTAGATGTGAATGCACAGCGGCCGAAGCGGGTGCTCGTCACGGGCGCAGCGGGCGGTGTTGGCATGTTCGTCGTAGCATTTGCGGCTGCCGCTGGGCATTATGTGGTCGCAGCGACGAGTTCCAATGCTCGGAACGAGGAGTTCATGCGGTCAATGGATGCGGTCGATGGATGCTGCCGATGTCGTTGAGTACGGTCAGCTGGATTCGCAAGACATGTTCGACGTCGTCATTGACACGGCGGGAGGCGAAATGCTTGCCAACTGCTGGAAGACAGTGCGAGATGACGCCCATCTCATCTCAGTGGACTCAGCAAGCTGGAATTTTGTGGCAGAACACAAGAAGAGCGGTCTTGCTTCGGGGAGAGAAGGCGTCCATGCGAAATTCTTCATTGTCGAGCCGTTGAGAGATAGCATGGAGCGCATCTCTGCCGCAGTTGAGACCAATGGTATCAAGGGACTGGTGGCGAAGACGATGCCGTTCGAGAAGGCTCGAGAGGCGTACGTTTCGTCTGCGACGAGAGGGTATGGGCGTGGGAAGATTGTGCTTGTGTTATGATGATGCTACTCCAATCTGAGAGTACGAGTGACAACCCTAATAATGTTGTCCAACTTCGGCTGGACAGCAAGATCACGATCATGCAGTAGATGCATGCGAGTGAACAATACAGGAAACGCCCAACCTACAGCGACACGTTCAGCTTCACAAGAAGGTTTTAGATGCTTCTGGTTTCACTCGCAGCATGGACTCGAAGCGGAATTAAATGATTCAGTGGTTGATGTTCTACCGTACGTTGGGAACTGCACCAGACACTCTGAGCTAATTCGATGACAGTTGAAGAACAGTCCACCAGTCGGCACTACAATCCACCTTGTAGCTAAGTCCAGAGAAACAGCCCGACGCCCTCATCGATGTTGCCTCCTGCGCGCTTCTCCAATCCGGGCCCGACCATCTCATCTCAAATTTGCGTTCCGTTTGTCGGATCACCAGCCTGATTGCCAGCGAGATTGACTCGGAAGAAATCAAAAAGCCTTCCAAACGGAATAAGGTCCACGCGGTCATAAAGATCGACATGATTCGCTCCAGCCACCCACAAAAGTTCTTTAGGCTCCGCAGCGCGAGAGTAAGCATTCTCGCTGAATTCCCTCGAGTGCGCCCTGTCTCCGGCAACAAACAACAACGGCCTGGGGGAAATCGTCTCGATATCGTCGAAAGGGTAGAAATTCATGAACTTAAGGTTGCTGGTGATGGTGCGTCCCGTCGTGACGTTCGGAGAAGAGCTCGCCGGAGTGTAGAGGCCGCGCGAAGTGCGATAGTAGTCATAAAACTCGCGATCGATTGCAGTGGAAGCATTCGTGATCTCAAGAGGAGTGCCAATGCTCCATGCCAGGTCCCCACCAGCCGCTTCCACCCAGCGCTGCTCCAAAGCTTGCGCTATGATATCCTGGCGCGCACTTATGTTCTGAGACTGGCGCAGGCCATTGCGGTTTACTGCACCCATATCATACATGCTGGAAGTCGCAACAGCCGATATACGCGAGTCGATCTTTGCAGCGCTGACGACGAACCCGCCACTGCCGCAGATGCCAATGGCGCCAATACGCCTACGATCGATATATGACTGTAGATCAAGATAATCAACAGCAGCACTGATGCCCTCCGAGTAAAGGTCCGGCAGCACCGCATTCCGCGGCGAACCTTCACTTCCGCCATAGAACGGAATGTCGATCGACACCGCAACGAAGCCTTGCTCGGCCATCTTCGCAGCGTAGAGGTTGGCGCTCTGCTCCTTGACCGCGCCCATAGGGTGGCTGACAACGACGGCTGGATTGCCGATGCCGCGGTCGAGGCTATTGGGCAGGAACAAGTTCCCAGCAACGGTGGTGTGGTAGATGGTTGGGAAAGTGATCGGCCAGACGGTGACGTTGTCACTCTGGTAGAAGTTGTCGGCGCCGTACGACATGTTCTGTGCGCACGCGAGGTTGAAGATGGCCGTGCCGATGGCGGCGACCCTGGCGATAGGAATTCTCATGGTGGTCTCCTGGTCCTAGGGGCATGCTAGCTGTGTTTCGATGATGGAGGGAGGACGACTGTGTGTGAAGAATGTTGTTCTGCTTGTGTGCCGCATTCTTTTGCATTTATAGCGGATTCCATCCCGGAGGCAAAGACCATCACGCTCTTCAACTACGCCTGAGGTCTCGGTCAAGAGGGCTGTTGTGAACCCAAGGAACCATGACGCGCAATTGCCCATACGCTTCGGGGTATCTCGCCTCAATACATGATGTTTGCCAAGTCAGCCCGCACGCGGTCGTTACGGTCGCGGGTGCGGTTGCGGACGCGGATGCGGTGCCTGGAGATGTGCCCCAGACGCGCGCATGGAACCGCGATGCGAACAATCTCACCTCAAACCTAACATCTTATCTGCTGAAAAGGACACTCCATTTGCGGCCGCTCTTGTCGCGTGGCCGTCGCTCGCACGTCCTTGGGCGTGATCCTAGACTCCAACGTATCTAGCTTCAAGCATACACGACGCAAACAGTCGGTCGACACCCTTTATCTCAGCAGAATAATTCGGTCCCCCACGAGACAACCTGCCCAAGTTCCGACGTAGCTCGTCTGTGACCAGGCTCGAGAAGCGTCTGCGACAAGAGAGTATGGGCATGGGGAGATTTTGCTTGTGCTGTGACAGGTCCTACGATGAAGTGGGTACGGACTGGGCAACCGACCTTACCTCCGGTATGTCCACTGCTTTCTGCATTGCGGTATGAGGACCATGACCGCTACTTTGCCACTTCAAACGGGGCTTAGCCAAGGGTGGCTGACGACACGCGATCATGTCTCCTTGGCCGATGCGTAGGCAACAGTATCTGTATCAAAGAATAAATGCACTATTATGCTTGTAAATTGTCAGTATGCAGAAAAGTCTCACCTGTCTTCACGTCAAAGTGGTAGAACAGTGCGGAGCAACGGTCGACAGGGCTGTCACCCCAATAAAGCAAGGATCGGCATTGCAGTGAATACTTGACGTTGGACGGGTAACGTGAAGCTGCAAGTCGTTGCTCCGCGGCCAGATATCTCTACGACGCCACGCAAACAAGCCAAGCGCATACATTGTGAATGACCTCATGACTTGAAAAGTCGGTAGAGGCATTTTTCGTGGGCTGAGTCTCTTCGACGAGTACATGATGGATGTACACAGACGACTTGCTCTAAGCCCGGGGGCCGCGTAATTCCACGACTTGGCATGTGCGTGGTGCATAGAATGCCGATAGGACGAGTGTACGAGAGGCCGTGGAAGAAGAAGAAGAAGCAAGCGGAGAGACATGTCTGACTGCACATGCTTCTTCGGCGGAGAATGGATGTAGGCGGCCGCTGTGGCAGTGGGAGGCGGCAGGAAGACGTTGGAGATGGAGATGACAGGCTGACACCGAGGGCTGTACTGTATTTTGACGTGGCCACCTTATCACGTACTATCTATTTGTTAGGGCGACTAAGAATAGCCGCACGTGAGCCAAAGCACTTCCACGCCTTCTCCTCTGCCCTACGCCGTTGTCGTTCGCCCATCACCGCCCAGCCCTGCTAGTACATCTCCAGCGGACTCCGCCTCCGCCACGCAACGAGTCGAGCGAGTCTTCTTGGGCGATTCGTCTCGCCGGAGACCGCTGCATCCGCTCTCACTTGGCGACTGTCCCATAGTCCCATTTTCCATGTCGCTCTCCATCACACTCGCTACATCGCCTCTGCGAGCCCAGGTTCCGCGCTAATTCACTTCGCTTCACTACATTCCCTTTCCTAATATCTGGCCGACACCCTACTCCATCACAGCTGCCCCGTGGACCCCATCTCCGGATCGACGACCAACTCCTAACCTCAGCGCCACCATGCGCTTCTCTGCCTTCTTCTCCGCCGCCTTCGCCGTCGTCGCGCCTGTAGCGGAGGCCAGCAGCAATATTCGCAACCCTCTGTCCGCCCTATCAGAGGTAAATAATGCGACAATCCACACCGGCAACCACCGCGTCCACGCCTATTCACAATTCGACCTCAGCTTCAACATCCGAGACGAGCTGCACGTCAAGTTCAGCCTAGAACCCAATCACAACATCCTGGGCGAGGGCGCCGTCATCACACATCTTGCGCCCGATGGAAGCGTGCGGCATGTTGAAGAGGTGGACCGCCGGAGTCACAAGGTCTTCAAGGGCACATCATGGGTGAAGCGCTTAGACAAGAAGGAGGATAGATGGCGGAGGGCCGGCTGGGCGCGCGTATTGGTGTCGCAGGATGGCAAGACGCCGCTGTTCGAGGGCGCTTTTACAGTGGACCGGGATCACCACCACGTTCAGTCGTCGCACAACTACCTGCGCACCCGCCATCGCTTGGACCCCGAGATTGAACGCGCACAGCCTGGCAGCGAGTATATGGTTGTCTGGCGAGACTCAGATGTCACCCCTGCGGAGGACGGATTCATGCACCAGGGGCTGAAGCGCGAACTGGACGCCGGCAATGATACCGCCACCTGCTATTCCGATGGACTCCACTTCAACACCGATCTTGAACACCCCGTGTATGCTGCCATGCGCAAGCGATCCGCCAAGTCTTTTGGAACTATCGATTTCTCCAGCATCTTCAGGCGACAGAGCGACATCACCGGCGGCAACAGCGCCGGCGTAAACTTGATATCCACCATTGGCGACAGCTCTGGTTGCCCGTCCACCCGAAAGGTCGCTCTGGTGGGTGTGGCGACTGACTGCACTTACACCGCCGACTTCAATTCCTCCGAGACTGCGCGACAGAACGTCATCCAACAGATGAACGCAGCGTCTGCTGTCTGGGAGAACACTTTCAACATCTCTCTCGGTCTGGCAAACTTGACCATCTCAGACGCCTCCTGCCCTGGCACGCCTTCTCAAGCCACTGCATGGAACCAGGGCTGCGGTACTGGTGCTGATATCCAGACACGTCTCAACCTTTTCTCCGCTTGGCGCGGCCAGCAAAGAGACAGCAACAGCCACTGGACTCTCCTATCTACCTGCGCTACTGACAGCGCCGTTGGTCTTGCTTGGTTGGGTCAGGCTTGCGTGAACGAAGCCATGGAAACGAATTCTTCCACTACTGGAGCTGGCCAGACGGACAATGGTGGAACCGCCGAGACTGTCGCCGGAGCCAACGTTGTGTATCGCACCGATGGTGCTGTAGAGTGGCAAGTCATTGCGCACGAGACTGGCCACACTTTTGGTGCTGTACATGATTGCAATGCTCAAACTTGTGCCTCGACAGACCCACGAGTGTTAGCGCAGTGCTGTCATTTGGACGCAACCACGTGCGATGCCAATCAACGGTACATCATGAATCCGTCGAGTCAGAGAGGTGTTGATGAATTCTCTCCTTGCACGATCGGCAACATTTGCAGTGCGATCAAGAACAACAACGTCAACACCGATTGCTTGAGCAACAACAGAGAAGTGGAGACCATCACTGGCCAACAGTGTGGTAACGGCATCGTAGAGGGCGACGAACAGTGTGACTGCGGTGGCGAGCAGGGGTGTGGCGACAACCCCTGCTGCGACGCCTCGACTTGCAAATACAAGAACAATTCTGTTTGCGACGACTCCAACGAAGATTGCTGCCGCAGCTGCCAGTTTGCAAGCACAAGCACTGTCTGCCGTGAGAGCTCGGGCGACTGCGATCCGCAAGAAACCTGCCCTGGCAATGCCGCTGTCTGCCCGGCCGACACCCACACTCCAGATGGTGACAGCTGTGGCGACGGCCTCAAATGCGCCTCCGGCCAGTGCACGTCCCGTGACCAGCAGTGCAAGTCCGTCATGGGCTCCTACACCACCGGCAACGACACCTACGCCTGCGACTCTTCCTCCTGCGTAGTTACCTGCGGCTCACCCGAATTCCCCGCCAACCAATGCTTCAGCCTGCAACAAAACTTCCTCGACGGCACCGACTGCAGCGGCGGCGGCAAATGCCAGAATGGCCGCTGCAGAGGCGCCTCCGTCGGCGGCCAAGTCTCCTCATGGATCGACGACCACAAAGCCATCGTGATCGGCGTCTGCGCCGGCGTCGGTGGCCTCATCCTCTTCGCCATCCTTAGCTGCTGCATTCGCAGCTGCCGCCGTCGTCGCGCAAACAAGAAGATGGTCGCGCCTCCTCCTCGCCCCCCTCCAGGCGGCTGGCAAGGATGGCAAGGCAGTCATCAGGGTGGCGGCCAGCAGCCACCTATGCAGATGCAACCCAGCCACGGCTGGGCCAACCAGAATGCAAACCAAGGAGGCTGGGGAGCACCCCCTCCACCTCCACCAGCGTACCCCGGTCGTCCACGCTACGCTTAGACAATTTCGCCGTCTTTTTTTGCTATTTTTTGTAGATACCGGAAGCATTTAGCGCACTTTTCTCTAGGATTTTTATTTAGCTATTTCGATCGCTGCAAGAAAGGGATCGGGTTGGCATATGCGACCGATCACCCTTCTTTGCCTTCTTTTAACGGCCTCTCCTGAAAGATCAGACAGACAGACAGATTGCATACTCGCTCGGCGCTTTTTTTTTGTATTGATTTCTTGATTTTTTGCTTTGTTGGATTGTTTATGGATTTTTTCTTTTGGGGAACAGCGAGGTGGTGCCGTCTTCAGATAGAAAAGATGAAGAAAGGAGGGTTTGAAGCGGTAGAAGAGCTCGCTGTTGAGGCGCCGACCAAAGGACGTTATATACACAGCTACTTAGATGTATACATGTGTTGGTGTGGAGAGTCGTGGGCAATCACACAGTGTGCATTGACCTTCTTTGCTTTCTGTCGAACGTTTCACACTTGAGTTCACTTTGGGATTGATACACCGTGACCTTCGAAACTTGAGGGATTCCACCGCGGTGTATACAAACTTGTGAGCGCTTGAAGCAATGCTCAGCGCGGATTTGCCACCATATTCCGTATCCAACATCGCCACCTTCGACCTCCTCTCTACATACCCATAACTTCATGCTTCAACTTAGATCAAGCAAATCGACAAATCAAATCACATCAAATTCACAATGACATCCCGCAACCTCAACACGACTTGGCGCGACACGATCTTCACCCAATACGCCGCCGATCTCGAAGCAGACGTCCCCTTCCCCGTCCGCTACTTGATCAACGCCCCGCCCTGGAGAGACATCTCCATCACTGTGCCGGAGAAAATCAATCTCAGAGCGTACAAGAATGCCGTGTTTGCGTTCTATAAGGATAGGAGATGTTCTGAGGATCCGACGTATGAGGACCAGTTTATCGCTGTGCGGCCGAGGAAAGCTGTTGGTGGTAGGGCGGTGGAGGAAGGTGATGATGGGATGGTTGGAGATGATGGTGGGTTAGAGACTGCCGAAGGGGCTTTGTCGAGTACCCAAACTTAACGATTGTGAACAGTGGCCGTGTTGCGGACGGCTTTGCACAGTTTGGCGAAGGCATCGTACGCATACTTCGCGTAACAAATGCGAAGTCACCTAATGATCCAGGTTCGGTTCACTGTTGGCGTTCTGCAATCGTGAAGGATATCTTTGTCTACTGGTTCTTGCCTCCTGCGTTTCACATGTATCCCATCCAAGGTTCGAAATCCATCTGTCCAATTCGATCGAATATATAACGGTGGTGCGGATCTCGAAGTGCACTTGACTCGTACAAAGGATCAAGCAAGCGTACTCATACACCGCAACGGGCTGACTCCGTTTCCTAAAACAACATCTTACAACCTGATCATAATAAGCTCTCATCCGTACCGACTAGATCGACTTATACGACTCATTGAAGCAGATGCGAAGAATTGTTTCTAATTACCGTTCTCGGCGCTACCACAGGCAGGCTGCCGTAGCTCCGTCGTACCTTTCCCAGCTTATCCGTCAGGAAAGCGAATCATGACTGGACTACCCTCCTTGCCCAATGAGTTTCTGATCCAGATTCTAAGCGCAAGCACAACGACTCGGAATCTGTGCGATCTCGCACACGTCAACAAGCGAATGCGCGCGATTTGACTTCAGCACTCGGAACAGAGTATCACCGATGTCTACAATCCAAATACGCCATTCTTCCAGGATGCTGTGGACTTCACGTTGGCCGAAGCGTGCCAGGCGACAACCATTGCGATCGATATAGCCTCGCCAGAAGCCCAACCGCTTTATTGCCTTCTGCCTAAAATACTTCGGAATGTCGATCTGGCTGTAAAAACCTGTGACCAGTTTAAAGAGTTCCGCAGGTCCTTGCCATCAGATAACTTCTGGCATGAGGAACCGTCTACCTCATTACAAGATGCATACTTCATTATTCGTCGAGCGGTACTTGGATACACTGTGCCGAGAATGCGACCCGGACTCCGTTCAGAGCTGCGCAGTCCACGATCGAGCGAAGTGAAGACTAGGCAGAGAGCACTGGACAATATCAGGAACTTCGACCCTTATACTTTGAGATGTGACCTTAAGTGCAACTTTACAGAAGAAGAAATGAAACATGTCCCGGTCGACGACCAAATGACAAGACTACCTTTGGGTTGGCGCCATGCGGGGATTCTGCTCGGCCTGGCTTTACAGGAGAAGGAGGATTATGTTTCTGGAATGTTGAGGCTGTGTGGACCAGTGATCCCCTGAACGAAGAGGACATGGAATACTCTGACAGTGGTTTCTACTACGATTCGGACGAATATGAACACTCACAAGCTCCATATAGAGGCTGAGGGCCCAACAGATACAGCATGAACTGTCTGTTAGACTTTCTTGTCAGAAGATTTTTGTTGTCGGAAGATTCCAAGTGTCATGATCGCTAAACTACATTTAGATTCTCGTCGACTGACACATGTAAATGTCGAAAGGTGCATTTGGACACACGTACACGGAATGCGATACCAGGGTTAGGGTAGCCGATGCAGACTGCCACGTTGCGCCGTCGCCAAGATGTTAGTCAGCGAGGCGAGTACAGCAGGGCGTAGATAACAACAATAAAAAGCAAACGGAGACTAATGTACAGAACCTTTCGCCATCCAGTTCGCAGACTCATCAGCATACCTCGAACACTCATAGTGAAACGGACCTTCACGCCAATCTTGCAAACTCGATTTGCCACTTCACCAAGCATCCCACGCATTGTTCCGACTCCATCTCCGCGAGTCACTATGGCCGTCACCAATGACACGTTTCTGCGTTACCAGCATGACGGACAATTGCTGAAACTCCAGACCAAAGTGCAATCAATTCAGCCTCTCTCGTCTCTAAGCGAGGCAAACCTTGGCCTGTTCAAGACTGCCGACAGCGACAAGGACTTTATCTTGACGACAATTGAGACCATCTTCCATCCACAGGGAGGTGGACAGCCCTCGGATGAAGGAACAATCACCCTCATCAACCTGAACGGGACTTCCAATGGCACACAAACGGCACCACACCTGGAGATGATATCAGCCCGCCACGACGCCGCAAACCCCGGACTTGTGCTGCATCTGGTTCGCTTCGCAGACGGCCAAGATGCAATTGAGATCAAGCCCGGGGCCGAAATTGAGCTCGCCGTGGACGGCGAAAAGCGGCTTCTGTACTCTCGATTGCATACAGCCGGACACGTCTTGGGAGGCGCCGTGAGACATACGGTCGGCGACAAAGTGCCCAATTTCGACGAGCTCAAGGCTTCGCATTTCCCCGACAGCGCTTCGTGTGAATTTCAGGGAAGCATAGGAGGAGAGCACAAGGAGACTTTCCAGGCCAAAGTCAATGAGTTTGTGAAGGAAGCATTCCCGGTCAAGGTCGAATTCTGGAAAGCCGCCGACTTCGAGCGTGAAGGGCTGTCACGACTTATTCCGGAGAACCACCCGATGCGCAGTGGAGATGATTCGGTCTTGAGAGTTGTCAGGATCGTCGGTGTCGATGTATATCCGTGTGGAGGAACGCATGTGGAGACTACAGACTTGTGTGGAGATGTCACCGTGAAAAAGATTTCTCGCAGCAAGGGAAACAGCAGGGTCAGCTACAGCATTAAGTGAGATGTCATGAGAGAGATACACAAGATGAGACAGCATAGACAGTCGACATTTAGAGGATACACATCCGGCCAGTATACAACAGTATTGGTACGCACAAGTTTCCATACAGATGAGCAACTGTCTCGCCCTGCATACCAATACCATCGACTAAAGCGGCCAAAAACCCCCGTTTTGAAAGTTTGGCGTAACGTAGCAACTGTAGACGTCGGCCTCACCACCTGCCTTGCAGGAACAGTCCCTCCTCCGGTGGCGCACCTTTCATCTGATCGGCCTGGATCTCCGCGTACAGAGAACCGTCCTCAAAGTCATCGAGATCCAAGTCCATGTATCCATTCGGCGCCCACTTCCGGGGCGCGAGGAACAGTTGTCGGCCATTGATGCTCGCGTCGGCCATTATCCGAAGCAACAGTCTGCCGCCGTCTTCCTTTGTCGCAAAAGCCACGCCAGCGCTCTCGACACCATCGAAAGCACTAGCGGGAAGGATTGAAGTACGGACGTACCTGAGCTACGCATTAGCAACTCTGTGCGGGCTTCTTGCATTGGTAAAATTTGAACCGCGGAGCAAGTTTGGTACTTACCATGGCGAGATCATATTCACGCGGCTACCATGGTAGTGGGCTGTGCGACGCAGTGCATGCATGATCCCACGAGCACCCCATTTGGTACCTTGGTACTGGACACCGCGCGGGCAATCAAGGAATGCCGCACCAGAGCCGATGAGGGTGAGACTCGTGTCTGACTGGCTCGACGATGTGCCGTTGGTCCCATTCTGTCTGATGAACGAGTGCATAGCCAGCTTGGTGGTGTACAGAGCACCGTGAAGGTTGACTTCGATCGTCTTCAGGTTGGGAGGTTTTGATGGGTACTCCGGACCTGTTGGCTGCGGCGTTAGCTTGGACGGAGATACACTCAAAAAATGATGATGTACCGTCGTAAGAGAATACTTCGTCATCGATGGCAATGCCAGCATTGGCAACAACATGATCGATGGTACCAGAGGGAGTCATGGAGGCCGCTGTGCGGAAGAGATTGACTTGGTCCTCCCATTTCGTCACATCGCATCGAACGAATTTGATACTTGCAATAGTCAGTATAAACCAGCATACTTATATATGGATTCCTGGCTTACCCCGGAAATTCATATGCGAGCTTTTCTCCTTGCTCAATGTTCATGTCTCCAACGCAGACGTGCACTCTGGTCATGACTTCGTTAGTATCTTTTTAGTGAACACGGTCGAATTATACTTACCCAGCTGCGTGTAGAGTCCGAACATACGCCCTTCCGAGACCGTCAGCTCCGCCAGTCACAATGGCAGTCTTCCCAGATAGTTTGCTCGCGTCGACGTTGACTCCACAGTCGACTTTCGAAGGAGTGTACGACATTGTTGTATGTGCTTAGTAGTTACTTACGAATGTAAGTAAATAGACTGTGAAAGCAAAAAGGGAGCATGGTCATAACACACACTGATATACAGGCTCAAGGAGGAAGTCTCATCTGCTAAGTGATATCATAGAGGGTATCGTCGAAGCTAATTCCGCACAGAGTCCGCGTAGCACGGCCTCGTGTCTCCAAAACGCGGCCGCAGTCCTGTCCCAACGGTTCTGCCTCCATTACGTGCACGATTGAAGGTCACACGTACGTATTTTATGCTAAATTCAACGAATTTTTATCTTTATCAGTGGAACAATTTTCTGGGAATGAATTTCGACATAACGTCGGTATACAGGATATTAAATAGTACTAGATATTAGACAAAATTTAGAGTCTACATTTCTCCTATTACTAGTAAATATTTATATAACACTAGGACTAGAAATCCTATTAGACTATCATAAATATATAGACATTACTTATATATATATCTATTTCTTCGAAATTCTTAGAAAGGCTAGTAAGCTTAATTACTCAATTTACTTCTATTTATTTGTGTAGCTTAACTATTAGACTTTTATAATACTAAAGCTAGATAGTAGAATTTATACATAATTTCTCTAAGAGTCGATATATAAAATCTTCTAAATATAGAGTATCTCATAATATCTCTTATAAACTCTATTCTAGATTAGTATTATAATAAATCTATAGAAAAGGTCGAGCCATGTAGTCTCTGACTTTGGTGATACTAGCAATTAAATCACGAGGCTTGGGGACGATGGTGAAACTATCTCGGTGGCCGAGGCGACGACATCTGTATCTGTAGCCTTTGGTACGAGTGTATGGAAGTAGTGGAGGCTTAGCTGACACCTGAGCTGTACTCAAACTTGTGCTCAAGGGTATCAGGATCAGAATCAATCTAATCGAAGGCAGAAGCCTTAACAATCTTATGCCTCTCAAATCTCCGATAAGCGTCCGGAGCATCTTCAATGCTGATGAAATCGGAAACAATAAAGCCCGGGCGTGCCACGCCAGAGGTCACCAAAGCCACAAACTCAGGCGCAAGACCGAGAGGATCAGAAGGTCCCGCCTGCCAAAAGAAGAAGTCTGACAACGAGAAGTCCATTGTGCCTTGGATCGATGAGGCACGCGGTGCGACTGCGGAGCTTGCAGCATGCATGTTGTATACGCCGAAAGTACCCATACCGCCATCAGTCGAAGTGACAGCGATCATGTTGCGTGTGATGACATCCGACTGGACAGTAAGGTTGCGGTTGACCTGCTCGTAGCCAACCGCATCGATGCTCCTGGTGACGCCATTCGGTTCGAGAGCCATGATCTGCTCGACAGGATCAGCATCACGGAAGTTGATTGGAGTAGCGCCTTGTTGCTCTGCAAGTCCAAGTCGCTCTAGGACATAGTCCACGCTGTACACTCGATAAGCTCTTCGGATCTTGGCCGCATGCAGTGCCATTAGACCGACAGGTCCTGCGCCAAAGATAGCAACAGTATTACCGGCTTTGAAGCCTGCGTAACTGAGTGCGTCCGTATTCCTAAGGTAGTCGTTCGCAAGCGAAGCTGTTGCATTATCATGTGTACTGGTTTACAAAGCCGGGACCGGTATCAGACCCTCATCAGCGAAAGGATTGCGGATGTATCAGGCTGCGAGATTATTAGTGAGCCTCACTAAGAGTCTTGGAGAACCTAGAACTGACCTTGAGTACCACCCACGTCGCCACCATTGCCATAGCCACCGTAAATCTGTGTTGTCAGACTCTCATGTATGTGGCCTTCGGCAGTCGCAAAGGGCATGATGACCGAACGCCGACAGGCAAGCTGCCCACGCCTTTGCCAACTTCAGAGACATGCGCATCTATCGTGGCACGAATCTGGGGTGCCACGATAGATGTGCAAGTCAGGGCCACAAATTGCAGCTGTGCTCAACTTGACGATAGCATCCGCCGCATTGATGATGCCAGGACGTGGGACATCTGCTACAGTCACGTTGTGTGCGTTGCCTTCCCATAGTATTGCGCGCATTGTGGCGTTCACGACGGATGTCAGATTTGTAAGTGCCAAGTTGGTTGGAGGATGTGGCAAAAAGGTGAGTTGCAAAGATGGTAGAGATGATACGGCTCGTTATGGCGGGACTACGCAACAGAGGCTATCTCGTAGCTATGTTTCCACACAACTTCCATCTATCTGCCATGTCAGTATCATCGCCACGGCCGTATCAATATGTCATCAAGATCTCTCGGCGTGCTGATACCAGGAACGATCTCTGCGACGCACGCGTGGCCGATAGAGGCTCATAGCCATGGTGGAGCACGCCAGCGGACGAAAAGCGTCATACTGCCACGGTATAGATCTGCTTGCAGATTATGGACGTGCCCCCACAAGGCATGGTGCTGAGTTATCAGTTGCATCTCGAAGTGCAACCATTCGCCATATGCCAACTCTCAACCGATCAGATATGCTGGCGGAAAGCGCACTGCCATGCAAATTTGCATGACCACCAAGGAGGTCGTCATCGCGGCAGCAACCAAAGCGATTCATGTGTTTGTCGAGAGTTCTCTCTGTCGCGTCCCACAGACCTTTAAAACAGAACGGAGGAACACAAACAGTTGGGGTGCGGCCGCGATTCCTTGGTTACGGCCGCCACTCCGTGCCAAGAGGAAGGGCAAAAGGGCAGACGGACGCGGTCTCGAGCGGCGCTACAAGACCGCTCTCGTCCGCGTTCTGAGCAGCTCTACGCAATCATTGAACCCAGCCTTTCGGAGGAGCCATGGAGACGATCGGCAACGACCAGCCCGAGCGCGCAGACCAATCCTGCGCATCATGCAAGCGCCTCAAACGCCGCTGTTCGAAAGACCTCCCAACATGCCAGTTGTGCTCCAGAGTAGGCAGAAGATGTGACTATTCCTCGATTCCATCGACACCAACGCGCTCAGACACCGAGCTGCGGGCTGGGAGGATCGGAAACCGCACAGGAACTCCAGCCGTTTTCCCCTTCCGGTCAAATGTGTCGCAGGGCCCATTCGTCTCGGACGGCCCTTCGAAGGCATCTTCGGAGCTGGCTATGTGCTTTCTGGACTCCGTGGCTACCAGAGGCGTAGAAGTGACGCCACCTAGCACGCTACTGTGGCGAGATGTATGCCCAAACGGGGAAAACGTTTCGAAGGGCGAGGCTTCGAATATCTTGGACAGGTATTTCAGCACGACTCATTCGTGGTTTCCAATAGGTATGTACTTGACAGATCACAGAGCCTGTAAACAACTTTCTAATGCCCAGATGTAGTCTCCAAACTTCGTGTTACAAAGCTTCTACACAACCCGGACGCATTCAACACTGCCAGCACCCAAGCACTCTTCAATGCGATGCGGCTCGACCACGAGGCCGACTCTCCAAGTCCACCATCTGCCACTGAAAGAAGCAACCAAGATTCCAAAGGCCGCTACCAGGAAGTGAAGCTCGCACTCTTCGCACTGGAGCAATCAGCCAGGTTTTCCACAAATTTGCTCGCAGCATATGCCTTACTCGCCCTACACGAGATTGGACACGGCATCTTTCCTGCGGCGTATCTCACCGTCAGCAACTTAGCACGGCTTTTCTGCGCCCTTGGGCTACACGATCGTACGAAAGCAACGCAGATACTGCCGCGACCAGGTATGAACCCCTTCATGATCCCCCTAACCACCTCACTAACCACAGACCAGACACATGGACAGAAATGGAAGAACGACGACGTCTCTGGTGGTCCGTCCTAATCTTAGATCGGTACGTCCACGTCGGCTTCCGCTTCCGCCCTCTCTGCACGCCCAAGATCCCTCCAGACGAGATCCTCCCAGCCCGCGATGAGCCTTGGGACATCGGAGTAAGTGTCCCCAATCCAGCCAGCCGACCGCCAAACGTCCAGCGAGACTCACCCTTTCATACCCAGGAACTAACCGTCAACCCCCTTCTTGTAATGAGCATCGAAGCCTCCACCTCTGTCGACCCCTTCGCCCGCACTTGCCAAGCAGCGCACCTCCTAGGCTGGGTCTGCGAGCACGTGAACCAGAACCCCAGCTCCGAAGAAGTAGACATGCACTTCCAAGAAGCCTTCGCCATATCCGGCGCGCTGCGCGCCCTAGCCACCATGCTCTCCAGCGAAAGCAGTCAGCTCGCCCAAGTCGAGCGCCAGCGACTCTTCACCGCTCGGGGCCTAGCCTACGCCGCGTTGAACACGTTGTACGACGTGCACTCGTGCATCGAAGCAGACAACGTGGAGGCCGTAGGCGGAAATCGCGGGTTACGACTCGACCTGCAGCAGCATGCTCTGGACGGGTTCAAAGAAGTGATACGCGAAGTGTCGGCTTTCGCGGCCGAGATAGAGGAGTATTACGAGGAGCGCGGCGTCGATAAGATCCCTGTGATGGTTTTGTTTTCATTGTACACGGTGGGGGGGACTTATGCTTGGTATGCCAGGGAGAATTCTGCGCCGTCACATCTTGCCGCGCTGTCAGAGCTGCGGAGAGTGCTGGATATTATCGGGTCGACGAGGTGGCCGGTGGCTTGTAAGTGTCTTGGTCTCATGCGGAGCCTAAGCGCGGCGCTTGTCCTCGCACACGTACTGACGCAGTGTAGCCATATACCTGAAAATGCTGGAAGGCACGGAGTACTCTTACCAAGGCGGTTGCAGACAGTGAAGCCTTACAATCGTTGTACACATATACATGACTCCATGAGAGAAGAAACCAACATATCTGCACTGCATCATCATCATCAACTCAGAACCACAGCATCTAAGATGATGAGAAGGACAACGAAATGAAGGGAAACGATATTACTACATCTATCAATCCACTAATCATACTCCACCCTCATCATCCACTCATTTTATTGGCCCAGCTCGCCGACACATGAAGTTCAGGCCTGCACTCCATCCCCACCGCACCCGGCTTGCCGGGCCACAGTATCAAGTCCGATATATGAGGTATGAAACCCATCTTCATCATGCTCCGAAAGAAAGGAAAGTAAAAGTAAAAAGAGAATCCCCCATCGCAATCTCAATCCCTCCGCTCCAAAACGCCGCGCTCAATAAAACTTCTGTGCTATGCATGTACATGTTGAGTCTAGGTCAGAGGAGCGCTTCGCTTCTAAGCAAAGCCAAAGTACTCGTTGCCAGCCGTCACAGCAGTGTACAGCTGCTGGCGAAGTACTTCGTAGCTCTCATACTCAGGAAGATCGAGCTGGTTGAAGCAGGTATGGCTGGTAGGCAGTTTGTCCTTGCTGGAGTAGTCGCGGTGAATGTTGAACTTGGCGAAGCCGTTCATGCCCTCGAGCTCCTTGAAGCCGTTGAGCGGAACCTTGCTAGTACCGGTGACGAACTGCAGCAGCTTGGCGCGCTCTTCCTCGTCGAAACTCTTTACCGCACGCCAGAACCATTGGATCTGCGGCGAAGTGCTCTGGTAGTTGTGGTACTCGGTGGTGTTCTTCCAGTCATCAACGTCAATATCCGGTAGACCAGAGATGAGCAGCTCGAGTTCCTGCTCGTTGAAGATAGAGACAAGCTCCGCGGGGACAATGTCGTGGAAACCACCCAAGAAGGCATCGAGTTGAGCTTCGACGGACTTGATGAGGCGGTGCTCGACAACAAGGCGAACATATTCTTGCTTGTTCTCTTCGGTGACTGCTATGTCGCGACCTCCGGGAACAAGATCGACCGTTTCGGTCACACCGAAAGCCTCGACCTCTGCGGAGAACGTCTCGAAAGTGACATCAGTAATATCATTCTCGAGGATCCAGACCAGAGAGCGGTAGTAGTCGAGATCAAGCGTCTCCATGTCCTTTAGAGACACCGACTTGCCCAGCATGCGCCTGTAGACAGCTCTGCTGAAGTGAGCATCGAGCAGACGACCTTCGTAGAGTGCCTTGCCAATGACGCGACCAATGAACTTGAAGAACGACAAGTGCTCATCGTTGATTCCACTCAGCTTATTCGGGTGGAAAGTTGTGCGGTCGGAAGCCACAGGATTGAAGAGAGCATAGTCGGGGTTGAACATCTGGCGGGCCATGACTGCGAACCATTCGCGAGACACACCGCCAGCGTCGATACCCTCTTCACCGTTGAAGCGAATGTTGAGCTTTCCGTTCTTGATCTCTTCACCGCTCTTGTAGTAGAGTGCCTTGTACGAATCCAAGAACACGTGGTCACGACGAACAGCCAGCTGCAGCGAGTTGCCATGCGGCTGGGATCTGTCGCCACGAGTGTGCAGCTTGCGGTTGAAGTAGTTACGCTTGTTGTCAAACTCAAGGACCTTGGAGTTCTTGGCGAGGATGGAGAGGTTGCCATTCATGAGCTTGGGGTTGTTGCGGATCAGCTCGTTGAGGATCTTGCGGTGGTCCTCGGTGAAACTGAAGAACAAGCCTTCCATTCTGGTTTCTGGCTGTGGTGTACCAGCAGTCACCTCGACAGCGCCGGAGTTTGGCTCCTTGAGAGCACTGTTGCGACAAACCACGAACAACGTCTCAATGAGTGGCAGCAGAATGGTAGCTACATTGACCATGTTGCCTCTCTGGCGAATAGCACTCAGGCAAAGGCTCAAGTTCTTCCAGAGCTTCTCGAATGTGGTGCTCTCGGAGAGCGTAGTCAGAATGTCTTCCTTCAGCTGAGAATCAACAGGACCAGTGACTGCGTTCTGTTGACCCATGCCGCGCTTAGGGTCGAACAGGTGATCAAGTGCAATCAGAACTTGCAGCAGCCTGCGCTGCTGGGATCCAGAAGAGGAGAACTTGGCAAGAGCCATGCCCTGGAGGTCAACGCCAGTCTTTGCGGTACCAATCTGGCCGGCGAGGTCCTCGAGATCGGTGACAATGCTTTGGCCAAGCTCCTGGGCTTGACGAATGAGCTCCCTGCCAAAGATCTCCTGCGCGCCAGGGATGGCGCAGAGATGCTTGATGATATCCAGCGTATCGCTAAAGGTCTTGCTGGGGCATTCGCGCAAAGCAAGGATGTTGATGACCAGGCGGATGTTCTCCTCAGGGACCTCGGGTGGCTCGAGCTCGCGCTTCTTCCTCTGCTCAGACTTGCTTTCCTCCTTGGTTTCTTCGGTAGCTCCCTCGGTCGCAGTAGGCTCGGTACCCGCCGATGGGCCACTCGCGGATCCATCAGCGACTTCTTGCATGTCAACATCGTCGGTGGGCTTGATTGACGCCGCCTTGGCCTCTTCAGCTTGCTTCTTCTCGGCCTCCTTCTTCGCCTCAGCCTCCTTCTTCTTGGCCTGGAGGTGCAAAGGATGAGTGACACGACTGAGCAGGCCTGCTAGTGTCTCCATGACACCAGTGTTCTCAGTGATGAGCTTGCGATCCAGCAGCATCAATAGGGCATTGAGAGGGAACCTGGAAGCTTTGCTCTCCTTGCCCTTGTTCTTCTTGGCCGCCTTTGTCTTCTGGCTACTGATGGTCTCATGCTCGGACAAGAAGAAGTGTTGCACCTTAGGGTTATCGGCAGAGAGGGCACCAAGAGTACCAAGACACTGCTGGACGATGTTGAGCGGCGACAACTCCGTTGCTGGTGTCACTACTTGCCCAGTCAATGTACGCTTCAGTGGTTGAGGCGTCTTGGAACCAGCAAGCTGCTTAGCGCGGAGAGAGAGTTGGGCAAAGCTGCGCTCGACTGCGCCTACATCAGCAGTGCCATCCTGGAGAATCGAAAGCAGGATGCTGATGACCTCGGCGCGGTTCTGGTTGTTCTTGCAAACGTCCGAAAGGATGCAATGCAAAGAAGACTTGGCCCGATGGTGTAGTGAAACGAACATGAGACGCAAGAGGGTGGCAACACCCGGCTTGTCGAGCATTTGCACGACTGGCCTAGGACGTTGACGCTCCTCGATGTCCTCTTCGCCTGCTCCTGGAGCTCCACCAGCGGGTACGTTGATCACACGAGGGCCGCCGTGGCGTTGGTCTCGCGGAGCACGGTGTCTGGGTCTATCACCGAGAAGCTCACGGGCCTCGCGCTGTAGCTCTTCTGGCAGCAAGTTGAGCATATCAGGATCCTGCTCCATAAGAACGGTCTGACGGAGACCAGGGTCAAGCGTAGCGAGGAAGTCGACTTGATCCATGTCTTGGGGCTGAGCAGCCGGGACACCCTGAGCACGCGACTGGCGACGAGCCTCTTGTTGCTCACGCTGGCGACGGTCTCTCGCCTCGGAAGCGAGTAGCTCGGCTTGGATCTCTGGTGGAAGTGCGTCAAGGAACTCTCTGCTGATCTCACTAGGAGCCTCGCCAGTCTGACGCGCCTCAGCACGTTCAGCGGCGCGGCGTTCAGCGAATTGGCCCATGATCACATCCTCTCTGAACTCTTCAGGCAGTGCCTCAATGTACTCTCTGTCGATGCCGAGCTCAGTGATATCGAGCTCACGGCCACGGATGGTGATTGTAACACGCTCACGCGGCGGTGCCTGCTCGGCGACAGCCGTCTCGCCGGTAGCTTGTTGTTCGACACCCTCCATCGTTGATGCTTGGGTGTCCTCGGCCGCCTGAGGCACAGATTCGGCGGCTTCACGAGCTCTAGCAGCAGCCTCTTCAGCCTCCTTGGCCTCCTTCTCCTCACGTTCTTTCTTCTCTTGCTCTTCACGCTCCTTGCGCTCAGCCTCCGCCTTCTTGCGCTCTTCTTCTCTGGCCTTCTCCTCTGCTACCCTGCGTTCAGCTTCCTCCTTGTCGCGAAGCTTCTTCGCCTCCATGGCAGCAGGTAGAAGGAGCCTGAGCAGGCTGTGAATGATGCGAGTAGCCTTCTCGTGGTGCTTGCCGCTAAAGAGCATACGTGCCTCTTCCTGCCAGCGCGCCGATGTTATTGTCGGGCGGAAGTCGACAGCTTGGCCCTCCTCGGTAGTGGCTCCAGAGCGAGAACTGCTAAGGCCAAAGCCAGGAATCTGATCACGCCAAGGGCGGCGAGGATCGATGTCCACGAACTGTGCGCCGCCACGGGAGCTGATCGCAAAGACTGGCGGCATGCCGCCACGAGCAGCAATGAGCTGGCGAGGGTCAACATTGAGCTGGAAACGTTCAAGGTCATGTCCACCGGGGCGGTTCATCGCAGCGACAAGATCACCGATGATGTTCTGCTGGGTTCCACGAATAGTGCGAGGCAGGAAAGGTGGCGTGGCGCCTCCCATGCGGTCAGCACTACCCGAGTTGCGCTGGAGCAGAGGGTTGGTGCCTTCTTCTTCGCCACGAGAGTTGCCAGGGCCACGGTGGTAGCGCGAAGGCGCAGGACGGAGCGGGTCAGCGTTCATGAAGTCAAGGAATTCATTCAAGCCGCCCTGTCCGTGGCGGTGGTGGTGATGATGGCCACGGCCGATAGCAGGTGGTGGGACATCCCACTCCCAGCCCATCTCGTCCATCTCCTCATCTTCGTGCTCCGGCTCGTAGACAACGTCGCCATCGAAGTCGATTTCGTCTTCCTCGTCATCATCTTCTTCGTCGCCTGGTGGCATCTCATCTTCGAAGAATTCGTCTTCCTCGTCACCAACGACTTCCAAGTGGCCGTCATGCTCGCCATCCAGCGGCTCACCGAGCACTTGCGCGATGTGATCAAGAGGTCCACCATGGTGGGCAGCGTCCTCCTCATCATCATAGTCGTCAGCTTCATCTTCCCAGTCAGCCTCTTCCATGTCGTCGCCAATGCTGGCATTCTCCTCATCGCCAGTGACCTCTTCAAGGTCGTGGTCATCGAAGCCTTCTTCATCTTCATCCTCTTCATCGGAGCCGGACTCATCATCGTCTTCATCATCGGACTCGTCAATAACTTCGACTTCCATGCGATCACCATGCAAGCCTTCAATGGGACCCATCTCATCCTCCAATCCCTCCATATCTTCGTCATCGTCGTCATCACTGACGACTTCGCCGGGAGCAGCAGCGTCATCTTCATCAAACTCCATCTCTTCCTCGTAGCCCTCGTAATCTTCCATTTCTTCATCATCCTCGTCATCTTCCTCATCATCGTCATCGTCCTCCTCGGCATTGTAGATTCCAAGGGCTGAGTTGCGGTAGAGATCAGGAGTCTGCTCACGCTCCTCTTCGGAATCTTCCTCAGAGGCAGATGTAACAGACGCAATGTCATCCTCGTCGGTGCTGGCTCCAGGCGCCGAGGACAGTTCAGCGCGCTGGCTCAATTCCACCGCAAGATCAGTGAGCGTCTTGAGGGGGACGAGAATATGCTTGACGGCACGCTTCGCGTTGGGGAAGTTGAGATCAAGCTCGGCCACAGAAGATGTCAGGGCGGCGATCAAGTTCTTCTCATACATGAGGCGACCCAGTTGCTGGCGAGATTTCTCATAGCCAGCAGCATTGATCGGACTCTGTCGATCAGCCTTCGCGTTCAGCATGCGATCGAACAAGTCAGCGATCGCGAGCAGCTTCGAGTAGCGCTGGTCAAGAGGCTCGGGAGAGGTGGTGGCGTCTTTGTAGGCCTTGATTGCGTGGTCCAAGACGAAGCGACGGACGAAAAGAAGGTCCGCGTTTTCCTCAGACTCTGGAGTAGCCGATCGCGTGCGTGGCTTCTCTTGGGTCTGAGAGCAGAGTGCTACCAGCACAGTAGTGGCCCAATTGGAAGTGACCTGTCTCTTGCGATGCGCGATGTCATCCTTGTGCTCCAGAGATCCAGTCGGCAGAAGCGCGTTGAGCAGATACATGAGGGTGCCGGAACGAGGCTTGGAGGGTGTAGCAGGTTGCGAGTCCGACTTCCTCGAGAAGTTGATGAACTCGAGCTTGGTGCGAGAGTAACAGGCGAGTAGTTCTGATAGGCACTGGAGGAGGAAACACTTGTAGATGTAGATGGTGTGCTCCTCGGCCTTGAAAACAGGCTTCTCTTCCTTATCCTCGCCAACTTTGTCAGCCGCAGCCACGTCTGGCATGTCAACATCTCCGGGTGTGGAATTGTCGCCAGAAGGTGTAGCGTTGCTCTCTTGCTTCTTCGGGACTGGCTTGTCTTCGACTTCCCTGTAGCTGGAAAGCTCACGGAGCAGGAAAGACACAATGCCGTCGGTTGACTCCGTCGTAGGCGGCTTCGTCTCAGTGGGCTTCGCTTGCTGCTCGGAGCTAGTTTCGGCGCCCGCGGAGTCTCCTGAAGTCTCGGCAGGCTTCTCCTCAGGCTTGGGCAAAGGCTTCAGAGCAAGATGCTGTGCCCTGTCTGGGCGTCCATCGAAACGAGGGATCTCAAGCAACTCCTGCGTGACTTCGACGAACATCTTGGGATCGCGAAGAACCAGATGGTACATGTTGCGCACGTAAGAAGTTGTGTCGACAGCACGTGGGACGCGTTGGCCATCGAAGGCGTTCTTGATTTCAGTCATCATGATCTGGCGGATAGTCTGTTCGTCCTCGATCATGTGTCGGAGCACGAGTAGGAACGAGCTCTGCAGCTTCTCACCAACAGCGCCAGCGAGCTGCCTGATCATCAAGAAGAGACGAGACATGCACATCTTCTCGCTCAATTTAGAAGCCAAGTCGCGGCGACGAGTCAAGATCACAAGGACTCGGGTGATCGAGAGCGCAAGTGAGGAATTCTTTCCAACCTTTGGCAGGAGGTCGACGATAGTGCTGAATAGCTGTGCACGAGTCTCAGCATCCACCACAGGCTCCACTGCCTTGGGCTCTGGAAGAGGCTTGTTAGGCTCGTCGATAGATGGTGCGCTCCATTCAACCTCAATCGGTTGCTCGTCTTCGGCAAGAACACGCTCCATGATCAGCAGCAGCATCTCGATCCAGGGCGCATCCTCTGCCTTCTGGTCAGGACGGAGCTGAATCCAGTTGATGAACGAGTCAAAGTTGTCTTTGAGTTCATCAAGAGTGGAGTCGAAGAAGTCGCGCTCTTGCATGATCAACGCAACAAGGTGGGCGTATGATGCGATCTTGAGGCCAGAGTCGGGGCCTTCTTCGCCTTGAAGCGACAAAAGGGAAGACACCAAAGTGTTGCCGATCTCTGCCTTGGGGTTTGCGCCTTCACCAGATTTGGCAACGGCAGCTTGGACGAGGTCTGCAAGATCGAAGGTGATATTGGACTGTGCGCTGAGAACCTCCAGGCATCGGTCAATGATGTCGGCGCGCACTTGGTCCCTGGCTTCACTGAGGTCCTCGATAGTGACGAACGGCCTCTTCGTATCCTCGGCGGGCGGCCCAGCAGAGACACCCTCACTAGGGCCACCTACACGCAGCATATCGCGCAAAGTCTGAGACCCAGACATGGCACGCATATCAGCGGTAAGCATGTCTTGAGGCAGAGCACCGAGCGAGCCGAAGTTCTCGTCATCCGACATGTCTTGATCAGAAGACGGGATTTCCTGTGAACTGCTGACAGGTTGGGCCTCGCTAGAGGAAGCAGCACCAGCATCATGCATCTCAGCATTCTGCGGTGCAGGCTCTGGCTCTTTGTCTCCTCCCGGGATGGCAAATCTCGGAGCGCCGTGGTTCTTGCGAAGCACCGCGTACTCTGTAGCATGTGCCTCGTGGTTGTTGCAACGGTAAAGGGCTTCGCGCGCAAGAACGCCGTCGACACCAGCGTTCTTCACCTTGTCGACGTGAATGAAGTTCTTGAGAACAAACTCGGGCTGTGAGGTCGCGATGCGGCGGGTCGCGCCTTCGCTCCGAGGGATGGCGCGCTCTTCTCCTTCAGCCTTGAGGATGACCTTCAAGATTTCAATGATAGCTTTGACGTTCTGATCACCCATCTTGACAATGGCATCAGAGTGCCACAGAGTAGTGACGGTGTCAAGGACGACCTTGCGAAGCTCGACAAGGAACTGGCCAGGAGAGAAGTAATCGGCATGCTCTGATCCGCGAACCGAAAGCAAAGAAGACTGTGCAGCATCGTTGATGCATTTCGAACGAACGATTTGGCAGTAGAAGTTGAGGATAGTGGATAGACTCTCGCGGGCGGCGGTCTCCATGGTTTCGTTCTTCTCTTCAGTGCGAGACAGTATTTCGCTGAATCTTTTGAGGTTCTCTTGCAGCTTGTCAAAGCCACCAGCGTTGTAGAATTTGAGGAGCACGAGAGTGACAGCCTCTTTTCCACCCATGGCGTCGATGTTGTGGGAATTGCGGAGAAGCATGCGAGTCGTGCAGTGCAGTACATGGCCAACATACTTCAGTTCGGCAGCTTCGTCTACCTTGCCCAGCTTGCGAATCTCGAGCTCACTGAGCGCTGATTTCGCTAGGTGGTCAGCGACAAGTCCAGCATGTTGCTTAGTGTTCACGTCGGATGTGCGCTTCGGGATCAGGACCTGACCCAGGTTCTGGAAAAACGACTCAATGCCGGTGGGAGTTTGGCTGACAAGGTAGCGGATAGCTCTCGTATTCTTAAAGGCGAACAGCTCTGCTTTCGTCTCGCCAATCTCTGACTCGGAGAAGCCCTTGGGATCACTGTCAGTCCTGCTTTCACTGCTACTGCTGTTACTGCTACGTTCTGGCACCTCGACGTAGCCCTGCGCGTTGATGCGGCGTGGTGAGAACGGCTTAGGGTCAGTGCCAGTTTTCCACTTCTCGTTCTCAGCGAACTGATCCTTGAGGGCAAGGTTCTCCCAGAGGCAGGCAGAGTGAAGCTTGCTGAAAGCGTCAACAAGCTCGACATAAACGTCCGTGAAGTTGAGTAGAGCGAAGACTTGGTTGACGCTCGCGTGACGCGGACTTGTATTGCTCGGCACCAGAGCACGGCCAAGCATGTGAGACAGCACATGGGCAGACAGGAGAGACTTGATGACAGTAGTCCCAGCTGCGACCGAGCCAGCATCCGCTGCAGCTGCAGCCTTGGGGTCGGTAAACAGTCTGAAGTAGCTGCCGGGTTCGGATGGCTCAATCAGAGGCTTGAGATTCTTCAAAGCCGACTGGGTCCTTGCCAACAAGCTTGGGACGACCAAGTGAGGTTTCTCTTCGCACATGCGCTTTACGACCGTCGCCATCTTACCAAAGACAGAGTACGCAACCAAGTCGGAAGGGTGGCTGGTGGATGTCGCCAAGTCGATGACAACCTCGGCACCTCCGTTGACGCAGAAGTTTTGACACATGCTCACATTGTGGAAAAAGCCTTCCAGGAACTTTGCACAGGCACTGATGTAAGGTGTTGCGTGCGCGCGCTCATAAGCATCTTCGTTAATGTCAGCGGCAGTGATTCTAGCACTGGCTTCCACAACGCCATGTCCAGCAACGGCGCGCATACCACCAGCAATCTCAGCGTCATCGGCGCCTGAAGGGATCTTCCAAAGCTTGCCGCCGACTGCTGTTTGTTCCGCGAAAGTTTGTGTGACGGCTCTGACCTTCTTGACCATCTTGATGACTGCAGCCAAGATCTGGTCCTTCAGCTGTGGGTGGTGGCGAGACAGCTCATCAAAGGCGTTGCCCACGGTAGCGGCAGCCATGCCTTCATCCTCAAGCGCACGGACGTGAGCGGGGGAGACAAAGATGTCGAAGAACTTGTCAAGAGCGTTCGAGAATTGGAAGAGCTTCATGCCATTCTCGTTAAGACAGATAGCGCCGAAAGCGGTGGGAATGTCGCAGATGGTTTCGCCGACAGGAAGAATGCCGCCAACGATGGGCTGTGTGACCTGTCCATTTACAACCTCGACGGGCTCGGGTTCAAAACTGACTTTTGGCTCAAAGTCTGCAGGCGCTTCGTCGGGCAACGTGGACTTGGTGATGGTCTCCAGAATACCCTTGGCAAGGCCAGCCTCCGCGACAACCTGGTAGCTAGTAGGTTCGTTGTGAATGAAATTGCTGACAGTGTTAACAGCACCAGACCAGACATTCGAACCAAACACGCTGGCGCGAGCGATGACTGTACGCAAAGCTCCAAGCATTTGAGGAGAGTCCAAAAGGTTGCGAAGTTCGCGGTCATGGATACCCGAGCCGTGGTCGAACAGATGCACGATGAACTTGAACAGAACACGGAGTGTGGCCTGCTGGTAGTACGGAATGTCATAGTCAATGACCTTCGACTTGTAGCTGGCCGGCATTCCTTGCCCACGCTCCAGACTCGCCAGCGAAGTGTCGACCTCATATTTGGCGAGATCGCTGAGGATATCGAGACCCTTGAGGGTGGTCAAAGTCTGGAATGAAGAGCTGATGTTGTGGATGTATGCGTCAAGGAACCCGATGACCTTTTCTTGGTGACGCTCTGCACGGCCCGTGCGGAGAGTAAGCACCTCGATCTCGATGTCCATCACTCCCGCGGCAAGCATCCTTTCGGCATACTTGGCTTGAGGGTTGGCCTGTGAGACAGTGTCGACAAGGGTAAGGATGGCTGTTCGCCAATCGGTCTCTTTGAGCTCGAGCTCAGTATCTGCATGGTCTTCAGCGTGAAGGGTTGCAACAGCCTTGCGAAGCTCGTAGTAGAGAATGCCATGGTTGACAGTGATGGCGAGAGCCTCAACGACCTCAGACCACTTATGCTTGAGGCGGACGAGGGCCTCAAGTGTCTGCAGCACGGTAGTCTCAAGATCGAGAGTCAGGACGCTCTCGCCATTTGCCACGGGTTGGAGAAGATCGCAAAGCTGCTGTGCCAGATGGAATCTCCTCGGCTCCTCGCCGTCTGCTTGGCCAATCTTTTCTTGGAATTTCGTCTCACCAACGGCGTATGCAAGATTGGCAATAGCTAGCAAACGTATCTCCAAAAGCAGATGAATGGGAGGCTGTTGCGACGCAAACACATGAGCAATGCGGATCCTGTTGAGAAGATCAAATTGCGACTCCTTGGGGATATGGGGCAATGCATCGAGTACAAGCTTCCAGGCGGGTGTTTCCGCCACCTCAGAAGCCGGCAGCTGGTAGGTCTTGGGAGCATTTGAAGGGTCGACTTCAAGCGACTTCACAGGAGTGTCACTAACATCGTTCGAGCTGTGGCTGCGATTACCAACAGACGGGCGGTCTCGTGATGGACCGAGAGCTGATGTTCTACGCACTGGCGTCGGAGATGTCTGTACATCTTCAGTCGGGAGAGTCTGCGTTGCGTGAGGCTTCGCAGAGGTCGCCGGCTGGTCGTAAAATGTGACGTTGACGTTTGACAGCTCGCGCTTCAAGGTCCCAGAAAGCGGTTCCTTTACGAGCGTAGCAAGATCGGAGGGGTTGAATGATGATGCAGGGACAACCTTGTCCTTGCCCTTACCTGGCGTTATGGCCGCCGCGTTTGATAGAGCGCTTGGTGGCTTGGGGAATGGCAGAGCGAGCTTGTGTACGTTGTCAAGATTGAAGTTATAGTGGTTGGCCAGCAAAGTCGGTTGCATCGATGTTGAGTTGTTCTTGTACCGAGCAACCTGGTATCGTTGTGCAAGACGGAGGCCGAGTTTCAGAGCAGCCTTTAGCAGGCTCAACGATGTAGTGTGCAGGAGATCGTTGATGTGCCCGCTGCTAGCGTATAGGCTACGGTTACCGCAGTGCTCGAGCAGGATCCGAGTGAAGTTCACGATGGACTCCACAAGGTCCCTATCGCCTTCGTCTGAGAATCCATTTGCATCCAGCTCTTGCTTTTGAGCGCCCGCAGATGGGTACGGCATGCCCTCCTCTCCATCGCCCTTCTCTAGTAGCCTGCGCTCGAATGGCTGCGTCTGAGGACCTTCGCGCAGAGCATACTCCTTGTTGAAGAGTTCGAGGATGTGATCAAAGCGGTCCAGTAGCGGGATCCAGTGGTATAGGTCACCGCGGGGCAACGGCCAAAGTCGTGGGAAAGCGGCGAGCTTTGCGGGTAGTTCATGGAGCGGCGTTCTGGTCGCTTCCTGGACGAAGTCTGTGATGGCGGGCGAGATGGTGGCCGTGTGGCGCTCGGAGGGGGTCTTCTTGATCCTTCCCATGGTGGCGGCGGCCGTGGGAATGCGCGAGCGCGCTGTGGGAGATGTGCTTGAAGGCTACCGCGGCCTGAGTGTGCAGGTGCTCAACCAGAGTGGTTTACCATGTGTGTTGCCGTGTTGTAGGGAGTGTCGAGTGTGGTGGCGCCGAGGTGCGAGCAGCGTGTCCACCAAAGGTATTTCGTAGTCGGCGCGCGGGTGAGATGGGCGCGGAAGTGAAGGAAGATGGTCTGAAGCCCAGCGGTGCAGGCGCTGCGAGTCGAGCTCTTCCGGTGAGAGGTGAGATGGTGCGTGGGTTGGTGGTGGTGAGAGGTGCGTCTGCTGCCCTGCGGTGATGACTAGGCGGCAGGGGGGGTTACGCGAGTGGTGGAGGGTGGTATGTGTGGTGGTGTTGGTGTCGCGGTCTGGGCTACGAGAGTTTGCTTTCCTTCGTTGGCCATGCACATCCATCGAGCTCGTGCACCGCTTCGGCTTTCGCTTCAAACTTCCAAGAAGCTCGGATGCTGCCTCCCGACCATCGCTGAACCATGACGTTTTCAGCACGCGCGACGGGAAGGCGCGAGCGTTCGAGTCGCACCCCCACCCTAACCCTGCTAACAACACGAGGTGACGCTTCACGGCTCACCGTTGCAACAGTCAAGGCAACGGCGTCACATGCATGCACCTTCACAGTCTTGGATCCACCATCGCGTGCTCAAATCCGAGTGCAGTAGACGAAAACTGAATTCTGCCCGAGTCTCATGTGAACAGACGCCCTGCGCAGAATACACTACGGGAAGACAGGCTAAGCAGACACCACGGCTGAGAACAATGCAGCAGGAATAGTGGTTTGTCGTTGCCCAAGGATACAGAAATGCCCAGGAACTCCTCGCTCCAATGACAATCTGCAAACGCTTGCGATGCGACGATGCAATGCCATGCAAAGAATAACGTCAAAGCCCAGATGAGGCAAAGTAGTTCCGCAGCCATGAGTCGGGATGGCCTGCGAGGACAGGACATGAAGCGAAGCATATGCATTCTGCTCCTAAAAGCGTCAGCACCCATCCTACTCCTTCGAAGATGAACACCGGACTCACCATCACTCCCCATTCAACACCTTCTCACTCGGCACCCTAGCCCTCCTCGACCTCCTCACGCCATTAGCAGCAGCCTCATCCGCCTCATCAGCCTTCTTGCGAGTCGCTTCCTCCCTCTCCTCCTTCGTCCACACCTTCACCGGAAGAGGCGGCGTAGCAGACGAGCGCTTTCGCTGACGACGACGAGGGCTTTCCTTCTTTCTACTGTTCTTGCTGGCCACGCGAACACGCGTGCGAGTGGTGTTTGAGCCCCGCCAGATGCGGTCTTCGATCAGGTCGGCGGTCCATTGCGTGACGGCGGCGGATTTGTGCTTGTAGGACTTGTTGGTGCGGCTGAGGAGGACGTCGATGGCGTTGAATTTTTGCCATTCTTCCATGCTGGACGAATGGTTAGCCATCGGCTGTGTTGATGTCTGGTTAGAGCGGGTGTGCTTACATGGCCATGGCTTGGGTTGCTGCCATAGACGTGTTATCTAGTGGCGTGCTTTGTTGGGTTTGTTTGATGTTGATGTCTTGTTTCAAATCTATTGATTCGTAATGCAAATAAAGATGCCATGGGTATGAGATGATCGTTTCGACATGCGACGGAGGCGCTGTATCTATGATATCTGGGCGGCCAGCAATAATGTTAAAAGTGTACGGCGAGGACATGAGGACAAGTCCTCAGTATCACGTTGTTGAAACGCGATTGGGTGCATGCTGAGGATATGAGGACTGCCTACCCTTCTGCCTCTTCGCAGTGCTGAAGTACAGTACTCTCATGCTTGAACACGTTGCGCTATGGTAAAACCTTTGGTGCTGTCAGCATGTCGGGCTGGTCGACCCATTGAGAGCCGCAATATACACTTACGCATCACGGAGATGGACCATATCCACGTTGAATGTGTTTTCATCGTAGATTCCTCCCATCATATGATGTTCCCATGCGACCTCCAAGATCCGCCCAAGTCCAGCTCACACTTCACATACCACATCCACCGCCAGCCAATCAGAAGCCGCGTAGCAATCCCTATTCATACCCACAGACAATACAACACACCCAAGGACAATACAACAACAGCGAATACAGAAATTGACAATAGTAGATCGTGATACTCGTCTCCTCAATGCCTTCCCTCACCACCCTTTCCCCTCTACACACCTCCCCTCACATTCCAATCCAAACAAAGCCTTTGTCCATCCATCGAAACGCCGCATCCATCTCGCGACTCACGAATTTCGCGGAAGAGCTGCTATCATTCCCACTAAACACAAAAAACGAACTCCAATGCCTCCGAAGAACCTCTCCTCTCTCTCCGGCTCCCCGAAAACCCCATCAACCGCCCATCTCGCGCAGCAGCACGAATCTCTCCTCAACACCAGCGAGAGAACAATGCCGCCAAGCTCGCCTCCCTCGTCCAGCAAGGAGCTCCCATCCCCTCCCGACACGATGGGTAGCAGCGCAGCCGTAGAGACAACGCAAGGGATGTCCGAGGAGCCTGCGGCGAAGAAAGTAAAACCCGGGCGCAAGCGCAAAGCCGCGACTACTTCTTCCGGCGACGATACCGGCGCAGAACCTGCTACCAAGCGCAAGAGAGCTGCTGCTGCTGCTACTGCTGCTGCTACCAAGAAACCTGCGGTCAAGAAGAGATCGACCAAGACACCAAGAATCGTCGCCGAGGATCTTTCCAGCCAGGAAGCAGTCGCAGCAAAAGCCAAGCAGCCGTCCGCGCCACTTACAAGAGCAATAAAGTCCAAACTCCTCGCCGTCGACACTTTCCTCGACACTCACACCACTCCCCTGATCGCACGTTCAGAGGGGAGCAACAGGAACGTCGCCACCGTAAACGGAATAGACCTCCTCGCCGCCCTGATCATCCTGCGCATCGATTACCACGTCGAGAACTCCTCCACCGAAGTCTCCCTCGAAGACGCTGGCGATGTGATCGTTGCTCATCTCGATGCTGGGAAAGTAAGCGTGGATTTCGACAAGACATGCGACACGGAGAGAGCGGTGCAGGCGAAGCTCGCGGGGAGAGGAACGGGGTTGGAAGACGTCAATCTTCTCGAAGTGGAGATGGAGATGCTGGTTGCGAAGAGGAAGCAGCTGGCGGAGGACGAGGAGCCGGATGCTGGGTCTAGGGTGTATGGTTGTCGCACAGAAGAGGGTGAGACTGTTAGGCAGACTTCGCCGGAGGAGGTTTGAGAGACGGATCAAACTGATAGTTGTTGGGTCTGCAATCACGGCGCACGATGTTATGTAAAGCAGCGTTGATCGAACCACGAGGTTGTATCGGCAGGCTTGAGGGCTTACCAGGCTATGCAACACCATTGAGATACCCAAGGAGCTTGACTCGTATCGTAGATTCTTGTGCGCTGATATCACAAAACTTCAATCGAGTAACGAGAATGCTTCCCACTGAGATACTACTGCATGGTCAGTCAAGCAATTTCGGCCTGCACATGGGTCATCGCCCGACTACGTCCAGCCTTCCCAACGGCTACTGTAGCGGTAACGAGGGGCATCGCCTTATTTTAGGCTTGAACTTCCAACGAGACATTGTCAAGAGCTCGAGCGTATCTCACGTTCGCAATGTTAAGACTGAGATTCAAGAATTGACTACATCCACCACTGAGAAATGGCTAGAGGAGTGACCGGAGAGGCGCTGGACACCGCGGTCCAACGCATCAGCTTTCGGTCGTGCCCCGAAGAATGCCTCGAAGAATGTCCGCGAGGGCCGCAAGATCCCTCTCGCAGCGGCCTAAAAGCGTCCGTATAAGGCCCGGGCGTGAGGATCCACAGGGGGCATCTACGAGAGTTCCAAACACCCATGCTGCAAGATGGGATGATATATGGTGTGACTTGCGAGCGCAGTCGCATGCATGCCCGTGAGAGCAGAGCAGTGGTCTAGGCAAACGTGAAAAATTTCTTCCATGCATGCAGATGTACGATAGTAAATTGCTCAGATGCTACCATCATCATTACGATTGTTGACCGCCGCCCGCCTCACGATCCCCCAGATCCACTTGTCGGCTTTCTAAATACAGCTCCCGGAGAATCACATTGGAGGTATGAGAGGTGGTTGTGTCGGACAAGAGGAAGATCGCAAGTCCATACCATTCGTATGGGAATATACATCAGTACTCGGCTCGCATGTGATGTTTTGCCATAGCACTGTGATAGGAAAAGAACATGGCCCTTCCCTTGCTCTCCTTCCTGCAGCTGAAATGCATTCGGAGGGGACGCCGCAAGCGCTCATACGCGGCTGTCCTCCGGGTTTCGGCGAGTATCAGCCAGTCGGGCAGCAGCTCAATTCACAGTCCATATACGCCCGGGTATAGCGTGACTGGAATCGTGGACTTTGAAACTAGACCATGAGAGCATTTGGACGCATCGCGATTGGCCGAGAGGGCTGATGTCTTTGGAGCGTCATGGCTAAACCGTCCTCGCCGTCCCCGCAACCATACCGTCCCGGAGTAGCGCGTTGATGTGGCAGCAGTAGTGGCAGGCAGAGAGAGAGAGAGGTGAGAGGGCGAGAGAGGTGTGGTGTGGTGAGAGAGATGCAAAAGACCGCGGCCCTCTATCTCCTAGCAAAAGCACTGCCGAGCTCCCTCTTTCTACCCAAGGTACTCACGACTCTCGCTCCTGCTGCTCAACCGCGGTGATACTCTGGTCCTCACTCTCAATACACCCCGCCATCGGTGTTGACCTACCTACCTATCCCACCCCCAAGCCCACCGCCTCGACTGTCGGTACAGTACAGCCTGGTACTTCCACCTCAACTCGCACCCGACCGGCTCTTGGCCTTCACATGCACTCGCTACGAAGGCTCGACTACACCACAGCAAGACCGGCCCTCCTCACGCCTCCTCCTCAGCTCACAGAATAATCTCCTGACACGACGCCGCAATATATCTCTACGACACCCGACTCCCGCCCTCACAAATACCCACACACGCACATCCACACAATGCCCTCCGCCATGCCTCCTCCTAAATCCGTCGCAAACACTGCCATCGCCGACACCCGCCGCACCAGCACCGCCTGGTCTCCCCAGGGCGAATTCATGTTTCCGGCCTCGAGGACCAGACCTAGCTCCAAGGTCAATGGAGTCGGTGTGCAAGTGGAGGATACCCGGATATGTGTCGTCATGGTCGGCTTGCCCGCCAGAGGCAAGAGCTTGATCGCACAGAAAGGTACGTCTGCATCTTGAAGGGACAAGCCGAGTGCATGCTAACTCCGATCTCACAGTCGTCCGTTACCTTGGTTGGCTTTCAATCACAGCAAAATGCTTCAACGTCGGCTCATATCGTCGCCACGACACCCCACAGCCCACGGCAGACTTCTTCGACACCAATAATAAGGAGGGCGAGCGCCTTCGCAAGGCCGCCGCAGAAGCAGCCGTTGCCGACATGCTGAAGTGGTTCAAGGGACAAAACAACCTCATTGCTATCCTCGACGCTACAAACAGTACGAAGAGCCGTCGCCGTTGGATCAAGGATGTTTGCGACGCCGAGGGTGTCGAGACGCTGTTTGTCGAGAGCAAGTGCGACGACGAAGATGTGATCATGTCCAACATTCGCGAAGTGAAGACGACCAGTCCCGATTACGAAGGCCAGGATCCCGAGCAAGCGGCGATCGATTTCAGACAGCGGATAACCATGTACGAGCGCGTCTACGAAACTTTGGATGAAGACGAGTCCGACATGACATATTGCAAGATTATCGATGTCGGCAGCCAGGTGATCATCAACAGGATTCACGACTATCTTCAGTCGCGAGTGGTATATTACCTGATGAATCTGCACATCAAACCCAGGAGCATTTGGATAAGCCGAGTATGTCTTTTTGCAAATTTCTTGTTCATGAATCCCACTGACTTTATCCCTTACAGCACGGTGAATCCATGTACAACGTTTCCGGCCAGATCGGTGGAGACGCAAACCTCTCAGCCCGCGGTCAAAAGTACGCCCAAGTGCTCCCAGATCTCGTCAAACAATCAGCTGGCGACCGTCCTCTCACGGTCTGGATCTCCACCCTCAAGCGTACGGCACAAACAGCCCACCACCTTCCCTACGAAAAGCTATCCTGGAAAGCGCTCGACGAGCTGGACTCCGGCGTCTGCGATGGCCTCACATACGCCGAAATTGAGCAACAATACCCGCACGACTTCAAAGCCCGCGACGAAGACAAATACAACTACCGCTACACTGGTGGCGAGTCCTACCGCGACGTCGTCATCCGCCTCGAGCCCATTATCATGGAGCTAGAGCGCAGCGAGAACATCCTGATTGTCACCCACCAAGCCGTTCTCCGCTGCATCTACGCCTACTTCATGGGTTCCGCACAGGACAAGAGTCCCTGGATGAATGTCCCGCTGCACTGCCTCATCAAGCTGACGCCGCGCGCGTACAACACCGAGGAAGAGCGCATCTACGCCGACGTGCCAGCCGTCAGCACCTGGCGCGAGAAGGGCAGCAAAGCGGAGCACTCCGCCACTCCCGACGCTTCCCAAATCGGCAGCCCGTCCATTGACGGCCAGACAAAAGAAACCCCTAACGTCCCTGCTCTGAATGTCACCAGCGCTTCATAGGATGAGGTACGCGCGTACATGCGGAAGAGGGGACTTGTAGATGGCGCTTCGTTGCACATACATGAGGAACAGAGCGATGACTCGAGCTGAGTTGAAGGCTTGGAATTGCGGTGTGTGGACTTGGTGGACTGATTGCATTTTGGGAGGAAATGGGTAGCCAACAAACTGCGAGTGATGCAGGGATGCGGGAGAGTGGCATGTTCTCTCCTCTGGCACATAGGCATAGCGAGGCGTTTTTCCATCAATTGCATTTTAAATTTTCCTTTTCGATGATCTTGTGACTTGTGTTGCTGAGGTTGCTGACTATTCCTTCTTCAAGGTCTCGTGCGACTGGGTCGCTATGGCGATTCCAATCAATGTCGATATACACTATCAGTCATTAAAATTGAGCTTTATATTGTGATGCAACGCGAGTCTCAACATCCATTGGTGCACAATAGTACACCACATCCCCAATGGTCTAGTGGCTATGATTTCCGCTTGTCATTCACACCGACAAGTCGCGGGAGACCAGGGTTCGATTCCCTGTTGAGGAGCATCTCATGATATATGACAGTTCTTCAATATCACACGTCTTCCGGTGTTGGCTCACCAACATCGTCTATCTTTTTCCGATTTTTTACTGTTGTGTTGCTTGGTTCTCGTGAGGTCATCTTTTGTTGTCCTGACGTTGAAACTTTCACGCGCAGAAGTGAACAGGTTCAAGGGGCGCAGGCCGATTGACCGACGGGAGGAGGTGGGACTGATACTTGAGTACAGCCGTTGAGATCTTACACTTTCCCGAGGAACTAACTAATATCCTTCATGCTGGCCGGCCTTCTCACGCTCGGACTTGGGTAGCGCAAGTCTGCAGCTAGATACATCGCAAAACTATCGGAGTCTATCTTCGCTCCGCTGGACCTTGACTGCCGCTTTGGCGTCTGGGGGAGATTCCATCTCATCCGAGCTCATCGGCTTGATCTCAAGACCGGGAAACACTGTGAACAGTACAATTGACTGGTCGGCAGTGTTCTCTGACCTTCTTCCGTCAATCTGCATATTCCTCGAACTGAAAACGTCGTCCGGGTTCGGCCAGGTAAAGGCGTACTCGCAGCCAGTGGCGAGGAGTTGAAGCCGGTAGTGGAGAGTCTTCTGGACGACTTTCGTGAATTCGGACTCAGAGACCTTGAGTGCGTCGGTCTCGGGGCGGTTGGAGGACAGGCCAAAGAGCTTTGCACTGCATGAGAGTGCGGCGAGGTGGGGCGCCATGATGACAGAAGCCTCTCCGGCGAGAGTTTCTGCTTCTAGCTTTAATTGCTGTTGGAGGATCTCGTCGTTCTGTGCTAATCTGGAGCAGGCTTGTTGGGCTTCGATCATACGTGCTCTCTTGGCGATTGTTTCCCCTGGAGCATGTTAATCCTGTCAACTCGGTTGTACGCGAAAATTTGGGACCAGACTCACCTCTAGTGGAGATATCGAACTCATCAAGTAGAGCTTCGCCGAGACTCCCTCCCATTTTCACCACGTTACTCACAATTTCTTCTAGGCGTGCTCCACGAGCCAGAACTCTGTCGTATAAGAATGCCGAAAGCAGAGACGTGGTGACCTGAGGCGTCGTGAACACATGGTCTTCGATCTGGCGGATGCGCACCTCTTCCCACTGTGGACCCCAGCACTTCGCATACAGATCCTTTAGCGGGCCTGAAGATTTGGGATGCAGAGGGCTTGGAGTGTTGCGAATCTTTCCGATACTTGAGAGAATGACATCGGTCGCATCCTGGATGTCGCTGTACAGGCTTTTCATGTTCCGTCCCTGCTGGTCGAGATTGAGTCTGGCTAGCTGTAGTTGGTGCTGGTTCTTCCTGTTGGTTACAGCATCCCGTGGCGCTTCTGGGCCCTTGGATCCGTTGACTGTAGGTGGCACTTTGCTGGCTTGTTCTGCTTGAGGCGTAGAATTTGAGGGCGGTTCACGGCCATTTGAATCGTCCTGGCGGGCGGTATTGTCGACCTGGCACTGCCGTTTGTGCGGCCCATGATCCTGCTTATGCTTACGCTTTGCTCCTACGACACACTCATCGTGCTCTCTGGGATTGATATTTCCTGAAGACGCAGCGCTGGGTTCCTCACTCACGCACAATGCGCCGTTATCAGCAATGAGAGGTCGAGTCTGTGAACTAACGCTGCTGCGGCGTCGTCGTCCTTCAGAGCGAGAAGGCCGGGGCTGCTCACCGGTAGTTGTCTCATTTTGCTCGCGCCCCTCTCGTATCTCGATGCTGTTCGAGTTTGGCGCAGTTTGGTCGTTGTCTGGCGGTAGAAGCGATGTGAACCCGTTGCTCGGTGGCGAAGGAAGAGTTGGCTGTGTCGAAATCGGATCAGTTGCGTGGGCTTCGCCTACACGGCACTCTTGTTCGCCGACACCATGGCTATTTTTGTTGCTCGCGTCGCTTCCTCTATCCTCCTTGGCCGTCTCAGTCTCTGGTCTCCTGTCGGTCTTCGCACTCGCTGGCCTATCTCCGTAGCTCGCATGTTTGTTGAGTCGGCTCTCAGAGAACGTGTCCCTGTCATATCCTAATGCGCCCAGTAAATCTTTCTTCAAGAGCCGGGTCCTTCCGTATCCAAACAAAACATCGACTTTGTCTTTGAATTCTTTGTGATCAGGCTTCGGCATTCCTGGCTTAGCGTAATTATTGCATAAATAAAGTACACGACTTCGCATCTTGGCAACGGTAACCAACTTTCGATTGCCTTTCTGGTGTTGGTAGTAAGAGTGCCGTTTCAAATGCTCCGCAATCGCCCAGTCAGAGAAATCGTGCCATGACATCTCTTCCGGACATTCTGGTGCATTGTCGACGAGGAAAAGAGCGCCCAACGTCAGCGCTTTGCCATCTTGGAGTTGTGTCTGTGTCGGCATAATGCTGTCTGCCGATGGCGTGGTATGTCCGATTTATGTGTAGGTCGTTCCAGTTGCTATTCAAGGGTTGAAAGTGTGATGCTGAGGTGGAGGAAGATTGAAGAAAAGGACGTCAGAAGATAGCCGCATTGCCAGGTGAGCTATTGCGACCTGGCATGTGATATCACATGACACACGTGCCGCGAGGGACGTCTCAATTCAATGGAACCGTCAGAAGCACCGACCTACACCATCACTTAGCCGCTCACTTATTTCGCGTCACAGGGACCCCACGACATGTCTTCACTTAGTGCCTCTGAAGACTGAGCTGGTCTAACTTGGCATTCGGTATCACTTGTTAGATTCACCTCAGATACGCAAGGATTTGATTCACTTCGACAGATTCCCATGTAGTAGTGATCTCAATCATCAGCTGGCCCCTGACTTGGCTCACATCACTCGGCTCCAATGGTATTGCTTCGCTCGAGGCCTCACTTCGCAAATTCACGTGATAGTGGCGTCGGCTCCTGGAACGCTGCCTGGCATGTTTGGATACTAATACCACCAGTTCCTCCGGAAATCATTATTGTCCCTCTCTCCGCAACAACAACGAAACAACATCAATCGACCACTGAGACCTTACAGCGCTCTCGCCACCGCGACATACTGGACTACGATGTCTTCGTCTCTCATAGCCTCGAGGGCTGCATCTGGCACCGCTGGGATGCTGCGATCTACTCTGATGCCCCCCAATGATCTTCTGCGTCTCGGTTTTGATGCTGGTACCGGAAGCACACGGACAATGGGACAGCACATACACGGTGTCCACACACGAGAGAGCGCTACGATCAGGGAAGTCCAGCTTCGGCCGGATCAAGAAGTCGCCATAAGCCAGGTCATGCTCCTTCCGCCGAAAGGAGAGATCGTATACGGAGATCACGACGTCGACAATGCTCTACACCAAAACCGTGCGCTGTTTGACGGAAAGGTAATCCGCCGCCACAAATTGGGACTGCATCCTGAGTTCAGAGATATCCCCGACGTCGTCCACATGTGGGGAGTCATTTCCGCTGAGAAAGACCCTTGGGCAATCGTAGACCTGTTCGAAGACTGGTTCCGAGCCTTGTTCAACGACGCCAGGGCGGCTTTCAAAAGACCAGATCTCAACACAAGCCGACCTGACTCGTATTGGGATGCCATACCACTCGAAATTCACATCAGTGTCCCTGCAATGTGGAGCGATAGACAGAGAGGAATGGTTCGCATGGCAGCACAAAGAGCAGCAAAGGCCTCTGGTAAGAGCGTCAAGGAGCCACTGATCGCACTTCGTGAAGAAGCTCTGTGCGTTGCGACTCAGTTCTTGAGTAAGGATAGTTCTGCGAAGGTTGGAAGCATCTACATCTTCGTCGACGTGGGCGACGGCACCCTCGATATCACCACAGTGCGAGTAATTCGGGCCCCTTCGACAGAGGCACCTATGCAGCTTGAACGAGTGGGTATATGTTCAGGGAGTGGCGCCGGTTCTTCCATGATCAATGCCGCAGCTTTGGCTTGGGTTCGCGAGATGTACAAACAAGAACTCGACTTAAGACTTCTACAACTTGGCATAAGATGGCCAGAATTTTCGAGACAATTGTGGGAACAGATCGATGCCATCAAACTGATCGTCGACAAGCCGGGCACCCGTGCCTTCGGGCTGTTATCACTAGCAGCCACGGCCGAGTGGGACCGGGAAAATTGAACGATTGGACGATTGAGTTCCCGGAAGAAGCGATCGCGCAATGGTACGATACTTGGACAACTGCGGCCGATCAATTGTTGGTGCAACATCTCTCCACCTTGAGTACAGAGCGACCAATGGCTGATGTCAGCGCTAAGGTGACAGGGGTAAGTCTTGCCGTACCATTCGCAGACCATGGTAACATCCTGCTAAAATCATTGTCTATCTTTAGGGTGGAGCAAGCAGCTCAAGATACGTCGCGTGTATGAAATCGAGATTTGCGCAATACAACATCGATTGCACAGCTACCAACCGCCCTATGGCATGTGCAGAGGGGACCTTGATGCAGCATTGCTTTCCCGAGGACAAGCTCCCGAATCGTGCCAACTTCTACGTCACTGTAAACGTACACAGCAATGACGCCGCTGAAGAGGAACCCGAGGACAATGGATACGAAACACCAGACGAAGAGAGCGACGGAGATGGAGACAGCGATGAAGACGAAGGGATCTTCATGGGAGAAACGATTGTCGAGAGCAACGTCAAATCTGGCCGCAAGCGATCTCGCTCAGAGGATAGGAAAGACACTTATCTCCCTGATCGAACGAAGATCATCGGATCCTACAGCAACGGAGAATTCACGTCCATGGAGCCGGTCCCCATGGTTTTCCACGTTGACGTAGATGGGAGACATCTCGGTCGAATCCACACCGACCTTTACATGAGCAAGCTTCGTTTCGCAGAGCACACCCCTCTGAAAGACGACGAAGGCAACCTGATCCCGGGGGTCTGCAGCTACCCATCCATGTTCGCAGACCTGGACAACCTGAAAGCCAAGGGCTTCGAAGTTCACGACAGCGGCAACAACAGACCACCTCACTTCGAAGTGAAAGCATATGCAGAAATGACCGGTTCCAGCGAGAAGTTGCTGCTCACGCTTCACGTGATGAAGTCCGACTACGAGTTCCCTGACGAGTACGACTGCTGTGCTTCAACTATAAATGAGGAGAATCGTCTTTTTGAGCATACACAAGAGGTCTGGAGCAAAGGCTGCAGTCATTTCACCAGCAACACCACCGGAACCTCAAGCTCAGGCGGCGATTATTCAGCAGAGGCTGCGGAGCCTACGCGTGAGGTGCGTAAGAGACAGTGTAAGAGATGAGGCAGGATCTATGTTTGAGGGCAGGAATGCTATGGAGATCAGTTTGTTGTTTCGTGGTTGGTTGCCACAGACTGGCGGCAGGGATTCACATGTAAGATGTAAGCATGAGAGCACTCTGATAGCACTCTATAATCGGAAAGAGTTGCATGCTGAAACCGTCCATTTCATTCCCTACAAAGGGCCCCTTGGACATACGTGCTTACGAAACACCAGCTTATGGACAGCAACCAGAAGGCACATTGACCTGCCACGCTGCGACCGCGCAACCTAGCAGCAATTGTGTACAAGAATGTGCCCAGAGCATAGAGAGTCAAGCTGCCTCTCATATAGCACGTGGCGTCTCGACCTTCACCGTGGCCTTCATTCCCTTGTGTGCCCTCATATTCGCCGAACCATGCGGCCTAACCTTGACCCCAGGAAACACCGTGAACATAACCTGCACGGGCAACTTCATCTGAGCGCCATGAAAGTCCATTTCTCTAAGATCGTATTCCTGGGCAGCATCCGGCCATGTATACACGTGATCGCAGCCAGTGGCAAGAAGCTTCAGTCTGAAGTGCAGGATCTGTTCGATGAGCTTGGTGAAGACCGTTCCGAACACATCACGCCAGTCACGCTCGGGGCGATGGGATGAGAGACCATAGCCTCTGGCAAGTCGTGACAGGCTGCGGAAGTGTGGCACTAGGATGTCCCAGAGCTCTCTTGTGAATTGCTCTGCTTCTGCGTGAAGCTCTTGCTGCAGTGAGCCCGGCTTTTCGCCTTCCATGAGTGTGATGCGGGCATCTTCGCTTTCGATCGTGCGAGCTACCTTTGCGAGTCCCTCTTCTTAGCTGAGTTAGTCGTGTTTCCTTTGACGTTGATAATATGGATACTCACCTCCACCCTCCAAGTCAAGGGTCCTCAGGATTGCTCTGCCCATAGTGCCCTTCAACTCGAGCTGCTTTGCTTGGATTTCTTGAATCGATGCTTGCTGGTTGAGAACATTGTCGAACAAGAACGCAGAGATCATAGACATCGCGGCGTCTGGAGTCGTAAAAACCTGTTCTTTGGTGAGTCTTATACGAACTGTTTGCCAATCCGATCCCCAACACCTGGTATAGAGAGCCTCCAAGCGCTCGGAGGGACTTTCGTCAAGAAAGCTCACGGAGTTACCGATGTCTCCGATTTTTTTAATGACACAGTCGGTTGCTCTCTCGATCATGATGTAGAAATTTTCGAGATCTCGGCCTTGTTCACCGGCATCGAAGGGGGCAAGTTCTGGTTGCTGCTCGGAATTCTGGATAGAGGCTGCACGCGGAGGAGATTGTGAATCTTTGACTTCTTCCACTTGCGGTTGCATGCCATTCGGATTCTCTACACCGTGCGTAGCATTAGCCGCCGGAGGAGGAGATGCACCAAATGTCAGCTCGGACGAAGCTTTCGGTGGTGAAGTGGCGCCAGGGATGACGACCTAGGGGTGAACAAAATTGCGAGCGAGTCTAATCGTTGGCTTGCTCTTTTTGCGCTCGGTTGGCCTCATGGGCACTTCATCTTCCAATGAGTCTCCCACATCTTTGTCACCGCGCTTCCTCTTCCCAGAATTCCCCGGTGAATGTATGGATCGCTGCTCCAACGCATCATGCTCAGAATCAGTGCCGTGTCGAATTTTGGCCCGTGATAAGGCGTCCTCAAGAGTATTCCTGGCGCGTGAAGGCGGGTATGAGGCATCCATGCCTTGTGCAGCGAAAGGTGAGGGAGATAGAATGGATCCCGTGGCTGCAGTTGGTGTTCTTGCTAGACGAGATGATTGCTTCGTCGGGCGAGCGTCATCGTGGTTCTCCGACGACTGCAATTTCAAAGGGAGCTCCTCCTCTTCGCTGGTCATCTCTTGGGCAATCGCTGACATGTGCTGCGTCCCGAGACTTGCTGGTGTTCGGCTGTCAACATGCAGTTCGGGCTGGTCCCCAAAGTGTTCGTTGGCATCAGAATATGTGTAATCGTTTTCGTAGTCTTCTTCTTTCTTGCTTTCCGCATCGCCTGTGGTCCTGAATGATCTCGGCGAGCTCCTCGAGGGCGATGGAACGTGTACGGCCCCGGTCGGCTGTTCATTTAACAAAACATGGTATCTCGGGCTGGCGGTACTTGGCTGGCTTGGTCTCGGTAACGCATTGTTGTTGTCTCTTGAGGTCCCATACCTCTCCACAGCATCCTCCTCATCATCAACATTATCTGCGTCGCCTATGTAGCCGGGGAGATCAGCCTCTGAGGAGGTTGCTCTGTCGTACTCATACCGAGCCAGGACGTCGGTCGGGAAGTCACTGGTGGTTCCCCTGCGGAAAAGCTTGTCGGCAGAATCGTCCCTTTCCGACTTTGGTGGATAGAACGGGCTTTCAGTCTTGGCCAACAGGTTTCTGAAGTACTTGCGCATCCAGTTCGACGTCACCGGTATACAGTTTTCTGGTCCCGGCTGCTTCCTCTGCTGATAGAAATAGGAGTGGCGCTGCAGATGTTCTGCTATAGCGTTATTTGTGAAGTGGCGAAAGTCAGTGTTTGGCGGAGGCGTGCCGATGTTGTCGATGAGAAACAGCGCGCCCTGTGCGACCTGGATTTGATGTTTCGTGAGCTTCATGTTGCGTGACGATTGGCGAGGCGGAACTGTCGACATAAGGTGTTGCGATGTGGCGGCGTGGAGAGTGGACCGCGATGCTCGCTCGATACGCAAGTTGGCGCCTTTATGTCGGCGTCAAACACGGGTAGTCGCGCGGTCCCATCACTTTGGGTTGTGAAGTTCAACAAGCAGTCACTTGCGTGTGAGAGCTTCGGTGCATCAGGCCAAACGATTTACCACACATCATTCTGTCGTCCGCCGGAACACCTGACTCCAACAAAGCGTCAAAGCCCCCCATGGCATCACACCTCACTTGATACCATCCTGCTCGCACGCCAGATTCGTGAGACAGTAATGCCATTTCTTACGTGCAGGCTGTCTGGGTATGTGATTGTTTGCACGGGGGGCTGCAGGCGGACATGTTTCATGCACGCGTGCACTTTGCCCAAGCCGCCATGCTTGATTGCGCCGTCTCATGAATGTGACCCTGCACCTACTGCCATAGGATGCAGAGATTGAGGAATGTTGGGCGGGTTCCTACATGGAGAGATGCTTTGCCACAGGGACAGACGAGGGAGGACAGTGGGAGCACGTCAAGCGTGATGTTGCCTGTGGCGCGTCATGTCTGCGCCACATGCCTGAGCCACATTCCCGGAGACCTCGCTGTGGCTATATATGCTCTTCCAATATGTAGTCCCGGACATCGCTTTACCATTGCCCACCACTTACTAAGACAGATCGCAGCAGGACAGGATCTCGAGCGCCATGGTCTGCCTTTTAAGACTTGGGATGTTGGCCGCCATATGCAATGGGACAACGGTTGTCCCTTGATGGAAATCAATGAGGCCACTGTAGCAAGACGAGGGATTTGCGAGAGATGCACTTTGTTAGCTGATAGGAAATCTTAACCTGGGCTGCGCCTTTCAGGACGTGCGTTTGCAAGAGTGGACTGATGTTGGGTGCGAAGCATCGGTCAACTACACATCTGCCGTCACGCGTATCATCATGAACCGGCGACGCGTCCATAGGGATGAGGGGACTAGAACACACGTGAGGTCACTAGGCTCAAGTAGAAAGCGAAGGCTATTGACGGTAGAAGTGTAATCTCATAATACGCTTACGGTTCTTCACAGGGCGCCCGCTTCCGACCTCGCTCTAGGCTCCAATGAGATGCGTGACAAACGCTGGGAAAGCAGTGTCGCGCATCACATTCACATGCACCTGCAGACTTTCAGTCGAGCGGAGGCGTGCAGTCACTGATTTTCACCTTCACTGCTACTACGCGCCGTCACGGGCCAACATTGCAGCCTGAGTCCGCCACTCACTCACCGGTCACACCAAAACACCTGATGCAATTTGCGCTACTTGAACCGCTTTACAACTCGACCGCCACCAGCTTTCCACCACCCTCACCGAGCCTGCGGCAATAACTTTCCGCCTCACAGCTCGGATGCCCTCCCAATACGCACTCATACCTGACGCGAACAATTAGCGGCTGTGTGCCCATCACCCAACCGCAACGACTTCCCGATTTAGCTTTACCGTTTGTCATTTACCTGGAATCCTTCAAGCTCCCGACCGAGCATGGCACCTGCTCACAGTCGTCCCCGCTCTCCTCACGTCCCCATCGGCCATATTTTACGCATTGGAATCGATCTCGGCACTGGCAAAATCCAAATCGACTGCCAACACATTCAGGATATCGCTACGCGCGACGAGGCCGAGATAAGACCCATCTGCCTGAAGGATGACCAGTCCGCTCGCATCGAACAGATCTCCATCCTTACAGAATCTGGACTAGTCATTTACGGCATTGTTGACGTCGAGGAAGCCGTCGCTAGAGATCCTGTACTCCAGAACAAGGTGTTAGAGCTATGGAAACTCACGTTACACCCCGAGTTCCAAGATCTTGACGAGGTCAAGCATGTCATCGAAACCCTGTACGCAAAGACAACTGAGCAATCTGATCGCGCTGCTGTTCAGGACTTCATGGCAGACCAGTTGAGATGCATCATCGGGGACATTCGCGAGTTCTTCAAGACTAGCAACCGCAATGCAGGCAAAGATGCCCTGTACTGGGAAAACATCCCGCTCGAACTTCAGATCAGCGTACCTGCCATGTGGGGGATTATCAGCGAGGCCTTGTTACAAACGCTGCAAACAATGCTCTCGGCGGCGACCAGAGACCTCTTGACAGCAAAGCCGAGCTACGCGAAGAACCTCTCTACGTCGCTACCGTGTACATGATGGACCTGGTCACCTCCGGCAGCATACGAGAAGGGCAATGTCTCCTTCTCATCGAATGTGGCAAAGGCACCCTGGACATCGCTACGGTCAAGCTTCTCCGTGCGCCCTCGAAAGGCGTACTTATGCAGCTTGAGCGCGTTGGCCCATGCTCGGGCAATGGTGCTGGCTCCCACACAATCAACACATTGGCCTGGAGGTGGGTCTGTAGTGGCGAATGCCAGGAGGTCTCAGACATTGATGCATGCTGTGTGCAACTCGGTATCAGCAAGAGAGAGTTCCTGCGACAGTTCTCCAAAGAGATTGATCGTATCAAGAACGAGACACGTAGCACGCGATCCGATTCGTTTGTCACAATTCGCAGCAGTCACGGCGGTGTTGGCCCAGGTCGTCTCACACGCTTGACCATCGAGCTCCCACACACTGCCATCACGTCCTGGTATGACACCTGGATAAGATCCGCCACACAGCTAGTGCAGAAGCATCTCGACACGCAGGACATCACCCAATACAGATGCGCATCATTGACAGGCGGTGGATGTCTCTCCAAAATGTTCAAGGATGCGATGAAAGGTGTCCTTGGACAAGAGCGGTACAACATCGAGATTGGCACTGCTACAGCATGTATCTCGCCTTGCTCGCGGGGCGCTCTGCTGCAACACTACTTCCAAGAAGACAAGCTCTTACCACTCGCGAACTTCTACCTCGCCTCTACTGAAGAGTATCAGCGGGCTATTCACAAGGACGTCGCAACACAAGGCTCAAAGTACAATCCGCGTACAAGGATCATTGAAGACCGACTCCAAAGGATTATGAGATACGAGAACGGGAAATTCTCCGGTGCAGCCAGGACACCTCTCCGGTTCTTGGTGGAAGACAACGGCATCGCCGACCGCATCCACGTGAATATTTACTACGGCGAAGAGGACCTGGAGGAGCACTCTGCCCTGCGAACCGCAGATGGTGCGCTGCGACCTGGGATCCGCAGTTATCCCCTCATCTCTGTGGATCTCGAGAACTTGTCTGAGCATGGCTTCATAGCCAAACAAGGCGGAGGGTTCGGAAAGAAGCACTTCGACGTGAAGACTTACGTGCAGATGCAAGGGAACGAGGACAGGCTGGAACTGACTATCGAAGTGATGCCGAACTACTACCGTTTCCCCGGGGACAAGTACGGTCAAGCCTACTCCAAGGACAGTGTTCTCTGGACCTTCACAAGGCAGCTGTGGGACAAATCAATGAGTCACTTCGTGCGCAACATTACCGGAACTGCTCGTACATCCGGTGATACTGGTACTGCCATCACGTCTGATGCCTCTGTTACTTCCGTCCCCACTGGCCCTTCTGCTTCGCGGACCACGGTCGCGAAGCGCAAGGCTGATGTATTGATCGGGTCTCAGCGGAGGAACACGCCAAAGAGGGCCGTCAAAGACCGACAGATAGACTACACTGTGGGTCAAGATTTATAGTAGGATCGGCATCTCGCGTTGAAGACTGGAGGGCTGGGTGTTTTGCGGTCCAGCTTCAGAATTTGTGTCCATCGCAGTGCCGCTGAGAGTCTCGGAGAATCAGCAATGGGTTTATGGTCGGTAGTGTAAAATAGCTTCAACTGTAGTTACACACAATTGCAAAGAGGAGTCTGTGTCAAGCTTGTGAATCATGATAGTGTTTCTGCATGCAGAAGTAGAACCTCGGGTGGTGAGAATTATAGCACCTCTGTTATCATAGCCTGCGCATGAGATAAGGCACTTATTCCAGGGACGAGATCCTCATACCGTTGGTCGGTACCTGGGAATATGAGCACATACACTACTAAGGCGGTCGTGAGATCCCATCAAGATCTCAATGGGATACTTTCCCCTCATTAGAGCTTACAAGAGACGTTAGTAGCATACGTATTACTCGAGTAGTCGTGGGATCCTGTTAATATCCTGATGGTATACTGTTCTCTTCGTAAAGACTACGAAAGATGGCAGAAGCATATGTAGCCCTAGAAGGCTCATTGAATCTCATTCAGTATCTCGATGGTATTCTAGAGCTTGTAAGAGATGGTACTTGTTCGAGGTTGCGTGCCAGACTGCTCACCACTAGAAGGAAGCAGCACGAGCTTCATCAACGCCAAGGACTAGGACGGACATCGGAAGCATCGCCAGCCTGTTTCGTCGCGTGCTTGCAATGCGAGTCTTGCAACACGCGCGGACAATATAATCCGCCTCGGCGCAGCAGTGCCAAGAGGGCAGAAGCGAACCAAGACCTGTCTACACCGCACTAGCCTCGAACAATGACATCGGCTACACAGCTTGTTTCCCCAAACATCGCAAGTCCCATCCTTCGCGCATCGCTACCATGTACACCTGCAGTTTACGAGCGTGCGGCGCAATGTGGCGGCACAGCGCAGGTTGGCGCCTGAATGGCCGAACACCTGGTGTGGTGGACGTGCTGTTTGGTATCTCGCCATGCCTCCTAACATATTCTAGGTAAGCTCACTTACAGTTTAGGTCCTCGGAGAATTATCTTGCACAATCTTTAGTGCTCCGGGCACGGCATAATGCGATGATGATTGTGCTACCATCATGCGCACAAGCTGTGGCTTTCGGCCTTTTGGCCTATCTGCCTTTCACAGTAGGCATCAAACTTGATCTCGAGAATGATGGTAGGTAGAGCATCTCCTCTAATGCCCGAGCCATGCTGAACGGTCTCGACAGACTCCATCAAAAGTGCTGCGAGCACTGTAGTTTTCAATATGATGAGCTACTACTACGGCAACACCACGCGTGGCATCCCTGGCCTTCTCGGAGATCCGTACTACTGGTGGGAGACTGGCGCTATGTTCGGCGCTCTCGTGGACTACTGGAGATATACCGGCGATACTTCTTACAATGATGTTACTACTCAAGCCATCCTACACCAAGCCAGCGAGACCCGCGACTTCATGCCGCCGAACCAGACAAAATCCGAAGGCAATGACGACCAGGTGTTCTGGGCGTTCACTTCCATGGCCGCTGCCGAGTACGGCTTCCCAGATCCTCCTGGGGATCAACCACAATGGCTGGCTCTCACTCAGGGTGTATTCAACACGCAAGCTCGCCGGTGGAACATGGAGACCTGCGGGGGAGGACTGAGGTGGCAAATTTTCTCTCTCAACAATGGCTATCATTACAAGAACTCGATCTCCAATGGTGGCTTTTTCAACATTGCCGCCCGTCTTGGGGCATTCACGAAGAACGCGACGTACTTCGAGTGGGCCGAGAAGACCTACGACTGGGTCTCTGATATAGGATTGATAGATGGTCAGACCTGGCAGGTTTTCGACGGTACTGATAGTCTCATCAACTGCACGAAAAAGGATCACATCGAGTGGTCATACAACACGGGAGTATTTCTTTACGGTGCTGCTGTCATGTGGAACCAAGTGAGTATTCAGAAATCCGGCGGCAAGTCACAACAACATCAGCTAACCAGCGGCAGACAACTGGTGCTTCCCAAGACAAATGGCACTCTCGCGTACAAGGCCTCCTCGAAAGGTCCAAAATCTTCTTCACGGAAGACCGCATCATCTTCGAAGCCGTCTGCGAGCGAAACGGAAAATGCGATGTCGATCAACGCAGCTTCAAGGCTTACCTGGCTCGCTGGATGGCCGCCTGTACGACTGTCGCACCGTGGACATACGACACGATCATGCCGTATCTACGCACGAGCGCAAGGGCTGCAGCTCAGTCCTGTGTGGGTGGTAATGATGGTGTCACTTGTGGGCACAAGTGGTGGGTTGATGGCTGGGACGGACAGTATGGCGTGGGTGAGCAGATGTCTGCGCTGGAGGTCATTCAAAGTAATCTCGTCGAGCGCGTGAAAGGACCGCTTTCTAGCGAGACGGGCGGGACTTCGAAGGGAGATCCCAGTGCTGGCTTGGGAGGCGATGACGACGAACAAGTGGTGCCTACGGGTGTGACCAAGGCGGATCGCATTGGAGCGATTGTGTTGACGGTTATATTGGGAATTGCTACGCTTGCTGCTGCTTGGTGAGTACTACACGTTCTCTATTATCAGCTGATACGATTGCTGACAAGATGTCACAGGTGGCTGGCTGTATAAGGACGAAAGTGGCTCATCGCGTGCTTGCTTACGTGTATGCTTCCTGCGATGGTTCCAAAGCAAACAGCCGCACCGTATATGAAGATATCTCTACACGAATAGGGCGAACGGTCTCATCCATTTTAGCACGTGGCGGCCTCAGATCATTTCGTCCCCGCTTATACATGCAGTGCCGCTTGCAGTGAGGAACTCGCATCGTGATAAGAACTGCAACATAGATGGGAGACCAGTGCAACAGGTTTGGGGAGTAATGTCAGAATGGTGGCTTATGTGCATCATTTTGGCTTCGCGCTGTACTGTCTTATCATGTGCAATCATATGCATATCACTAGTCCTGGAACGGGTCCTTCGCATTTGCCCGAACCACGTCGCGAATGCCACACCCGTTTGCTTTCAACCGTCAAGTCGGCAATTTGTTGTCATGACTTGCTGCATTGCGATGCATGACACGACACGCGCATCTGTCCCTCGGCAACCATATTTCGTTTTCTAGCCCTGTATGAAAGACGTCACCTTTGTGACTTCCGCTTTTGAGGTCTTGAGGGATTTCTAACTTCCAACAGATCCTTGAGGCAAGAACACATTGCTTGAAGCGAAATACAGTCAACAACCTCAAGTTCCAGATCCAGCATGGCTGCTCGCTTGTACTCAAAGCCTAAGAGAGCGCTCGCCCTGGCGATATGGGTCACTCTATTGTTTCTTGCTCTATCGATCTTCCTAGGGTACCCGGCACCCTCAACAATCTTCCAAATCCTTCCTGAGGGCTTTTCCGTTCCCGCACACCTCGATGATACGAACAATACGCTCGCGGAACATCCAGTGAAGACCCTCGTCCGCAAGGCCGAGACCGAGTTCGAGAAACTGCTTGCAAAGCAGTCTACCTCTTTCGAGATGGCAAGTTCGGAATACTGGCGCCGGTACAAACGACCTCCGCCGCCAGGGTTCGAGATGTGGTACGAGTTCGCTACAGGGCACGATCCCCTTATCATTGACGAGTTCGAAATCATCATCGAGGCTCTTGCACCGTTCTGGAGCTTGAGTGGAGTGGAATTGAAACGACTGCTTGAGAAAGTACATGGTCCATCGGTCTCCCACTGTCGGCCTTCGGGGCATCAGGAGAAAGCTGGTTGCGAGCCTCTCGGGGGCGAGATACTACAGCTACTCCGAGAAGCGGAAGTGTTGGCGCATTTGCCAGAAACTGAGATCCTTGTCAATGAGATGGATGAGCCAAGAGTGCTAAGAGGAGGCGACGACGGCTCGGCGGAAGTTCGCGATGACAGCCCGCTACTTGAATGGACAGATCTCTCGCATCAACATATCTGGGACAAAGTCACTGCTGGATGCCGCCACAAGGACATTTCCAGCGTGTCACAGCCCATCTCTGAAATGAGCGGCTTAGAACTTTGCACTGACAAGATCGACGCAGCTGACCTTTGTCGCCATCCCGAATACAGCAACATGCACGGCCTTTGGAGGTCTCCAGCAAGTTTCAGTGCCTTGCGGGCGAAAGTGCCAATACTATCACCCGCCGTGCTGTCCACAATGGGTGACATCCCGTTCCCAGCAGCTGCATATCTCAATCCTGCATATACCTACGAGGAGTCTGAAGATATGCCTTGGGAGAACAAGACCACCGGCTTATACTGGGTCGGGAAACTACTGGAAGTTTCAAAGAAGCGAACGATCAGGCTTGGAAGCGAGATCATCGAGAGAGGTTTGTGAGTTTCGCCAACGACCTCGAACCCAGAGCACATACATATCTTTGGCGTCCATACAGAAATGCGCAGTGGAAAGAGCACACTTCGAGCGTGCTGGACCAATCGCTCTACGCCGTACATTTCACCGGCGTTGTCCAGTGCGCGGATGAAGCAACGGAGAATGACATACACGAGTACTTCAAGATCCACGACGAAGAGCCGCGAGAAGAGGCCTTCAAATATACTCTCACATTCGATTTGGACGGCAACGGCCATTCGGGAAGGTTTCATCGACTGCTGAACTCCCACTCTCTGCCCTTGAAACAGACTGTGTTTCAGGAATGGCATGACGAGCGGCTGCAACCCTGGTTGCATTACATACCTATATCTCTAGGGATGCAAGATCTGCCGGAGGTTGTGCGGTATCTGGCAGATGAAGAAGAGGGAAGGAGAGTAGCAGCGATGCTGGCAGAGAGGGGTCGGCAATGGTCTCTTCGTGCATTGCGGCCAATTGATCAGGCAATTTATGTCTTTCGCCTTATGCTCGAGCTGGCACGTCTCCAAGATCCAGACAGGCCTGCATCTCAATGATGAAATTCACGTTTCCCAGTTGTGGAGATATGATCTCGGTCTGGATCTGCTACAGTGGACATACAGGTCTTGTTTCCGTTGCGATTGGCGCGTGGGCTTGAGTTGTCACGACGGCGGTGCTTGTGTTTAGGACGGATTTCTTGGGGGATGAGGATGGCCATGTCAGTAATGGGAGAGCGTTACACCTTGAGTATCGCGATGACGCGGCACAAAAGACCGGAGAGATATAATCATCTGGTAGATGAAATGGCGGCCGAGGATGGCCCCCTCGACCAATTTCTTACAACTCCAGCTGTTTTGCCATTCGCCCTACCTAAATGATTCTCTTCACCACACGATCTGTCTATCATAGTTTAGTATTGTGCCAGACTGATACATACGACCATAGGTCAGTGAAAACTGGGCATCCCGTCCGCTCTGCCATACATAAGCACTGAACCGGGCGACTAGTACTAGAGTGGGTGACCATCTGGGAATCCCGCCTGTTGTATGTTTTTATCTTTTGTCTTTCATCTTTTTGGCCGATGTGCTGCTATCGAAGGAACGTAACGACAGAGGAATTGGGTGAGAAGCTTCCGGGCTTGGCACTCGTATGAGAGTGGCTTGCGCGGCTTAGATGTACATTATAAATTACATGAAGACCGACGATGGAAAATGAAGGCATGGTAAGATATTGAACAGCGATTCATCGTTCGACGCAAAAGGAAAACATCGCGCTATCTGCACAGCACACGGACTGGACCATAAACCGCCTTCACATGAGCGCCTTCGCTCGATCATTCCGTTCACCCCGTCCATGCGAGCGCGAGAAACCAAAAACGTAAGAGAGAAAAAACACAAAAGCAAGAACAGGAGGAACCCAGAGGCGCCAGCATCGGGTATCATCGCGTACCCAATCCCCCAAAACCTCAACTATCTCCTGGCGAGCGCGATTGCAAAACAACAAGAAGAACAAGCGCCCTGAACGCCGCGGCCGCTGGATAGGATGATCGTTCCAGCAATAGCCGAAAGGTTGAATATGTGTGTGCCGTACACGTACATTGTTGTTGAAAGTGGGATCATGCCGTTGCTGTACTTCGAGCAATCTGACTCTGATCTCGTTGGGTGGCGTTGATGCACACAGAGTAAGGGTGGCGAAGTGATGTGACGTGACTTCTCACATCTCCATAGCATCGCCGATCTCCTCGCTCATGCCTCTGACGCCTCTCTTCTTTCCTCCTTCCTCGACCGCCCAGGAAGAGGTGTCTTCTTCATATTCGATGTTCTCGAAATCATAGTTGTAGCCGTCGACGATGCGATTCCGCACTTCGTCGAGGTCCATGTACGGCACCTCGACCTCGTCGTCTTGATGCTCATATTCGTCGTGAATCAGCTCATCATCGTCGTCATCGTCGTATTCTTCCATAGCGTCTTCGTCGATGCTGGAGCCGAGCCAGTAGCTGGCGCGCTTACCAGCACCCTCGCCAACAGAGACGCCGGAGTCACGGGCCTGACGCGTTCTGTGGATGTGCATGGGCGCGTGCACAGGTGAGTGCGAGAGGACGCTCAGTCCGCGTAGATAAAGATAGCAGACGCGTTTGCGCTCCTTGTTGAAGAAGAAGTAGTGCAAACTCCAGATTGCACCTTCTTCACCATCGAATGGATCATCCTGAGGCATGTAGCTGTACCTCTCGCATTGGCGGAGGTTCATCTCCTTGTCGATCAGGCCCCACATCCTGGGACCCCAGACTTCGTTGCCGATGCCATTAGCCACGGGCGAAGAGCTGGTGGGTGGTGCCAGATACTGCTGACTTGCCGCAAGGCTGCTTCGGCGGGGTCTGAGATTGTACAAAGTCGAATCGACATTGTGCACAAGCGAGCGCAATGAGCGCTCTTTCTTAAAGTCCGAAGGTCGCAGAAGGTGCGAGAAGTCGTAGTCTGTGTGACTGGCGTTAAGAGTCGCAATCAGATATGCGAACGTGCGTCTGGACGATATTTGGCTCAATGGGCCGAACGGAGAGGCTCTTGAGAGGTCGACTTCCGGTATCATCTCAGCCGTGCGACTGCGCTTCCTCTGGTTCCTTGCGTCATCCTGGTTGTTCCCATTGGAACCCCCATGCTTCTCACCGCCTCTGCTGGTCTCGGGAGGCGGACTAAGCGACGCGGATAGCTGGACGAGAGTTGCATACTGCGATTCCAAGGTATCTTCAATGTTCTTGTACAGCTTCTTGTCGCTGCCGGCAGCTTTTGTGGTGTAGATGTCGCAGCCGCCTATGACGTGCAGATCGGGGGTTGAGAAGTTGACGGCGTTATTAACGGCGTTGATTTCGGCTAGGGGTAAGTACTGCAAGTATGTTAGCACTGGTTTTGCGAATCAATGTAGGGAATTGCCGCAGTCATATCGGTTATCGCGCGGGTGATGCGCCGCGCGCAATGAGCATTCCATCGCAAACGCTTCATCTCGGCCTGACCGCCATTTGACATATGGCGCCTCGTTCGGGATCGCAATCGACGTACCTTCATCTTGCTGGTTCGTCGGGTGTTGGCGCAAATAGTGTCTCCTTATCGTTCGCCTTGCGGTGTTGTAGCGGTCGCGGATACGCTCTTGGCGGTCGCGCGTGATTGTTGATTGGGCGCTTGTCGTTCGAGCGCGTTCTCTGCTCTTCTTGGGTTGTAATTTGTTGAATGAGATGACTGCGCGATCACTCCCCTCGGTCGGAAGCCGGTTGTCGCAGATGGCAGTCTAGCGGTAGCTGACAGATAGACTTGTAGACGCACCAGTTGGCGCGCGCGTCTAGAATGCGCGACGGATGCAGGAGCTCATGATTGATGTCGATTCTGGGAAGTTGGAGGGTTTCGGAGGATGTCGTGGTGGGTGATAAGGGGAGTGTAGTCGTTGATCCGATGACGCGCGGTATGAGGTGGCAGCTGCGACGGAGACGTCGGCCTTGGCGGAAGGAGCGATAGCCTGGAAGCCGAGATCGTCGTTGACTGGAGTCACGTGTTGTCGGGCTGGCATGGATCCTGAATTGAGAGATGTTCTGGGGTATCCAATCGGAGACGTGTCCAGCCCAGCACGTTCCTCTCAGCCAGCCAACATGATGCCTCGATCAAAGCACGCCGTTGACAGGTTTCGAGCTTCTCCTTTGGTGGATAATCTGCCGTCGTCGAGCTTGAGCACGTTGGCTTGTTGTTGGATGTCGAGCATTCCGAGGTTCAGCAATTCGAAACCTCTGACAAACGTGAGGTCGGACGACAGCTTCGGAGACCTTGATTCGGTATGTAGTCGGCGATCTGTTAGTCAGTACTTGTGAGAGAGTCGAGTTTGTTGCAAGCAAACGGAAGCGCCACAATCTTTCGTCAACAGAAGGAATCGGCAAACTTTCAGCATTTCGGAACAGGTTTCAATCATTTCAAGTTTGCATTTGAGCGGAAGGCAATCAGAGCCCTTGAACCCTGCCTACGGCGAGGGCACTCTAGCATACATAAAGGCAAAGAAAGGCTTCAAAAACAACAGCCATGATCAATGCCATGTCCCGATGGGACTGTGACAAAAGGGTATCATATCATTTGGTCCCAAAACACCCATTAAAAACACCATCAACGCCGTGCGCTATGCGATGGTAATGCAAGCCGTTCCCTCTCTGTAAAAATGGCGAGAGGTACTATGCAGCATGTTGTCGCGCTGTAAAGATTGTCAAAGGAAGCCGGCTTGTTTGAGCTGTTTCTCAAGCTCGGCTGTACTTTCGGCTTCACCCTGGAGCGCGAAGCGCGCGGTTAGCGACCGATGGCGTTGCTTGACGCAGTGCGAGGCGGGTTCAGGCGGATGGAGGATGGATCAAGATCAGCCAATCCTAGTGATAGCTTCGTCCTCGACCTGAAGAAAACAGGGCATCAGCGGGTGGTGGTACAAACAGAAAGAAGGGGGTGGTGGTGTCGATGGGTAGCGCATGCAGTATGAGGAAAGTGGCCACTTACCTCCATGTCCTCCAGGCTGTCCTGAGCTCCAATGACTCGAAGCACGTTCTTTTTGCTGCTCTCCTGCATTTCTCCGGCGATCAACAGCTCGTCGAGGATAAAGTAGGCCTTCTGGAAGTTGAAGATGATGTCCAGTTCGCAGACGTTGCCGTAGTACTTGTCCATCTGCTCGACATAGCGGTGGACGATTTCGAGGGTGATCAGCTCATTGTCGGTGTTGTCGGTAGCGGCGATGAAGAAGAGCGAGGCATAGCGACGGTAGACGACTTTGGTGTCTGTAGGCGTGGCGGTTAGCAAGGGTGGAGGCGGCGGTGAAGTGCAGGTGAAATCGGTGAACATAAGCGTGTGTCGGTATGGGAGGTCAAGGTGGTGGGGGACCATTGCAAGGGATAGGCTACCTTTGTACTCGAGGAAATTGCACATGCGCGTGCGACGGGCGAGGACTAGCTGGGAGACATCCTTGATGATCTTGGCCTTGTCCTTGGGCGAGAGGGTGGTGAACCACTTGGCCAGGCGCTGAGGGGTGGAGGGTCAGTGGTGAGGCGGGGAGGATGTGGTGATGATCGAGGAGAACACACCACTTTGCCTTGGCGGGAGAGGAGGATGAGGTACCTGGGGCGGCGGTGTCAGTGGTGGTGGTGGTGGTGGGAGTGGCGGTGGTGAGGTCAAGGCGGCGGAGCGGGATACCTGATGGCCATGGTGTCGGCGGCGGAGTGGTAGATTCTTTGTGTGGGTGGTGGAGCTGAGTGGTAGCTAGGACTAGGACTAGGACTAGGACTAGGACTGCATGCACGGTGGTTCCTCGCTCTCACGCTGGCAAGGCTGGCAAGGCTGGCTGCCTCGAGGCTTCCTCTCCACCACAGATCACAGATCCAGCACGCGCGCCTGAGGCAACCCCGCGTTATCGCTATCGCCCTCGTCGCCCTCGCTCTTGCCGGATTGTCCGGCCGGGCGCGCGTGAGGTGTGCTGAAGGAGCAATGCGATGCAGGGCGTGATGAGCTAAGCAGTGGAAGAATTGCCGAGCTCTGAAATAATGCATCATCTTGACATCCGCTCTCGCTGAGACGCTGCACTCTTGCTACTGCACAAAGTATTCCCACTGTACACGTGCCTCCAACATATGCTGTGTGCATCGTAGATCGACAAAGCAACCACTCAGCACCAGCAGCAACAGCAGATTGATCGCCCGCCATGAAGCTGATCCTCTCGACCTCGTACGCAGAGACCCCTCAATCACGACATCCGATCTGCCTTCGAGAGCATGTCTGACTAATGTCTGTCGCAGAAATATCATGGGCGCCGGCTCGTCCGTCCGCCGCTCGGTCGGCACCAAATCCAACGCCGAGTTCGTCTCGTCTCTGCGCTCCAACTTGGACGAGCAGTCGACGTTCGAGTACGAGAACGGAGCCGCCAACGGCAATGGCACAACACCTCATGCGCAACCTCACTACAAGACCTGGACGAAGCAGAGCTCCGACGGTGCCGAATTGCAGATCCCAAGCCTAGACCTGGCCAACTCCGGTCTGGAGGAAGAGCGCGAACAGTACGATATCACACTGAAATTGTTCTACTTGCCCGGCGGATCCAACGATGCTGCCTCCCGCACTACACAAACGCGCGAGGCGATCAACCTCGTGTTGAAGGAGCTTGGTGTGTCTTCCGTCGATCTGCTGATCGTCTCGTTCCCTGGTGTCTACTTCGACGAGCAAGAGGACTGCCCGAGCAAGATCTCCACTCGCGGACTGGTGGAATCCGAGCCTGAGAGTATCGAAAGCAATTTGGAGTCTTGGAAAGCTGTGGAAGCTTTGAAAGGGGAAGGTCTGGTAAACAAGCTGGGTGTGGCGGAGTTCGGCGCGGAGCGTCTGTCCATGTTCTTGGAGGGAACCACCAGGCGCCCCATGGTCGATCAGATCAACCTGCGCGACTGCTGCTCGGTGCCGAAGGACCTGATGGCTTTGGCCAAGAGCAAGGGTGTAGAGCTTCTGGTGCACAATGACTGCTCGAATATCCTCCCTCGCGGAACTTTGAGAGAACTTCTCGGCCCTGGTCCTGATGGTGTGGGCGTCCTTTCTCCTTCGTCCAAGGCTGGCGACAAAAGAAAGTCACTCCACGACGAGCCGCAGACAAATGGCGTCAACAACCATGATCTTCTGCAAGGCGAGGTGCAGCCTCAGTGGGTTGTGAAGTACACTGCTGTTGTCAAGAACCGCGGCATCGTCGAGAACAAGGGCTACTTTGCTTGCGCTAAGTTGGAAAATTGAACAATGACGTTCAATAACCTGGAGCTCTGCGTGGATTCTGCGCTCCTCCGACTTTCCTTTGGATTATGATCGATAAAGTGCTTCGACAGCCCATGGAGGTCTGAGGATATTGAGAAACCTGGAGTGCCTACGCCTTTGCCACTGAGTGATTGCCACAAGCCATTCATCACAGAATTTGACACCGATAACAGAACTTGACAGACAACGCAAAACAAAACGGCTTCTGTGCCAATCTCTGCTGATGAAATCAACAAAGGTACCGATCAACCATGCCGCTGGCCAAAGTCGCTGTGCCCATGACTGCGCATATCACTCTTCGTTCTTACCCAGAGGCTTCACTCATCGACTCAGCATGGACATTCCAAAGGCTCAATCAGCACCCACATCCGCCTTCGACGCCTTCCTCTTCAACCTTTTCTCACGGTCGCGCCTATGCGCATCCATCCAGCTTTCTTCAACTTTACCCTCGATAACCGTAGTCTCCGGCACGACGAGACTGTCGAAAAGAAATTTGCAGAACTTGCTCTGGCCGATCTGGGCTTGCAAGCAGCTCCAGCATTTCGAATCGGGCACCACTTGCGGCGGCAGCGGTGGGGTGGTACACTTCCGACCGATAGCGACCGACTCCGCGCATCGAGTGACGATGGCTGTGGTGCGGGCGTGGCCGCAGGAGTGAGCAGTAGCTTGGGTGTTGTGGCACATTTCCTTGAATGAGGGGAGTTTTCGCTGCGAATGATGGAGAGGGGTCAGCCAGGCGCTCATCCAACAAGGACGGATGATTGGGCAACTACCCACGCTCGGACTGGCTGTCAGGCTCTCGGGCGGGACTTAGCCTTCTCCAGCTCAAGCACCGACCGACGTTCAACACTGCCTCGCAACGGTGGCTCGGAAATGTCTTTCTTTGTGTGGGAAGACAGCCAGAGGCAGAGGCAAGAAGAAGTGTAGAAACAGCATAGTCGGGGCGCGAGCTCTTATAACTTGTACATGCAATTCTGCTTACATTGGTGAAATCTGATACCTCGAGTTCGCTTGAACCTTCTGCCCTGGAACATCCGTTCACTAGGTCATGCTGTGCGGGTGGTGGTGACGGCTTCGGAGTCACCGAGTCAGACAGACCAGTCGGCCACGCACTGTCACCGCTTCGATGTCCACGCGTATGTGTCTTCCTGGGGAGGATCACGGTTTCAAGTGTTCGTGCCTGATAATAGTGATATGGGTATAGCCGAGGTGCTTGAAACGAGCGTAGCAATGTTTTGGTGGTGAGCGGTCACGTCCGGATGAACGACTGGCCATTGCAGCGTGTAGAAGATAAGTCATGGATCCACGGATGTGCAAAAAAAAAAAAAAAACAGCGAGCATGAGCGGCATTGCGGTGCTTCGAACTTCTCTTTGGCGGTATTTATACAAACAAACAGCCCAGACTGGACTTTCGGCTTGCTCCATGCTATACGCCAGCGAATACAGCCCTGGCAAAAACAACCCCATGAGATATCCAACTTCGAATCTACACAAACGAACAAAAAAAAACATTCTCCTGAAACACACAATCAAGCACCCTCCCACTTCCCAAACCTCTTCCAATCATCGTACACGCTCCTCAACACCGCGCGCTCGCTGTTATTCATCCCTGCACTCAAAGCCTTGACAGCATCTGGACTCTGCACCTCCATCGCCTCAACAACAGCCCACAACCCCGGCGTCAGCGCCTCGCGGACACCCTCCGCGAGTGTTCCACCAAGAATCTGCGCGCAGAAACCGTGCAGCAGCGCCGGAACGTACTGCCCCACGTGAGCGCGCGCGCGGCGCGACTCGTCGATCAAGTTGTTGTGCTTGCTCGCGCCTGAGGCGCTGTTGTTGTGCGTGCGGGTGGGCGGGTTGCAGAGGAGGGTTAGCAGGCGGGTGTAAGCACGAGCGTGGCGCGGGGCGAGGATCCTGCGATCTGAGGAGTCTGCGGTGGGTTTCGTGGGGACGAAGAGGCGGGATTGGAGAGATTGGAGAGTGGCGGTGAGGAGGTGGAAGCGGCCTTGCAGGCGGGCGCGGTGGTGGAGGAGGAGGGCTGAGAGGAGGGAGCAGAGGTCGAGGTAGATGAGGTGTTCTGCTGGGGAGGAGCGGGCGAGGCTTTGGATGGCTTGGAGGGTTGCTTCTGTGAGGTGTTGATTGAGGATGAAGGGTTTGTCGCGGATGATGGTGAGGAGGCATGCGATGGCGGCGGTGTAGGTGGCGAAGTCCTTGGTTTGTCGTAGGGTCTCGAGGAGTCTGAGGTAGAGTGCATGAATACCCTGCTCGTCTTTTGCGATGCTGTCTCGGGACACAGCAGCCAGAGCATTTTGCAAGATCACGATGCCTTGGGTGGAAGCATCTTGTGCACTTGGAATGACCTTCTTGAGGACAGACAGCTGCTCCGACGTCTGCGATCCCTTGGCTATGCGTTTCAGCTCCTCGATCAATAGCTGTCGATCTTTAGGTGAGATGCTGGATCCAAGAAGGGCTTCACCTAACGAAGTGCAGGCCTCAAATCCGCTAATATGAGCAAGCAGTCTGAAAGCCGGAACCAGAAGATAGTTCGTGCCAGTAGACGTGCTTTCTGTTGCATTGTCACCAGACGATTTGGCCAGAATTTTGTGGCACAATTTGACAAGCGCTTTGTCTTCAGTGGCCAAGCTTGCTCCGAGGAAATTAGATCTGCGGAAGCAGACGAGTAGCTCGAACAAGACTTTGGATGATACCACGGTTTGTTCCATGTCTTCTTGCTTCTTGAGTGCTTTCACAGAGGTTTGGGTGTCCTTGAGGAGAAGCTCTGAGAATGCTTTGAGTGGTACAGTGGCATCCCCGGCAAGCTGGGAGAATATACTCTTGCCAACACCGCTGTCAGTCTGCTGCAAGATGGCCTTGATCATTACTAGGCGTCCATAAGACGCCGTGCTCAGTTCTTCGGTCGATTCCATTTCCTTGATGACTCTCTTGACGAAAGCCTGCAGCACCGTTCGGGATCGTTCTTGGTCTTGTGTGGCAAGCAGATACGTGCACAGTGAGCGGGTCAGCTCCTCGAGCATGGCCAGCATATTGATTTTCGAGGTAGCCCTTCCTGCGGCAGGCTTCTTTTCCTTGCCCGATCTTGACTTCTTAGAAGCCGAGGGGCCCCGGCATAAGTCCCAAATGGTTGACGCATTGGTGCACAAATTTGCGGACGCGTTCGGGAGCTGCATAAGTCTGACCATCACGGCGTAGCGCTTTGTGAGACGTGCTTCAGTCCCTGTGCTGTAGTCAAGTCCGGTCGCCCAGTTGAGTATGCGCTCACGCTGTCCACGAGCCAGTGTGGAAGCAGGAGTCTGCAGTAGCAAGTCGAGCACTGTGTCCTCGTCCGAACCAGTGGCCTTCAGTACAGCCGCGATGACTTCGTCTGCAAGTTTTGTGTTGGAAGATGCGGCTGCTGTATTGACGAATGCTGCAAGTTCTTGGTACCGTGGCGTAATCTCGGTCTGAGTGGATGATGAGCCGATGGCAGAGGTCACGAATTTCTCGATCAAGTTTCGCCTGTCCTCCTTTCCAAGCTTGAGCAAATGGTCAGGGAAAGCCAGGAACACAGGCGATATGGTCTCTGTAGTGGCTTTCGCGAGGCGTACAGCAAGGCTTGAGACCAGGTCATGACATTCTTCGTAGCTCTGGAGGTAGGTACAGAGAAGACCGACAAACGTCTCAGCCAGATCAGCTCCCTTGCCAGAAACACTTGCTTTCGTGATACGTTCAACTGCCTTGCTTGATAGCAGAGATTGTGCTTTTTTCGAGACCACATCTCTCTCCGTCTGCTTCGCGGCCCACGTGGGGAACCAGAGCTTGAACGTAAGACTGAGTAGATTCCAGATCTCGGTTGGAATAACCTTGACCTTTGAGCTCTCTACAAGAACCAGGAGCGTGTCGAACAGATCACCAACGCGGGTTTGTAACTTCTGTATCAGCTCATCGCTCCTGGCACCCTTGAGCAAAGCATGTAGTGGCACGGCGCCCGCCCTTTGCGATTTGGTAATGGAGTCTTCTTTGCTTGATTTCTCGCCAGAGACTTGGATGGCGCTACGCAGGATATCGAAGAGCTGTTCGATTTGTTCCATGGTCAGGTGTACCTCCAGCAGCTCTGCTAGCAGATCGTCAAGTTGGGTCCAAACGGTCCAGATCTCCGAGTCCTCGATCGTCTGCAGCTCTTGCTGCCATCGCAAGACGAAGTTCTCCAGCTTGCGGCTCGTCGCAAAGGCGCGCATGACAGGCTTGGTGATCGATTCGGTCAAGAGTGCTTTCTCGTCTGGATTACCGTGGGATCCTTTCTTCGAGGTCTGAGTCAAGGCAGAGAAAAGCTGGTCAGCCATAACGGGATCGACAAAGACTGTGGCATCCAGAGCCACGACCTCTGCGATCATTGCAAAGTCGATGGAGTCTGCCTTCTTCGGTTGGATAAGGCCGCTATAACGCTGTACAAGATCCTTCAACGTTGTGCCCGGTAACGATGCACGGGTGCCAACAATCTGGAGCATCCCGGACAATGCCTTCTGGCTGACTAGTTTTCCGTCCACATCGAGGCATGCCAAAAGTTCCTGGAAAATATGCTCCACCCAAGGTCGCTCCTTGCTGCGTTGCCGAGAAGTAGTCATTGGTACACAACGCAGGGCGACATCGAGCAGTTTCGGCAAAGATTCGCACAGCTCCTCTTGAGGGCCGTCTGCGGCTGCGATAGCTGACTTGATGCTAGAAAACTTTCCGGCAAGCTCAGACACTGTCTCCTCGGAAACCTCCTTTTCGACAGAATGGAAAAATGCTGAGCGTGCAGGCAAAAAGACATGCCTGGCGATGAGGATCTCCACGTCGTGGGCGACGTCAGCATCCGTGGCAGCTCTCTTCTTAGAGCCTCGCCTTCGCTTGTTTGAGCCAGAGGAAGTGGATCCGTTCAATTGTTGAAATAGCAACGAGCATGGAACCAGACAACTGTTTGCGAACGCGTCGTTGTCAGAAGCACTGGGTTTGCGCGCAGCCCAGAGACGCACAGCAGGGAGTGCCAATCGAACGTTTTCGCTGAATGTTTTCTCGGAAGCATCAGCGGCGCTGATCAACGTAGACACGCGGCCTGTCCAGACTCCAAGCAGTGCAGCAGCAGAAGCGCCATCCGTGCTAAGCAGTTGCTTTACCACAGCACCATCGCTCCCAGATGAAATTTCCTCAAGTGTTTCGATTGCTTTGGCGATCGCATCCAGTAGCTTTGCAAGCTTCTTGCCTTCCAGATTTTGCGTTGATGTCCTTGCGGTATCCAAGAGGCGGAAACGGGAGAGTAGAATGCCCATTTTCTGAGGGGCAACCAAGCGAAAGCAATGTTCCAATAGATTCCAGGCTTCCGCATTTGATGCCGCCCTTGCATCACTCTGCATCTTGACCGTGAGCCATTTGATGATCATCTCTGCTCTGTGGCCATGATTGCAGTATTCGTTCGCAGTCTTCAGTTGCGATTTGAGATCCGGGAGAGAGTCCAATGTCTTGAGCCGTTGCAATGACGGCTCAGTGGCATGCTGAGCATCCACATCCACCATCTCCAAGTCTTTGCCACCCATGTTGAGTGGTGCTGTGGTTCGAAAACGGCTGTGAGGCCGAATGATAATTGTTCGAGAATCTTTAGATGCGGCTTCAACTTTTTGATATTGCGGCACGTGCACTTTCGCGGACGGGATCGGCTTGATTCCGAGAGCAGCTCCCAGCCAGCCAGCATTGGAGACGACGAGCTCCCAACAGCGATCACATTACAATTGACGACTCTCTCTTGACTCTATATCCACCCAAATTACCTTCACAATGGCCGACTCCAACACCAACGCACCCATCACCGCTGCCGCCGTCCGCCCTAACAGGCCCATGAGCGAGGCTCTTTTGAACGAGAAGGTAGGAATCGCGCATGGAAACATGGAAGAGGAGGGACACAGGCGCCACAAATACACAAGGACGCGACCAGAGAATAACGGCTAATATGCGATCTTGCAGTGGGACCACTGCCTCAGCACTCTCCTCATCCGCAGCACCCTCGGCGCGTCTTTCGGTGTGATCTTCTCTGTCCTGCTCTTCAAGCGCAGGTCGTGGCCGGTGTTCACAGGTCTTGGTTTCGGTGCCGGCAGGGCTTGGGAGGAGTGCGACTCTGTAAGTCTTACGGGATCCTTGGAGAGAGTGCGACACGGTACGGCGACATTATACGCTGTTACGGAGTCTAAGGATGTTTCCTACGATTGCCGGCCTTGTGGTGTTACCGTTTCTCACAGGAGCCACTCTCTTCTTCGCTTTTGAGCAATACTGACAGACCATGTACAGAGCTTCAAGCGCGCATCTGCCACCTCTCGCAACGGTCTTCGCACTTTCCCCGGCTCCTCTTCTTCCGCCTAAACGACGATCCGCAACACGTACGATGAGATCAGAGCAGTCGCAGAAATTGGTATTTGAGCTACGATGGTCAGAGACACCTCGAGTCTAGAAGGTCGGCTTCGGCGCCGCGAACCAGCAAACGTCTGCTGGACAGTGTACATATAATGGTGGTGTACTACGAGCTTCGAATATGCAACAGACATGCAAACTTTATTTATGGTCCAAGATGAGATCATTGTGATATCCCCGGATACGGGTCAAATGGTATTATTCGGTCAGACATTGAGAGAGCGAGTCGGTGACAAGAGCGGTCATGTGCACTGGCGCAACTTCTGTGAGTGTCCATTGCAAGGCGCTCCGAACTCCAGTCGTCCGTAAGCTACCCAGCGGAGCAGAAGCTGGTTTTCGGGCCGTACAATGGAGATGTTGCAGCTTGCTTTGGCAAAGGACCGATTTGTATGTGGAAGTGGCAAGCCTTCAAATCTCGAGGAGTACTGCTGTAGTCCTGGTAAGTGCTTTCGACTGACGAGCTGAGCATTTCACAAGCCAAAACCACCATGCGCGCTGATCTTGACGGCGAACAAACACCTTCTACCTCCTACAAGATAGTGGAAAGATAGCTACGGCTGAGAGACTTGCTCAGAACCGTAGGGCTGCCTTTAATTCAGCCCATGGTGTCCAGCGGTACTCGTAACTCAACTCCTGGCCACTACTAGTAAAGTTCAAGAAGTTCCGCTGATCATTCTCGACGGTACGGCTGACGAAGCATCGCTGCGTGTGGTCATCATTAGTTGCCAGCATCGTAGTCTCTCGCAGTCCTTTGCATTTGCTTATGTCCGGGCATACCAACTCGTGCCCGCTGCAACCAAACGTCCAGCCTTTCTTTACATTCAAAGCACTCAAGGCTTGAAATCTGGAGACTGAACATTTTTCACGCTTCTCATGTTCAGCAGTAGGGTATACTATGTTAGACACAGTTGAGCGGATCTTGCGTCTGACGACGGACTGGCTGAATTCGATTTGCGGAATATGCAGAACAGCGCTGCGCCGCCATTAAGACATGTTACACGTTAAGCTTTGTTGACCAGAAAACTATACAAGTGAGAAACAGATGCAATGGAGTGTTTAACGAAGCAAGAACGACTGAACGTCAGGATTTCAGGGCAGTCCTCTGGTGCAGAGATCATCAACACGATTTTTTGGGGTTTGAGAAGGCGGTCTCGAAGTTACGATCAGATCGACAAGTAAAACTCCATGTAACTCTCGAAAGACGACATGCATGATTACGCAGCGATTATGAGATTCCGATTTACATCTTACCCCATGAAATAGGTCGGCTGGCCCAATGGCAAGGCGCTTGACTACGAATCAAGAGATTGCAGGTTCGATCCCTGCGTCGATCAATCATTAGTCTCGCAATCTGCGAGATGGCCTTTTGCTTTTTGCTTATCATACATCATAAACACCTTCTAATTCATCTTGTCCTTGACGTAAAGCATCTTCAGATCACACATCATAAACACCTTCTAATTCATCTTGTCCTTGACGTAAAGCATCTTCAGATCACCCATGATTCCAACATAATCTTCGGCAGTCATCTCCGTTCGAGATCTCCCATTTACTAACTGCGTAAGAAATTGAATCAACAGCGTCCCATCCCACTCGACGCCCGCAGGTTTCCGAACAACAGTGATCCATCGCCACTTGTCACTGACTACCCAATGATCCACCCGTGAGTCGTGTCGAAGGTACACGCCGATCGCGCCAGAAGATGGAGAGTGGTCGTTCGTCACAGTAACATATCTCATCCACAGCGCCAGACGACCAAGTTTAGACAAGTGAGGCTGGCTACAATGCAGCCAGCGATGCGCATCTTCAGCTTTCTCGCCTTCGGTGTGGATGATGAACTCGTTGCAGTCGTAGTACAGTGGTAGAGCTTCACGGCGGACCTGCCGGCTTACTCTGGTGATGGGCGGTTGGCAAGCCTCTTCGTAGCTTTCTTTCTGGAATTTATCGAGGCGGAAGGTGACGGTGGGGTTTTCTGAGGTCACTGCGAGGGAGAATATGTGCTCCCGCAGTTCCGCGGGCAAGTCGAGGAGACGAGATCTGGGTGGCTTTGTTGTGAAGAGCTCCATGGTGTTTTGTTCTATGATGCGCCGATGAAAGCACGAGTTGTTTGTGATTCACAGTTGGAACAGTGCAAAATATTTGAATGGCGGGTGCTGGTGATTTCGATGGATGGACAGATGAAGTATTCGACGACGTCAGACGCGGATGACGGAGGAGGAGCGCTGAAGGAAGATGCTATTGACTTCACATAGCAGCCGAGCTTGTTTGCTGCATGGGAGAGCTTTTTCCTTGCGGGTCTTTTTCCTTGCGGGTCAGATTGATGCTTGATGTATTTGTATGTAATGATGTGCCCTTGGCCGTATGCAGAAGAGAAAATGCGAGCTGCCAACGAACCCATTCAGACCGCCTCACCCGCCGATGCCGGAAAGAGATGGAGGTCCTGCGCCTTTGGCTGAGGTGAGATAAGCACAGTGCATGAACGGTTGTTGGCATTGGGCAAGCGGCGTTCTCATGTGCTGTCACTACATACTCTTATTGAGGATCGCTTCCTGGTTGTCAAGCAGTGGAGTTTGCCTTGCTCGTGTATTGCAGGTTGTCACAAGTCTGCACGTGCGGGTGTGGAAAGCAGGTTTGATCTGTGGCAATTATGATCCTTACACATCCATGCTTGATCGTAGTAGTATCCTTTTAGAGGACACACTCGCGACTTGATCAGTTATTGACCATGAAGGATTCATATTCCAGTACTGATCCATGACGATAACGATGTGCTGATCCTTAAAGCATGTGCGCAAACTTCGGATTAAGTCCAAGGGATTTAGGGTCAGGGTTGAGGCTATAATATACGGTTTGCATCGTCTCTTTTACAGTAATGTCAGCCTTCCTACTCCGTCTGACGGCCAAATGGTGCTATAATGGGAGCTAGCTGGTCACCTCTAGTTTCTGTCATATATGGACCGTAGTAGGACATCCATATGAGGCATAAACAGCGAACGCCTTTTCTTGGCTATTCTGTAGGAAGGAGCCGTCGTCTTTACATGCGTATCTATACACAGAGTTCAACCACACGAGCGCACACCTCATTCTGACATTCGCTTATGATCACTCTCCTATCATATCGTCTAGCTACTCACAGTATTATCATTTCGCGTGTATGATATTACCAGTAATTTGATATCACGAGCTAGCCTTGCTTTGAAAGCTAATATTGCATCTTTATATTCAGCAATATCTCAACCAAGACTATCCAATCTTCATCCGATATGGTCTAGTGGCTAGGACGATCCGCTTTCAGCGACGACACAATGCGTCAATGAACCGGGTAAGCCGGGGTTCAATTCCCCGTATCGGAGACTCTAGAGGACGTTACTTTTTGCCAAGTTGAGGGCCAACCGATTTTTTGAGCTCCACCTCTCAACCTTCCATCCGAGGCCACTGAAAACGATCTCAGTCTCCGACTCGATCACATCAACGATGAGAAGTGGCTCAAATAAGGGGGCATCGATCTGGTATTGATAAAAAGATCTCAAGAATGACTCCAGGCACCGTGTTTTCCCCTGCAAACAGACGACCTTCTCCGCTATATTAGTACTCGCAGACCGACAGCTATAGTCTTTCTGAGCGTTCTGTGGCTCGATGACACGTTAGGGAGGACAAGTATAACTCTAATGCTACCACAAATCTGGCTGAGTGCATTTGTCCTCGCAGCCCTCCAACCCACGATACCAATCGTGATGTTCACATATATTACGAGCCAAGTACAACGCAAGTCAGAGCACATGGCCCATGACCTTTTTGGTTCTTCAGGCGATGGTCAAGAACACTGAGCGAACGCAGACGCCCCCATCATGACCACTGCTTGGGACAGACTCCATGCAATATTAGGCGTAGGAGACAACCATGGCTCGCTCCACGCGTACCGGGACTTTACCGTATACGCTTCTGTGAATCCATAGCCTCGAATTACGGTCAGAGCCTTCTAATTACTGCATATACATCAGTATTGAGCAGCTACCGCTCGCGCGCGTCCCAGCCCCTCGCCGCAAAATAGGAGCTGACGTCCGTGCCAAGACTCAGCCCTGCCAGATGAGAAAGGCGCGCGGCTCGCCCTTGAAAGATTCTAATCAACGCGTGTACGTACATTTCCTCGCATATTCTCCCCGTGCGCCAGATACTATTAAACCAGTGTACAAGAAGGGAGTTCTAATGATGTTGGTGCCGGTAGCTGAACGAAAGCGCACCTCGTGCGAACATTTTGACGCGAAGCCATGAACGCGTCACTCATGCCAGCCCATGGTGAACTGATCCTCAACCTTCTCAGCGCTGACAGATTGAGCACAAAACCGCTCCTCCTTGCGCTAGGAGTTTCTTTAGCAAGCCCCAAGTGCGACGGGGTTCGGTAGATGGTGGTACGATCTGATAAACCGAGCACTAGCCATACAACCCAACGTCCGAGCTTTCTAGTCTGTGTCGCGCGTCTTTACAGGAGCTGACGTATACTTCGAGAAACTAGTCCAAGGAGAGCTGCCGCTAAAAAGATGACTGTCAACAGTCGAGATGGAACTGTAGGCATCTCATGAGGATGAGTGAAGGCCGTCAGACATGAATTCCTCTTTCCATCCCCAAGACTTCAAGTGGAGGAGAACTACTCTAAGCTTGGACACTTCCGACGTCGTCCAAGAACAGGTAGTCCGACTTGCCGGCTGGGTTGAAGCAACTACATCCAGCGTCGTGGATCTTTATCTACAAGGCCCCACCTCTAACTGTTCTGATTGGCAGCGCATCACTCCAGCGGAGTCCGGCAGACTCGGAAGCACAACCGTAACCCTCCTGTAAGGATGAAGGATAGCCCTTAGCACGCTTGGGAGCTTGGTATCGATATCGCAAATGCTCGCGCGCGCCTACCCTCTGATTGTATTCGTCACCTTGCGGACGTGGTGCTTGCGAAGTTGGAGGCGTGTCCCCTTTTGCCTTCCGGGTGCTTGCCTTCAGATAGGGTTGTACACAGTATGGCGATATCAACTTCCACGATGGTGTGATCACTCTTTCCTATGTCCTCTATTACTGACAATGCATTTCTTTTCTCTTGTCTCAACTGCGCTCTTGGCTTGGCTCACAACATGTCTAGCTGACCAGCAGGCCTTCGTCAACGATGCAAGGTACAATGATGGCGACTATGGCCACTATCCCCATCAAACGTTCTTCAGCAGGGCAGGGATCGAGGCACCCCGACCAAATTTCATGAAGCCCTTTACCAACTGTGACGATGGCTCATATCTCTTCGTATCGTTACGCGGCAATTACGCTGAGGCCAAGCCGTACATCCTTGACGCCGCCGGAAATCTCGTCTGGACGTTTGACCACTATGTAGGCGAAGTCTACAATCTGCAGGTCCAGGAGTACAAGGGCAAGCCATATATCACCTATTGGGCTGGAGATGACTCAGTCGGTGGCCATGGTGCGGGAAAGTACCACATGCTCGACGAGCACTACGAGGAGTTCAAGCAAATAGAAGCCGCCAATGGCTTGGATGCTGACCTCCACGACTTCCGCATCACTCCCGAGAACACCGCCTTGATTACCGTCTACGAGATCATCGAGGCTGATCTCTCTAGCATAAACGCCTCACTGGCCAAAGGCGAGATCTGGGACTCACTATTCCAAGAAATTGACCTCGAAACCGGTGAAGCACTTTTCCAATGGCGTGCATCTGATCATATCGATTGGGATGAAGCCTACCTTGACATGAACAAGCAAGCGGACGGCAGCAAGGGCAGGCCCTGGGACTTTTATCATATCAACACCGTCGACAAAGATCCTGCAGGCAATTACCTCGTATCTGGCCGCTTCACGCGAAGCATCATCTATATTAACGGCACTTCCGGAGAGATTATCTGGCGCTTGGGCGGCAAACGTAACGACTTCAAGGATCTCTCACAGGGAGCAGCGACGAAATTTGCTGGCCAGCACGACGCACACTGGACAGACTCGTACAACTCAATCACATTCTTCGACAACCGCGCCGACTGGTTCACTCAAATAGACAGCAAATCTGCCGGCGCCAAATTGAAGCTCAACACCTCCTCTGCTCTTGATCAGCCGACGGCTGAACTCGTGCAGACGTACATCCATCCGGACAAGATCTTGAGCATCTCGCAAGGCTCCATGCAAACGCTCCCGTCCGGCAATATGCTCGTCGGCTACGGCTTCAATGGCGTTGCCACCGAGTTCTCGCCATCCGGGAAAGTGCTTTGCGATGTCTACTTTGAAGCCGCCGCGTATATTGGCACCGGAGATGTGCAAAGCTACCGCGCTTACAAGAATCACTGGACTGGCTTGCCTACTACGCCTGTCGATCTTGCTTTGCATGATGGAATTTTCTACGTCTCGTGGCTAGGAGCTACTGAAGTCAGAGAATGGGTCTTGCGCAGTGGTTTCTCCGATGACGAAGAATGGGCTGAGATCGCTCGCTTCCGTAAGGATGGATTTGAAACGCACTTCACCCTCCCAGCGGAACAACGGATCAAGCGCTGGGTGAAGGCTTGTGCACTCGGCGATGACGGGCAAGAGCTCGGATCGAGTGAGAGCCTGGACGTCGCTGATCAAATCACGATGTGGTATGTACACGGCCCTGTGGAGGATAAGGCAGAGGAAGAAGCAGAAGATGACGAGCCAGAGAGTAAAAGTTCAATTGATGGATATTATAGCGCGGCTGGTGCTGCTATGGCGGTGATTGGTCTGTGTGGAATGCTTATTCTTCTGGGTATACTGGCATGCTTGCCAGGCTGGAGAGCAAAGATGAGGAGGAATGACGCCAACGACATCTTTGTGCATAATTTAGGCGACGAAGAGCAGTCCCCGTTCCTGCGCTCGCAGATAAGAGAACAGGCGGACACTGAGGTCGGCGACGCACGAAGTTTTGCCTGGCGGTCGAGAGCTGAGACATAGCGCGCTTTGAATCACCTTCGTCTTTCCCAATATTGAGTTTCTCGTTTCGTGCATTTCATGGGGACCACGACCGTCGTTCTGCGGCGTTCCCAAATTGACCACAGCTCAACTGCCATTCAAAGCCTCGCCGAATACCGAGTTCTATTTCCCACCGGCCGATCTGCAAGTGCATCATACAGAATCTTATCAGCCGAGGAATGCGGGCCAGTGAGGGTGTGCTCACCACAGCATTAGTCTCAACCATTGACGAATGCTATGACTTTTTGGTCAATCATATGATAAGCGCATATCATTAAGCACGAGTTTTCGTACTGGCTATGCATGACTTCATTTGCTGGTCCCGTCAGCAATGAACATTGAGATGTGGCTCTGGTGCCAATGAGATGTTGGAACAAGCATACGAGCATACCAGACATAGCTGTGCAAATGCTCTCAAACATACCGGAGAGGAAGACTGTAATTGCCAGTGAAACGCTGCAATGCTTGTCACTACTACCTAGGATCTGAGTGCTAATCTACCCGAGTGATCTTGCATGTCATTGTTGGCATCCGGCACAGCTCAACCAGCCGGGCATCATCTGACAATGACCATGACGATTTCACCAAAAAAATGTCAACGGTCATACCATAGCTCAACCAGCTTCATCTAGTGAGGAGCCTTAAACCAAGATTGGAGCAGTAGAAGACATCTCAATACATGTGATTAAGCACAACAGTTCTCAAGCCAAGCCAATATCTTTCGCCGTGACAATTCCCTGCTTCAGCATAAATCCCACAGCTGGCATCGGGTCAGCGTAGATCCTCGTCTCTTTCAACTTGATACCTCCACGCCCGCTATCATCCTTGACGTAAATAAATCGATAAGTGGCCTCGACGACGACATTCCACGCCTTGCCCTGCGGATCTTTCACCTCCGCCGTGGACCCAGTCCCGTCGAACCCAACGAAGCATTTCGCGTGCCCAAACATGCACCAGTGATCACCCTCCTCCCATGTCAGTAGCTCTGTCGGATCGTGCTTGTGGCCGCCGGAGAATGGTGCGTACTTCTCCGTGAGAGCTTTAACGGCGTCTTGCATGCCGGCGATGCGCGTTCCGTCGCTCAGTTGCACGCTGAAGTCGGGAGTGAGCCAGTCGCTGGGCGAGCCAGTGGCAAAAGCTCGCGTGCGGTCGAACTCGTACGTGTATTGTTCCATCCACTCCATTACAGGGTGGAGGCGAGTCTCACTGTCCCAGCTGCCTTTGTGGATGAAGACTCGTTGAGTTGGGTAGGACATGTTGTCGATGCCTTCGAAGATATGCAGAGGCAAAGTCAGGACGAAAGATGATCTTTGGAACGAAGACTTATACCATATGGTCTGCGACTGCGGTCAGGAGACATGTAAGCAGAAAGTAAGTCGCACGAAGGTGTGTGAAGGTGGTGTTAAGTTTGCCCGCAACACCAATACTGGGAAGCGAAACTCTATATGGCAATCAATAGCATAGCAGCCTTCCGCGGTGGACTCACTCTGGCGTGATAGTAACGTGAATAGCTGAGGAATCACGTTATGATAGCCAGTCTCGAGCCTCTCAAACAAGCCTCATGGTACGGTGCCTCAAGGTCACACCACCACTTCCTGAAGCTCGGGAGGCTTCGCCCTGGAGAGTTCGAGGGCCTAACGGTTCGATCATGTATATGTCACGGCATTTCTTGCATGTATTCGCGTTTTGTCTCGTGGTGAGAGTGTCTATTGGGTACATGTAGTGGGTTCGACTACATGTACATAGGAGGAGGAGAACGGCGAGAAGGATGGCTTCATGACCCTAACCCTATCCATGTTTTGGCAATATCTGGGAGTGCGAAAGATGGTTCAACGCGTAGGACATCAATGATCAGTCTTGCCATATCACCACAAAACGAAGATCAAACCGCCTATATGTGCCTGTCCTCGTAGCGCTGCGGAACTTTCAAAGCTAAATCAGGCGCAATATCTCTGTGGAACCGACCAACCACTTCTCGCACTGCTTTCTCGCCAACATGCCCTCCATTCCCATCTCAATGCCCAGCAAGGCCAACGCCAGCACGGACACAAATCCACTACCAAGTATCCTCCAAACTCCAGCTGGACTCGCAATCCTAGAGATCCAAGGCAGTCTCAACTCGACCCTTCACACAGAACCCGGTGCCAACCTCCCCGTTGGCAAGCTGGATTTCCCTCTCTACGACTCCAAAGCACCAGCAAGCGATACGGCGTGGCAGAAGCGTGTGCATCTCTACGTCGGCAAGCATCAGCGACTTACTGGCGAAGTAAAGAAGCTGCCTCAAGCAGTTGCAGTGCTCCGCAAAGTGCCTGGTGACTCCGCTGACGGGCAAACGCTGGAGGTCGCCGAGATCATCTACTACAAGGTGCTCTTCGCCTCACGCCCTGAGCCTGTGGGAACCACATCGACTGAATGATTTGCGAAAGCTATGTTGATAATGCCACGGCCTGTGGCGTTCAGTATCTTGCCTGTTCACCGCCACCGCTGCATCCACACTTGCTGGCTGTGATCACGTAGCTAAAGAGAGGCAGGCATGGAGAATCAAGCCAACCTGCAAGACTGCCGAATCGAATTTCTACGTTGCTGCCAGTGTCAGCATCGCCGATATGCATGATGAGCCTCGCTGCAGCGGCTGCGCGGTCATGTAGGAGACTGGATTTGTGCACCGCTTCCTACCAAAGGTCTTGCCGCGGACCACGGTGGCAATACATACACTCTCTCAGAAGCCATGGTCGACAAGATGCGAGCAAGCTGATGGGTCCAGGAATCTTTCGTGGCCGAGGTGAGAGCACGGGAATAAGGTCCAAGCACACCTAGCTTTACGAAAGGTCGAGCTCAGTCGATGATAGACTGGACGAGTTAGATGGACGGGAGTATGAGTGTCAAGTCTCGTAAGGTCGCGCTGAAAAATACGATCCCACAGTATCAAATTTCAACCTCGCGTTACAACCCCTACCGATCATTCGATCCTACGAGTGATAAATTCCCACTTGACGCCCAAACTGATCCTGGAGACTTTCGGGATTGCTGACCGAAGTACTGAACTGTGACTCTATTAATGCTAGATACTGATTCCGTCCGAGTGATTGATGCTAATATAATGTTCAGTGAAGTAACCACCGTCCCCAACCTGCTCCAAAGTACCAGCAACACGAGCATAACCCGTAGCATAGCAGTATCCCATGCCATCAGAACCACCACATCGCATACTCAGCGCTGTCGATTGCTGACAGCCCGCAGCCACCAGTCCTCCTAGTCGACGAGCAATCTCCACAAGGTGCGGTCAATGTCTGCCTCCTCCATCGTGACAGCTGGATCATCGGTGTTTCCGAGCGACCTGCCACGGTCCTCATCGCTCAGGTCATCCTCCAAGTATGCGTTCGTAATTGCTTCGGCGTCCTGTGCAGTCATTGGCGCCAGCTCTGGCGTATCTGACAATGCTCGCCTGGCGGATTCGATGTCGTGACGCGCTTCCTCTAGAAGCCTCATGAGCCGCCCACTGTGCGCAATGCGACGAACCATTTCCCGCGCCGTCTCTTCTATAGCGGGTAAGATGGTTTGGCCTTCATTTCCTGTGCCCCAGGTTACCGTGGCGGCAGACGGGATTGCCGTTTCCAGCAAAGTTTCATCTTCAGCCGTGTTCTCATGTTCGATAGATGGCTCGTTCGTGTCCAAATCGGCGAAAGAAAATGCCGTGTCAGTCACCCTCCCTGTCGTGTACGGCGAGGGAAGATCTTCTTCTTCAGATGTGTCTTCCAAGTCGAATAGGCCTCGCACGTTCTCCAAGATATCGTCGTCGTCCTCGGATCCGTCTCTTGTTGATTCGTCATCATCCTCATCGTATTCGTCGTACTCTGCATTGTCGTCGTCCGGGTGATTGTACCTCGGACAGCCGCTCTTGCGAGCCCAGTGTTCGCTGTCTCCGTCCGCCTCTTTACCGCAAATGAAGCAGAAGCCCATTCCGCACGTGCAGGTGATGTGATTGCACGCTGCGCTGAGCTCGATGCGATGCGCGCACAGTCGGTTCGGGCACTGCTGCCATTCCTTGCCACGCTTCAGACCCACAAAAGCCTGAGCGCGTTGCTCGTTGGCAATAGATCTACCGGTACAGATGTGTTGCAGCGTAGTTGCGGGATCGCTGGAGTAGTCCTCGCAGATCATACACGTGGCGTTCTTGCATTTCTTGCAGCGGCCGAGGACCAGCATATCCGGCTTGCTTTGATTCTGCCGCACGCCAATGAACTCGCCACAAGGCTCTTGCGTTACGCCACAAGTGTTGCCATCTTTCGTGACCACACGCTCAACGATGTGTTGACAGTAGATGCGCCTGCCGGGTTGGGTCTTATACTCGATCTCCTTGTGTGCGTAACTCTCGATGAAGTCCTTCGAGATGATATGGCTAAACTCGCTTGGGTGAAGAGGAGTTCCCCACTTTGGCGGGTACTCATGCTCGAACTTGAGTGCCTTATCGAACATTTCCCGTACGCATGGAGGACACACCGGACTGCCATCGATGTCGGTGCTGGTGTAGTCACGGAAGTCCTCGCAGCACACTGCGCAGTTCCAGAAGGGAGCCATCTCGAATGAGTGGTTGGCTGCCTAAAAGCCTCTTCAGGTTAGATGTGTTTGCTTAACAATGACAAACGCCAGCCACTCACCTTGGTCGCTTCACTACGTCGTGTCAAGCGGCCGTCCTGCTTATGATTTCTGAAGATGCCGCCACTTGAGGTGGACTGTCGACTGCACCCGGCTTCTGGAGGGATACCAAATGGCGCAATGTCACTTGACAAGAATGGGGTAAGGACGCTTTAAGACGAGCAGGTTCCGAATTGAGGATATTGTAGGATGAGCGGGTTCACCAGTGAAGCACACTGTATATGTCGAGCAGGGATCACCGTGCGAATGTGGGAGGGTTCTGTTGCCGACAGCGAAACGTAGTGTGCCGACCGAGTTGCAATCGGTTGTAACTTGGTCAGAGGCGATGCGAAGATGATAACGACAGTGCAATAGCAAAATCGTCAGGATATCAGTTCGAAGTAGAAGAGTCAGCAGTGATTGTCAGTCGTGATTGAAAGTTGCAATGAAAAAGTACACTCAAAAAATAAATGTTTCAAGTGAGCTTGAAAGCCGCGGTTGCCTGATATTACTTGTGACGCATCACATGCAGCTATCCGCATCCAACCACCGCGATCTTCGCACGCGCCAATCGCTTTGAAGCCACTCACCGGTGAATATCAGTGCGGGTCAACCATTCGCTTCGTAACGCATCACTGAATTCAGGGTATACGAATAAGATGTGCTCTCATCCAGTCACGACTAATGCAAACAAGCTGCGCCCCGTACTTCGCCCTGGCATTATGCTCCAATCAGAACGGACTCATGAGAAGTCCTCGCCCTTCTCCTCTATGCTCTCCTTCACTCTCAAAAGAAGGGTAGTCTTCCACTTATCAAGCTTGGTCAGCTGATCGAACTGGAACAGCTTGTCGGCGAACTTCTCCTGGTCACCCTCCTCTGCTGATTCAGCCAAATCGACAAGAAGCTGGTGCTCTCTTGTCTGCGAAAAGCTTGGGTCGAGCTCGCGGTATGATTCAAGTGCGCGGTTGGTCGCAACCATGTCTGTGGATGCGAGGTGGCAGATACCCGCCTTTAGCAGGTACTCCTTCACAGACCACTTCATCAAGTTGTTGTTGATGGCTGATTGTGAGATGCGCTCGTAGTTTGCGATGGACTTGTTGTAGTCGCCGTCAAGAGCGGCGAGGTCGGCGACCTTGAGGTACAGCTTGTTGGCAAGGCTGTGTATGTGTCAGTTGAGCAATCGTCTGATTAATCCACGACCAAACTTACGCTTCAGCGTTGTCGTTCTCGTACCACCCAGCAGCAGTCTCGTATGCTTCCACCGCCCTCTTCTGGTCGCCAAGTTCAAGCTCGTACAGCTCAGCCAGATTTTGCTTGTGACCAGCCGCCCTCCTGAAGTTGCCCTTCATCGTGTAGTGATTGATCGCCTTGTCCAAGCATCTTGCCGCATCCTCCGGCTCGTCCTTGCGGTATGACTTGAATGCGTCTGTGAGTGTGTTCGCAGCGTCGTCAGGCTCGTTCAGCTTATCGGCCTGTATCGAGGCTGCCTTCTCGAAGCACTGTCCAGCCTCCTTGTTCGACTTTTGCATGCGGAAAGCGTTTGCGGCTTGTGTGTAGAGTTCGACGGCATTTTCGTACTTCTCTGCCTTTCCACCACCAAAGAATGAGAACCCACCACCTGCAGAGGAAAGCGCCTTATCAGCCTGTTGTGTTTGTCAGTGAGGTGTTCGTGGCTGCTCGACGCTGATAAGCTACCTTTTGAAGCAGAGCGCGAGGATCTTGCGCCATGTTTGTGAATGTGCTGTCTGTTGAGATGGGGATGTATAGTTGTAGCCTTTACGTCGGAGTGCTTCGTAGCAGCAGAGTGTTTGTTTCACGTGCCAAATCGAGCTGCCATCCCAAGAGCCCAAGACTGTCTCCGCCATCGTCAACCCAAGCCACCACATCGCCTGACGTAGCCCCGCACTAGCCTGAGAGCCTGAGGCGGCAAGATCTTATCTTGATTGTATCTCCCGCTGAACGCGCCTTCCGCGACGCGTCGGACTTTAGCCAGAGCACTTTATTGCGAGACGGCCATTTACCGCGAGCTGTTATAGGCGTGCGGGTTACGATACCACGAGACACACACAACGTACGAGATACAGCTATTCACCAACATTACCAACCAAAAACAGTACATCCTTCAAACTACCAACAAAATTTCATACATACCAAATGCCCCAGACGTCATGAAGAGCAGCGCAAATGAAACGCTGGCAGACCCGTGGAGAGGTTCAGGACTCGGATGAAGAAGAGATAAGTCTCGACGTCGAGACTGAACGCCTCGATCATCCTCCGAAGCGCATCAAAGTCGTGAAAGATGTCGGACAGAAAGCTAAGCAAGACAAGCAAGACGAAAGACAAGCAACGCCAGACGCCCAACCAGACGGAGATGTCAACCCTGCGAAATCGCACACCGAAACGATCGAGACGACTGGAGTAGCGGCGCAAAGCCCCGGGCACACATCTGCGGATGTCATCACGTCTGGAGAGACAACTGGACAAGAGGAAGATAACGAGCTGGCGTGGACTACACGGACCAATGCGAAAACTTATGGACGGCTGCGAGGAATCTCAGGGCCCAATGCCGGCAAGACAAGAGAGCTGTTCCCAGTCGTCACGCAGGCCGAGCAAGACGCGGTTGACGCTACCACACTGGAGACGGCGTACGACTTGCCGCCAAGTAGCATTTTGCTCGAGGATCCTGTTGCGCCTTCCAAGGACCATGTCCGGTCAACACAGCCGATTGAAGCAAATGAACCTGTGGTCTCGAGTCCGCAGGCTGGTGACCCATTCAGCAGGGCATCTTCGCCTTTGAGTGAGCTCAGCAATCCACCTGATTCACCGCCCGAATTCCTCAGACTTCCCGATAGCACTCTTGCGCAGTTCCAGACTGAACCAAGACAGATATCTGTCGCGAGTCCAATAAATGCAATTCTTGGCTTTGACGACCATGTATTGCCACCCGCTATGCTCACACAAGGCGCTCGTCGATCACTGCGGGCAAGACAAGAGAAACAACTTCACCCGTATATGTACGACAAGGCCCAATATCAACAACAGTGCCGAGAGCGTGGGATCCGACCAGTCCGTCTTCTGGAACAGACTGCACATGAAACACAGGATGCGTCTGTTGACCTGGACAATGCAGAACCTACTAGTTCTGCCACACGCCCAAGCAGTTCTTCGTCCAGTTTGGGAGGGTTAATGTCCTCCGGGCTCCCGCTGGAAGACTCGCTGCGATCCAATGCGAAACAATCAAATTCATGTCAAGATGAAGACGACCTCCCGGACATTAACAACCTGCTACAGAATCGCGCTGTTGCAGGACGGCTACACAGCCGCAAGCGGCAGAGACTGCTTCACAAAACTGACCGTATCGATCGTGATGTGCAACGTGATAGACAAGATAATGTCTTCACGGTGCCACCATCCCCACCACCTAGCTCAAGAGACTCTGCTACCAGGACTGTGAAAGCACGACCAGGTTTCAGATTACCTCGTGGACTGTCTCCCATGCCATTACCTACTCCACAGATCTCGTCAGATCTCAGGCCGCTTCAAGGTAATACAGCATCAAACATATCCGAAGAAGACACCCCGCCACGAACTTTGCGCAGGCTGGCAAGGGTGCGTTCAACTGTCACCATCGGCTCAGATTCCTCCACCGAGTCAGAGCCACCGTCAGAAGACGACCAAAGACTGCTGCATAGAGAGCGTAAGCGCATCAGAGGAGTATTGCCGGCTTCTTGGCTCAACATCGATCGGAAGGCGCATACTAAGCCACTGGCTGCAAGCATTGACCATCATGAGCGAGCGTCTCCAGGGCCCCTTGCTGCACCCCAGAAGGGTGTGGCACGGAAGATTCACAGGAGGTCTACTGCTGCTTTGGGTGTGGAAGTGATGGAAATCTCAGACGGAGACGAGCTATCTGGAACTGATGTTTCAACACCGACGGCCGTGCAACGCCAGGTCATTGATTTGCCAGGGCAATCTCATCCCGTAGATTTGCGGAACGAAGATCACGATGTCGATGACATGGAACTCGACTGGTTTGACCCGATGTTGGCCGGTGCAAGTCGCGCCCCACGAGCAGCCGGCAGTAAAACGAAGCAGCGAAACCGCAAAAGCAGTTCTTCAGCGAGGCGCTTGAAGCCTGACTTTGCGGAAGAACGAAACGGCATGCGTCACGCGAACGGAGCCGCTCTGTTGAAGGGGACGAAAGCCTCGGGCAGAACGAAAACAAGAACGAAATCGGGCCAACGCAAGAGGCCGCCCGCACTTGGTATACTCGACGCGCCGAGCAGTCAAGAAGAGCCTGGGGCGGGCCAACCTCAGTTCGTACGTCTCGCGGCTCGCCAAGCCCGTCAAAGTGCAAACAGTGGCAGACACTCGCCCTCTAATAAGGTCATACGTCTTGCAACTCACGAGGACACGCGGCAAGCAAATGCTACCCTCGAGGATTGGAGGCGCGGAGCGATAGCACCCAGAGACTTCGAAGCTCGTTCTCAAGCGAACTGTCATACCCACCGTCAAGGGCACGTCACTCAATTCGACCCTCATACGCCACGAATGGACACAGTCAAGCAATCACGCCACTCAAGAACATTGTCGATATCGTCTAGGCTGAGCTTTCCTAGACCCCTTCCCAACGATGCTTCCGATAGGTCCACACCGCACTCGGCGCCATCCCATCAAAGACCAGCCCGACAACCACCGTTGCAGCGTCAACAGCCTGTGGAGACTGGTTCTGGACCTCGTAATGGACGACGCAATGGATTCAAACCAGCCGCTCCGCCGACCGCCCGATACAGAGGTGCACAGCTGGAGACCCAAGAGAGCGCATACATGCAAGAAAGCCGCACGGCTGCATTCCAACGACGAATGCAGTGTTTGACCGAGACCATCGCGCGAAGACCAGTAACATCGGCAGTCGATGCACTTCCAATGACAAGGTTCTTGCAGGAGCCGAACGATTTCCCGCGGAGGCAGCAATCACCATCAATCATGCCGATCCAAGAGCGGCATGCTGTTCAAAAGCCCGAACAAGCTCCAGCCCGTCTTCCACATCGTCCGCGCAAGCGCCTCACACAGCGTTTCGATGTCGACACGCGCCAATATAGGCAACCCAGTGAGCCGCTGCCTGATGACATTCCTGTACAAGACCTCGAAACAATCGTGCTTGATTCAGCTCCAGTCTTGCGAGGGCTTGGCCCGTCTGGCACACGCTATGCCACTGACTTCGATATTCGCCATTTGCCGACAAGCACATACTTCCATGAGAACACATTCGTCGGAAGTGGAGATCTCGCCGCAGCTCTTGCAATTTCCGATCGGAGTATGGAACATGGTTCTGGTAGCCTTCGGATCTACATCAATGGTAGCATGCATGAGTGGACTGCATGGTCTGAGCAGGTCAGTGCTGCCATGGCTGATATACCTCCGGCCATCTCTGATGCACTCAGCGCTGTCGAACCAGTGCCTTCCACTCAACGCAAGGACCAGATCTCTACGGTAACATTGAACGTCGAGCACATGCTGCGGTCCACCATTCGATATATCTCCAACTGCTTGTACTTCCTTGATGCGATCGACAGGAGAGCTTGCTGTGAAGTGCTCAGCCAACTTGTTCAAGATATGGTGGAGCTCACTGAACAGACCGAGAAATGGAGCGCAGGCTTCGAAAGTCTTCATCGGCGAACTATTGAGAATGTGCTTGTGATCGCTCGACAAAATCAGATTCTTGGCAACCACGCAGTCGTTTCAGCAACGATGCGTGCTATTTTCTCGGACCGTACTGCACGCATCTCCTCGCAGCTTGCTTCGGCCTTGATTCCTCGACGCCTGCACGATCTGCGCTTGGAATATGAACAGCAAAGAGTACTGTCTAACCAAGAACAAGGGATAAAGAGGGATGACTCAGTCCTAGCGGGCCTGATCATACTGCACCAATGTACGCGCAGAAGAGTCGGCTCATCATCGTCGTTTTGGAATGTCGTCGGCCGAGCTCTCAAGGTTGACGCTTCGAGCGTGCAATCGTCGGCAGAAATGGACGCCGCATGGTACAGCATCTTCACAATCCTTCCTTGTCTCGAGTTCAATGCCAGTGGCATCATCCGGACCCGGACCGAAGAAGATCTTGAGGACGGTTGGCACTTGCCTGGCCAGCTTGTTGAACGATGCTTGGAGTTGTATCCTGCAACCAGTCTCATTCGAGGTTCCTCGATCAACGAGTATGTGCGAGCGATCTTCACCAGATGCTCACATCTGTTTACCAGATGGAGATGGCGGAAGTGCGAGTCTATACTCAGCACGGTGTATGACTTCTTCGCCCGCCGCAGCTTGAATTTGTTGCATCATGAAGATGGTCATGGCTCGCCTGACTTCCTGGAGACGCTCACACGCCTCGACCACAATTCTCTGGATATAGCGGCGGATGATCCCTCATTCTCCATCTTCCTGAAGCTGCTGGCCGGATCGTTGGAGACTTGGAAGCAGCTCAACATCTACTCCGACAAAAAGATCGGTGGCATCGCGTGGAGAATCATCCCAAATCACGCTCGCATTTATCGCAAGGACGCGGAGGTTCAACAAACAGATTTGAACGCTCTACGCAACCACTTCGATTTGCTGTGCACTTTGTACTTCGCTTCGCCCCCACTACATCGGCTTCGAGTCGACATGCTGCGCAATCTGGTTGATCATTCGACTTCTCATCGCGAAGCTTGCAGGATCAGCGTACGCGCGTGGTCTCGCCTTGCCAGCTTCCAGATGTCAACGAACGAACCAACAGAGAGATTGGAACCCTTTATCGACTGGTTCAAAGACATGGTCCAGACAACAGTGGCGCAATACCGCTTGGCCCGGACCGAAGCAGAGCAACAGTTTGCAGAAGCCAAAGCTTCAGGTGCTATTGGTTTGGGCAATGAAGTGTTAGAGAAGACGATTGCCAGTAATCAGAGACAAATAGCCGCTACTATTGTCGATTTGCTTGCTGCATTCCGACGAGCCTTGGGCTCTGCAAGCTGCGCGGATGCAGCACGTCTTCTCGTAACAGGCTGCGAGCCATGGAAGGCAGTCGACTCCTTTCATCCTTCCGAAAGGCGCCTGACAACTGTTTACAACGAGATGCTAGCAGTGTTCAAGGCCACAATTGACGTGCAGCAACGGCTCCATGTGGCTTCCGACAGTCACACTCAGAGTGAAGACAGCCAAGATTATGGCGACATCGACATTCTGCAAGAGTTCGCAACTGGCCAAGCCGATGACAGTAGCAAAGAACAGAGTCTTGTTGCCTTGATGCACGATCCATTTGCTCAGCTCTTATCTGACGCATTTGGCTCTGAAGTTTCTCCAGACGATGTTTTTCTGTCGAGAGTCCTTGATACCTGGGTCCAATGCGCCAAACATATGGTCAGCAACGGACTGCGATCTTGGAGCAACTTCATCATTGACTACAATGCTTGTGCATGGAATCAACTTCGCGACACTGTCCAACATCGCAAGTTCACCCCCTATGTGCTGGCTGTGATTCTCGAATCGGATACGAACGCCTTTGACACGCACAGGACTACCTTCCTCAGTGCCTGGCTCAAGTCTCTTGTAGAGCGAGCATCAACCTTGAAGTATCAGCATTTGCTCACCCAAGGCCTTCTCAACATCTCGCAGAGCATCGATGAGCCGATTCTCCGCAACTTGCCATTCAGCGAGACGTCGGAGTTCCCTCGTTATCAAGTCAATCTGGAAGAGCTCCGGCAGAGGCGACTCGCCTTGATCTCAAGTGTCCTCTCAAACATGCTGGAGCACTACAACGAGACTATGCTCATCCAACCGCGCATGTTGCCAGAATTGGGAAGAGTATATTCAGACTTTGTCCAACAGCTCATGCAAGCGATGAAGTCGAATTACCAGGAACTACAGCAGAGCCACGGCGGTGACACAGCTGATATCAACCTTCGAGGAGACTATGTCATCTTCGTCCAGAAAGTGGTGGCCTTTTTGCAACAGTATATCATCGAAGGCGTCTATACAGTCGACAGATTCTTCCTCGATTCTTCCGCCTTCCCGCTACCAGCGGACGACCCGACTTATGTTGTTGGGAGATTGAGGAAGCATGTACCCAAGCTGGCTGATGCGAAGACCAGGAAGCAACTGGCCACTTTCTTGCACAACATATCTGAACGAGCTGCTTTCGACCAGCAGCAAGCTTACCTAAGTGATCAATTGCATAAAGCCACGACTGGTACTATGGAATTGGGAGACGTGCACGCGCCCTCGCTGCGGCACGTGCTTCTGACTTCGATTATCCCAGCCTACATCGAGAACACGATTGGTGACGCCTTCACCTGGATTCTTGCTACGCCTATGATCGACGCCAGCGCAAGGACTGTGGCTGATCTGCTCTACGACACAGACCTGAACAGCGAACGCAGTGTCAGTGCCGCAACCCGACAGATTGCTACACTACTCGGGAGTGTACAGAAAGCATTTGCTCAACTGCATCTGAACATGGAGGCTTTGAGATTGCCGCACGTACTCCGCTCGATCGAATCCATGTTCAGGCTGTGCGAAGCGTCGGTTGTCTTCGTCGACTATGTTCGGCGTTCCACTGGTCAAACGAGCGCCCCATCAGGACAGCTCAGAGCCCTTCAACGACAAGCCAACGTTATAGAGGAGCACCTGACCACGCCTGGAGACTTCTTCGACCACATCATGGATGATTACGACGATACAAGTCCCATCTGCCAGTGGCCGGACACATACGACTTCACAGCCAGGCAAGTGCAGCAATCTGTTTCCGATGATTGGAGCCTGGTCAACGAGCGATACTTCATCAAACGCGGAAATGGATCCAGGGAGTTATTTGTTGAAGTGAATGGGTATGACGAAGGAAGAGATGGGCTCTTGGAAGCAATAGCCGACTTCCACAGCGTTAGCAAGCGACAGATCGAGCGTGGGGCCCGAGGAAGGAAAGGCCGGAGAGGAGGAGATGGTGATGTTTTGGGGCTTGCTGAGCTGGTGATTTGAGCAAGGGCAGGTCTCGCTCGATGAGAGCAGTCTGAGGTTTTCTTTGAAAGCGTTCTTAGCGATGCATAGAATATGGCGCTGCATATGAAGATAAACACGATATCGAAAAATTCGCTCATGTATCCCTCCAAATTACTGAATCGCAATATCGGACTGTAAGGTCTGCTACAGGTGAGCTGTCAAGGTCGGGTTGCACACAATATAGTATACGTACCTCGTGCGCGTGACATGTAATATGCAGCAGCACCCTTGTCACCCAAGAATGACGATCTCCCAGCCCAGATCCACCCAAAGACATCCTCGATGCAAGATTGACTATCATCTTCCAAACTGTAAAATAGAGATTATGTCAACGGTTTGAACGACAAAACAATGATTCCTACATCTCTAGAACACACATTCATCCCTTTCCAAAGATCCCTGCGAATCACCGATGCACTCACTCCTTCATGCGGCAGCGTGCATTACACAGGGGTGTGGCGTGCCATCTACCCCGCCGCGAGGAAGGTGGTGTGCTGAGCATGTGAAAAACCACAACACCAGCTGCTATGGTTTTTTGTGCTTCCTGTTTCGACTCGTGAACTCTTGCATCGATTTGTTTGCCCTTTCTTCAACCTAAGTTATTAACGACGATAGTCGGTGCACAAACCTCCTGGACTAGAACTAGGACGCGACGCGGACTTGATTGGATGACAGCATAGCTATATCATCGTGTAACGACATCCAGCGTTCCGGCGTTGCAACTCCGTTTGCCTTGCACATCGATCCTGGAGGGGCCAAACTATCAAAAGCATCTTGCCTCGTCAATCTTGCGGTACTGGAGTGTTCCGCATCTTCATCTAAGCATACAAGAAAGATTGTAATCATAAGCCGTGCGGGCGCAAGAACGACCACGAGTAACGCGAGCAGCGCCGGGAATCACATTCGCCACCAGAAAGCTATTAACAAACGATTCCCAACAAGACGAATCACTCAAAATGCCACTCAAACCACGGACCATAGTCAACACCATCAGCGTCCTCGTAAGTCACCAGAAACCTTCACTTGGCCAAAACATGGCACCCTCCAATCTAACATATGTAATCAGTACCTCCTCCTCCTCACCACCCTCGCCGCCTACGCCCTCCACCGCAACGACTACCTCTCCCTGCCAATCCCCAACATCCTCGGCGCGCTGTGCATCGCCCTCCCACCCCTCGCAGGCGTCGCTCTCGAAACCACAATCTCGCTCCTCGCCACCGCAAACCGCGCCTCCTCCTCCTCCTCGTCCTCAACCACCAAACCCCTAACCCTCACAACCACCAATTCCACCACCAACAACAACAACAACAACAACAGATCCCGCCTCTCTCCGTCCCGCGCAAGTCAAATCCAACACACCGTCGTCGCGATCCTGCTGATCTACGAGACCGCCCTCGCCACCCTCGCGGGCACGCACCTCCGCGCTTCGGACTGCGGCTTGCGCGAGAAGTGGCAGGGGATGTTTCACGCTAAGGACTCGCAGGGGATTCGCGCGATCCAGGAGGCGTTGCAGTGCTGTGGGTTTGGATCGACGAAGGATATGGCGTGGCCGTTTCCGGGACAGGGGCGTAGGGCGGGGGAGTGTGTGGCGAGAGCGGAGGGGGCGGTGGGGAGGTGTTTGGATGGGCTGAGGGGGGAGGAGAGGAGGGTGGGGTGGATGTTGCTTGCTGTGCCGGTGGGGGTGTTTGTATGGAAGGTAGGTTTCGATTCTTTTCTTTCCTCTCCTCCTTGATGGTAGAGTGGATTTTTTTTTCAGAGCATGGCTGTTGTGACTTGCTTTGCTTTTGCTTTGCTACATTTTGGGTATCTAGACGCTAATCGTACATTACAGTGTTTGCTGCTCGCCTTTCCCACAAGCGGTGGCTCGCGCAGCTGGCTGCCTTCTGGAATTCAGCTGCCAGGCGACGGAGAGCAGAACGGCCACCGTCGGATCGAATTTCGAGACGCCGAAGAAGCAGGGGAAGAAGACAGTATTGTTGATGAGGTGCGCCGGCTGAACAATGATTCCCAGCTGGCGTCGACTGTCGAAGGTACCAGGACGCGTCCGAGTGCTCTTCTGCCGCGTGATAACACGTGGGCGTCGGATCCTTGATCGCGCGTGCTTTAGCTGGTGTGGCAATTTGGTGTTGCTAGTCGAGAGATCAAGGACGTTTCGTGAGATCGGGCTGGTCCTGATGGGTTCCGCGTGTAGTCTCTTTAGCCTTTAGCACGATGGTTTAATGCATGGGTTGGCGTTCATCCGGCTTTCCTTCCAAATCTTGCAAGAGCAGGACCCAGCGCGGCGACCTTCTTGCCCTCCTTTGCCTCCTTGGCACGCTTCCGTTGCTCTTCTCTCATCTCCTGCACACGCGCTCTGTGCTCGTCCACGACGTTCTTGTTGCCCTTCTTGCGCATGTACTTCCTGATAGAGCTGTTCTTGCCTCTTCCGCGGTTCTTCAGGTCCTCGATGCGCTCCCTCTCGGCTTCGACACCAGTCTTGCGGTCCAGATCCTTTTCAGCCTGGCGCTGCTGGTTGGAGGCTGAGTCGAGAGAGCCGATAAAGTCGGGGTTGAGAGAGATCATCTCGGGTTGCAGCTTGTTGAGCAGCTGTCTGACCTCGCCCTCCTGTCTCTGCTTGGCGTTCTCGTAGGGGTTGACCTCCAGAGCATCGAAGTTAGGCTCACCGGCACCTGGAACGATGATCGAGCTGAAGCCTTGGTTGTGACCGATGCCGAGAATATCCTCGTAGGGACACCACTTCACGCGCTCGATAGTCTGACCCTCACCACCCCAGGCCATGTAAGGCGATTGGACCTTGACTTGGTCATCCCTGTGCTTGGTGAAGAGGTCTTGCCAGATTGTGGTCTGGGTGCCCCATCCGACAGCTGTGAGGTTGCGGTCGGAGATGTCAACGCTGGCACCCGGGCGGCGCAGGAAGTACTCGTTGACCGGCTTGAACATGCGCACATCCCAGACTGCCATCTTGGAATCCTGGCCGGTGGAGACCATGTAGCGGCCTTCCCTGTCCATGGTCAGGGAGCGGACAGGTCCTCGGTGGCAAAGCATCTTTGCAAGCGGTGTTGTGCTGTTGGGTGACCAGAGTGAGACGGTACCGTTCTGGTGGCCGACATGCAAAATAGCGTTGTAGGGGTTTTGTCCGAAAGCCGTAGGCGTTCCCTGCTTTGTGCCGACTTGCATGACAAGCTTGCCAGTGCTGGTGTCCTGCCACTTCAACCAGCCAGCATTGCCAATAGTTGCAAGAAGGAAGTGGTACGGTAGGAACTCCATGTTTGTGACCTCGACGTGCTGGTCCAGGTTGTGAATCTCCACACCGCGGTGGTCGTAGATGTAAACATTCCTCTTTTGCGCGACAGCAAAGTATTGGTTGTTGTGCAGCCACTTCGCGTCTCTTACAGTCTCGCCAAGCTGCAGCTCACAGCCCAGCTTGCCACTCCTCCAGTCCATGGTGGCAACATGTCCCTTCTTTCCAGCGAGCAGCAGGTCCTTTCCGTTTCTTGTGTAGTCGAACACATAGGGTCCCAGACTGTCCAGTTTGAGCTCAAATCCCTTTTTCGCAGTCTCGACGCCAACATCGCTCTGAATGTCGCTCTGTCGGACCTTGTATGTCTTTTCCAGCTCGTTCTCGGGCTCCAAGAAACCAGAAGTGTTCTCGAGCAGGATTTCTGCGTCCTTTGCCTTGAGCGCAGCATCGTTGTAGCGGTCGTTGAGTGCGCGCAGGTTCGCGCGCAGCTTCTTGTCCTTGATGCTCTTGGTCTGGATCGCCTTGCCACGGCCATACTGGTCGTTGGCCTCCTGCTGTCTCTTCTTTGCGGCGATCTCGTCTGCGGTGAGAGGCGTGGTAGGCGACTTCTTGATGGGCCTCTTGTGCACCTTGAGTCCTTCGCCATTGGCGCGAACCAGGTCGCTGGTCTGCATTTCGGCGGCCATGATTACCAGAGGTGAGGCTAGTAAGACGATCGCGAATTGCTTTCGACTTCTTCTAAGCAAACTGCCAGGCCAAAAAGTTCAGAGAGCCCGGACCTGCCTCGGCCGGAGGGAAAAAGGTTGGTCCCGCTTGCCCCGAAAGTCTAAAAAGCTGCATTCGCCGAGCGCCGCGACGAGGAATAATGATTGATGGCCTGGAATTGTATGTATACTGTATGAGAGCATCTAGTACAGTGATTTGGTGCATGTAGAAGAAGTAGTGTATGCTTTTTGGATCTAGCAGATGTCTTATCACAAGAACAGCCATCAATCGCAACAACAACAACAACACAGCACTCCCTCCCTTGCGCATGGAGTTTAGGCTGATCGGGATGTTGCTCCAAGCCCAAGCAGCAGCAGCGAGCTCGGACTTGTCGTGATGCTCTGCACGTTTCCTTCTCCATGGGCAAGCCCCGGCCTCTGATTAAATGCGCGTGAGTCTACTGCCCAAGCTGTCCGTCCATTGACTCTTGACTTCGACTTTGATTCATCCATCCATCCCATCCAACACCCTCTTATATCGCCTCTCCCTCCTCTTCCACCCTCTCCTCCACCTCCTCTACCTCTCTCACATACACAGACACACAGCCACCATGTTGTCCAAGACCGCCATCCAGCGCGCCACCGCGGCCAACACCCGTGCCGTCTTCACAAAGCAGTCCGTCCGCGCTGCGTCTGCATGGTCCAGCGTGCCTCAGGGACCCCCCGATGCCATTCTCGGCATCACCGAGGCCTTCAAGAAGGACTCCAACCCCAAGAAGATCAACCTTGGTGTCGGCGCCTACCGCGACGACAAGGGAAAGCCTTACGTCCTTCCCTCCGTCAGAGAGGCCGAGCAGAAGGTCGTCAAGCAGAACCTCGACAAGGAGTACGCCGGCATCACCGGTGTCCCCGACTTCACCAAGGCCGCTGCCCTCCTCGCATACGGCCCCAACAGCGCCGCCGTCAACGAGAACCGCGTTGTCATCACCCAGAGCATTTCCGGCACCGGCGCCCTCAGGATAGGCGGTGCTTTCCTCCAGCGTCACTACCCTGGCGCAAAGGAGATCTACATCCCTACTCCCTCATGGGCCAACCACAAGGCTGTCTTCTCCGACTGCGGGCTTGAGGTCAAGCAGTACCGCTACTACAACAAGGACACCATCGGCCTTGACTTCGATGGCATGGTTGCCGACATCAAGGCCATGCCCAAGGGCAGCATCGTCCTGCTCCATGCCTGCGCACACAACCCCACTGGTGTTGACCCTACCGAGGAGCAGTGGAAGCAGATCAGCGATGCTGTCAAGGACGGCAACCACTACCCCTTCTTCGACATGGCCTACCAGGGCTTCGCATCTGGCGACACCAACAAGGACGCTTTCGCGCTCCGCTACTTCATTGAGCAGGGTCACCAGCCCTGCCTTGCCCAGTCTTTCGCCAAGAACATGGTAAGATTGCATACTCATACCCTTCGACAGCACGAACGCAACTAATATCCACCCCAGGGTCTCTACGGCGAGCGCGTCGGCGCCTTCTCCATCGTCACCTCCTCTCCCGAAGAGGCCAAGCGCGTCGACTCGCAGGTCAAGATCCTCGTGCGCCCTCTCTACTCCAACCCTCCCGTCCACGGCGCCCGCGTCGCCAGCACCATCCTGAACGACCCCGCCCTCAACAAGCAGTGGCTCGGCGAAGTCAAGGGCATGGCCGACCGCATCATCGAGATGCGCGCCCTGCTCAAGAACAACCTCGAGAAGCTCGGCAGCAAGCACGACTGGAGCCACATCACCAGCCAGATCGGCATGTTCGCCTACACCGGCCTGACCGCCGAGCAGATGACCCAGCTCGCCGAGAAGCACTCCGTCTACGCCACCAAGGACGGCCGCATCAGCGTTGCTGGCATCACCAGCGAGAACGTCGGCCGTCTCGCCGAGGCCATCTTCCAGGTCAAGGGTTAAATTCCGCAACCTCGCGAAAGAGAACACACCAGGCAGGCAGCGAGTGTGCTAGGAGATATGCAGCGAAGCCTCGTTTCGCTGCTCCTAGAGAAAAGTGTACCATAGCTTCTTTCCCGCTTGCGATCGGACAGCATGGGAAAGACAGCAAAAAGGCATGGCATTTGTATGTAGCATCATCTTACGAAATTCCATCTTCTTCACCTACAACGTAAGACTTCCAGATGCGCAAAGGTCGACCACTGGGTTCCAGCGTTCCCGGATTCGGTAAGTAATACTGCTACAAATGTCCTCCAGAATCTGATCCTCCGATGCTCTGGATCCGGAAGCTCGGTCGCGAGCGCTATACTTGATCACCATTGCGCGCGATGATGATGAGGCTGGATCGTTTGACCCTTGAACATCCGTGTCTTTGACGCCCCAAGATATGTTCGTTATTGAACAACAGATGGGAAATGGAATATGAATTGGTGGAAATTGAACCAGAGATTTCCTCGGGCTGCTTTATATTCCTTGTACTCTTTGGGGTGAAGCCGAGCATGAAATGGTGTTCTCGTTGGCAATTTTTATTTTTTTCATTTTGGCGTGATGGGTGACCTTTGCATTTCGTCGTCGAGTTCGCAAGGCTCGCATGGCCAAAGAAAAAAATTGGTTTGTACATGTGTCCGCTGAGATTGAGATGATATGAAGTTTACGTTGATGATGGGAGTTGTTGAGAGACATGAGAGAAAGACATTTGATTTATTGGTCGTGATGCAACGTGCCGTGATACAGAGATATATATCTGTAGCGTGTAGGAAATGCGGTATTCGTCCTCAGAATGTCGAACAGGACAATGTACATGTATTTGTTGTCGGTTCAAATTTAGGGTATGTGGTTAGCTGCGAAGCGTGAGGAAACCATATTGAGTTGCTTCGATGCTTGCTCCCTTCTTGTGGCCAGAAATTATGGTTCGATTAGTTGCCCGTATAGGTGTAGCAAGGGTTTATGTGTTGGATATGATGGGTGCGCGAAAGTAGTTCCCAACGAGTAGACGTTGTCAGTCGGCGTACGAGGCATGTCCACAGCTCACGTCTGAACCTCACTCCCGACTCCGACCAATCGCATCAAGCAACAAATCTACAGATGATCGAAGAAAACGATCTCGATGACTTACAAACGAATATTGGAAAACAACAGGATAAGCACTCGGCGCGACAAGGGTATCAAGATAAGTTCAACAGACAAAGCTGCAAAGGCCACCCTCCGCATGCAAGAGCCCACATCCCCAGCAACGCACGCTGCACGCACGCATGCACAAAACCGGCAAGCGCACTCTCCTCGCGTCAAGTGAGGTCGGCTCTCTCGGCGGTCTCCACCTTTCAGCTTACAGGGCGCCATGGCTCCGGTTACGGGGCAAAGCAAGCACAGAGTTAGAGTTAGCATAGCGTGGGACGGCTTTTTCTTTCGAAGATTCCCTCGTGTCTTCTAATGCAGCCGCCAGCGCGATCCCCGTTGCACTGCAATTGCTCCGATCCATAGAGCGCCGGCGGCGCCGAGGATCGCGAAGGGCAAGGATCGTGAAGGCTTGAGCGCATCGGGAGGCCCAAACAAGAGCGTGCCTGACTGACCCTGCCTGGCGGAAACGGCCGAAAGCTGGTTCGTGATTTCAAGCGTTCGCATGCTGCTGCTGTGGATTCCGGACTTTCGTCCTGCGTTACCAGCCGGGTGGGCGAGTCATGGTTTCATTGGACCAAAGGGGGAGTCACCGCCTGTGAGGTGTGCTTCTGTGGTCTCGGGTCGTGATTGCCTCTTTGTTTCGCTAAACAGTGAGGGGATAGTTGTTCTAGACAGGTCTTTTGGAGGTGCTGGGTGAAGGCGATGACATGCGTTGCCGACGATCCAACGCTGGACCCTGCAAATGACGTCGGGTGCGTGGGAGCAATGGAATTTCATTTCGTTTGAGGTGACGTCTCGTTTTGTGGTATTATCGGTTCACACAGGACAGGGCGGTGGACAGCGAAAATGGAGCGACGAGGGCGGAGTAATGGGTACTAGCCGGGTTGGCGGCGGACTGAGCATAGATGTACACTTGGGCAGCGGTGGCGCAAATAGCAGGATGTAGTGCGAATGCTGGTCGCCATCGACGTAGCCTCCTGTCATCACCGGCGGAGGACTGGATTAGCAATATATGACGAAATGCCTATCACACTGCCTCTGGCCCCATCAGGCACAATTGTACGACAGGCCCCACCGCAGATACAGCACCTCCTCTCGCCCTGCTGCCCACCCACGCTGTCCTGTCACGCCTGTCCTGCTCAACGGCCGCCGGAACGCAACAACGACGGCGATCCCTCCTACTCCTCCTCTGGCTCCTCATCCGGCTCGCTACTCACATCTCGCACCACGCCGGCACTGCTAGCCGAGCCAAACAGGCGCGATCGATACGCTCCCAGCTATACTGAACTGCTGCCATCTCCACGACCACCACGACCACCACCAGCCATTCTTGCCGCTGCCAGATCCCCACTTGTACCTGCCCGTTGGCGACGTGTACGTGCGCTCACGAGCTAGTTAGAGAGGACCCTCCCTCCACTACCGAGTCGTTGACAGCCTGTTCTTCCGCGCCCTCACTCCGACCACCTGCGAATTCTGCTCCCAATTCCGTGCTGTTCTGCTCACCATTACCACCTCGTTGTGCTGTTGCGACCCAATCTCAACCCTCGGACCATCTCAACTCCTCCTACTTTGCAGCTGGAATCCCCACCCGTGACCCGCCAAGTGACACTTTTGGACATCCATTTTCGGCAAACCGACCGTCCTCGCCAGATAGCTACCCTGCACTCCTAGCCACCACCAGCACGCGCGCGAATCACCCGTCTGTGTCAGTCTTGACCGCGGCGACAACTCTTTCGCGAAACGTCTGAAGCCAAAACTCGCACGCTTCGAAAACGCTTCCCCGTCCGCACGCACGCGACAGTCGCCTCGTCTGACATCATCGGGCCCCCCAACCTCTGGGCTTGTCTTCACCACCGAAGCCAGTCGCCCAAATCACCACAGGCCGTCGCAAACTTCGGCGTCAGCTGAAAAGCGACCAACCACGCGCAAAAGCGCGCCAAGAAGACCTCTTCAAAACTTTGCAAACCACAGGAAGCAGCCTTGACAACTTGACTAGCAGCCATGGCCCCTCCGACGCAGCAAGCGGATGTCAAGGTAGGAAAAGCCGAGCCTGTCCGACCCTCTTCCCCTCAACCCGTAGGTGCCAATCGCAACAAATATACCAAAAAACCTCGCAGCCATCCGGGGCTCGGGAGAGAGCCTCGACAGACGCCTGCGATCACGATTGCGAGCCAGTGAGCGAGCAAGGAGGCACTATCATCTATGACTGATTGAACTCACTCACTGGCTTTGCGCTTGCTCTGTACACGTCTCTTCCGGGCCCCGTGAACGTCCCTTCATTCATTGATTTACATCCCTCTAGCCCATTTTCCCCATGCTTAGTTCACAACCTTTTGCAGCTGACTAACGTGACTCTTCGCAGTCTGAGGATGGCTCTGCCGGCCCTTCCGGCCTGCCTGACTTCCACGGCGACATTGATCCCGAAACATTCGAGCAGGTATGAAATTCGTCGCAATATCAAACCTCACCAGCCTGATCTGGCGCGTTCTGACCGATCGTCTCTCTTATCTTTCTAGATTCTCGAGATGGACGACGACGAAGAGGAGCGCGAGTTCTCCCGATCAATCGTGTACGACTTCTTCTCTCAAGCCGAACAGACATTCCAAAAGATGGACCAGAACCTGTAAGTCGGATACCCATGTTCGATCCACCCCTGCAAAATTGCTGTCACCACACCCTCATGACTCATACCAAACTCCAACATTACACCACCAATCCCACATCCCCAACTAACAACGCCATTCCTCAGCGAAAAACGTGACCTCGCACAGCTATCGTCGCTCGGCCACTTCCTGAAAGGCTCGAGCGCAACGCTCGGCATGACGAAAGTCAAGGACAGCTGCGAGAAGATCCAGCACTTCGGCGCGCACAAGAGCGCCGACGGGTCCAAGGACGTCGAGGACGACGACGAGTGCCTCGACAACCTCAAGAAGATCATCAAGCAGGCGAAGCAGGAGTTCGCCGAGGTCGAGAAGAGGCTGCGCCAGTTCTACGAGCCGGGATCGGCTTAAGATGGTGGGGGTGCGCCACGCGATCGGAAGCTTGCTTGCATTGAATGAAGCGTTTGGAAATGTGTTGTTTAATCGTCCTCCGAGCGTGTGAGGGAGGCTTTTGACTTGCAGCGTTGATGGCATGGAGACGCTCAGCGTACAATTGTATTGGGTGACGTGAGGCACGTAGGTCCACAATCTTGGTTGGTGTGCATGGGTGGTTTGCGGCTGGCGGTTGAGTGGCGCGCACTGGTTTCCATTGGAAGATGCCTGCTCCTCGAGTTCGCTTGTATCACGACACGTACAACGCGGATGAAAGGAGTGAGCCTAGGAACTGTTGTACGCGTTTCCGCTCCCGCGTCCGATGGCAGGGTGGAAAAACATTTCGAGAGCGTTCTTCAAATGTCATACATTTCATGTCCCTATCCTTTCCCTGATGACGTTTTTCTCCCTTCGTCTATATCTCGTCTCTTGCAATGATGTGACCTATGTCTTCTTTCTCACAACCCTGGCATTTGACTCTCCCACCATGTGGGTACCTGCTCGTCCTTCCTTCTCTCCTCCACCACGCCCTGATCGACGTTTGCGGTCAAATGATGTGCATTTGAATGTCGTTGAAGCTTTCTACACCTCAACCTACTCACGCCTCTCTATCCAGAGATCAATACGTAGCCAACAAATGTCGTAAAATTGGAATAAAAAATGAAGACTTCATTCCTAAAAAAAAACGCGAATGTCTTGAATATTTGATACAGCAATGTAGGAAAAACAAGCAAAACCATGCTATGTGCTTTTTTTTTTGCTCCCGAAAAAAGACCACTGGACCATTTGAACCAAAACACATCCATCCACCGTGCTTCTCAGGAAGTATCCATTGCTTTGAAGAAAAAAAAAAGAGAACCACGCCAGCCGTAGACCGGCAAAAAGCGAAGACGTACCTTTTGATGAAAACAAATTCAGTCAACGGCAGTAATGCTGCTGCCGCTGTAGCTGTTCTTATCTTCTCCTCTCGCCGTCTCGCAGCTCGCGCCAGCGGGTCAGGAGAGGCTTCATTTCGTCCTCGCAGCTGCGCGCGGCGTCGCGGGCGCAGCCGTGGAAGTTGGCGATGAAGTCGCCTTCTTGGTAGATGCCTGAATGTTTCACAGGAATCAGTGCTATGGCTTTCATTTGCTACTCGTGACGGGAAGAAGAACTCACCCTCATTGCTCGCGCCCGTATCCCTAGTATACGAGTTCAAAACGCGCTGCGGCACAAGCGCCAATTTCGCCAGCACCGTGCCGTGCCACTGCACGATGTGCTCGAGCGCGTGGCCCTCGGCTTTCTGGAAGTTGTAGCTGCGGTACAGCGGGTCAAACCAGGCGTCCAGGAAGAACTTGGCCCAGTCGGTGTTGCGGATCAGCAAACTGCCGCCCGCCAAACCCTCACGGTCCTGCGAGAGGACGAAGTCGACGCGCTCGCCTTTGAGGTGTGAGAAGGTCTTGATGACGCTGTCGGGGGGCACGACGGGCTTGTCGGTGATCATGAGAGATTCGAGTTTGGAGGGTTGCAGGACTATGCTGGACAGGGGTTCGCGGGTGTTCATGATGAGGGCGGTGGGGGTGAGGTAGAAGACCCAGTGCGTGTCTGGGTGGCGGGTCAGGGCGTGGCGGAGGGCGGGCACGGTGGCCCAGGAGGGTGGGACGTTGGGCATGAGGTCGTAGTCGGAGGTGCTGGGGAAGAAGGTCTCGTAGCCATGGCGCTGGGCGTAGTCGCGGCGGTTCTCCTTGATGTCGTTTGCGTGCGCGGCGCTGAGCTTGGGGTCGATGGGCGTGACGATGACGACCTTTGAGGTCCCTGGCGGCGGGCTCGTGGATGGGATTTGTTTGGACGAGCCGCTGAAGAGGTAGAGGAAGAAGGCGAAGACTCCTGCGCCGCCGAGGATGTATGGCAGCAGGCTTCGCAAGTTGCGCCGGCGGTATGTTGTTGAGCGCGGCTTATATGCCTGCGGCTGTGAGGTCTTGCGCGGGTATGGGAACTGCATCATCGTGGTCGCCGTTGGCGGTGTGGATGTTTTGCGCGGATGCGCTGGTGTTTCTGTATGGTCGTCGCTCGTATGCGGCGTGGCAGGTCCAGCTGTTTCGTATTGCTTTCTCGACTCGACTCGTGTTCAGGGTTCCATCTCATCAGCTCGTGTTCGTGATATGTTTTGATAGCCCGGCACTCTCCACACACGACCGGCGATGTTCCTGGCTCTTGAATACAATGTTCCAGATTGTCCTTCTGTATGCGCGCCGAGGGGCTGGAGAGGGAGTGCTCGTTTGATGAAGGTCTTCAAGGGCCGCGATAAGCGAAGGCAGGGGCATTGCCAATCTCACAATCTGGCCAAATAGACATAAGGTCCGGCGCGAGCCTGTCCGCCAAAAACCTACCCCAGACCCTCGGGATCCACCCACGTGCTGCAGCAGCCTTTCTCTTTCAGGGTTGCTGAGTAGGAGAAACATTTCTGTCGACTGAACGGACTTGTCTTCGTCTTTCTCTTGAACCTGCTGGCCATACGAACTTGATGCTGCCATCGCTGCGACACTCGACGCGAGCAGCACGTGCAGCTACTCAGCAACGATGGATTGAAAGGACATCTGCTGGCAGCACTCGCCTGCTATCACACCCTCCACGATGGATAGACGGCAGCCGCCGTGCTTTCTGCCAGAGTGAGCACCGTCATGAGAGCGTCGCGACGACTGAAACACCGAACGATCTTCCGCAGCCCATACCGTCTGGACCTACACCGCAAAAAGTCGAGTGGCGGAAGTTGCCTGTCGTCTGCCCTGGATGTGGCGCACCAAGCCAGACAATCGAGTCGGATGCGGCAGGATACTACGGCGACAAGAGACGGAAGCGTGATGCGGCGCAATTGAAGCAGAAAGAGGACGATGAAGTGTTTCGTCAGGCGCTGCAAAGCGGTGCATTGAAAAGCCATATCGGCGTGGTCGTCGAGGATACGAAATCCGCCAACGAAGACGACGTCCCGATATGCGATCGCTGCCACATGCTTCATCACAATGGTGTCGGAACTCCGATCGTCCACCCGTCTATGCAATCGATACAGCAGATTATCGAAGAGTCGCCGCACAAGCACAACCACATCTACCATGTGATTGACGCTGCCGACTTCCCCATGTCGCTCATCCCGAATTTACAACACGCTCTGGACCTACCCCGACTGCGAACGCAGAATCGACGCTCAAAAAGTATGCGATACATGCGCGGTCGCGTGGCAGAAGTCAGCTTCATCATCACGAGAAGTGACTTGCTTGCGCCGCAGAAAGAGCAAGTGGACAAGATGATGCACTACTTGCAGGAATGCTTGCGCGATGCATTGGGTAGATCGGGAAAGAACGTTCGTCTCGGCAACGTGAGATGCGTTTCGTCAAAAAGGGGATGGTGGACGAAGAACGTCAAAGAAGATATCTACAGACAGGGCGGAGCTGCATGGATGGTGGGTAAGGTGAATGTTGGAAAGAGCGCTCTGTTCGAGGTCGTGTTCCCGAAAAACAGAGGACAAAAAAGGGTCGATATGGAGAATATGCGAAAGGAGAATGCCATGAAACCTGCTATGGTCGAGAGACCAGTAGTTTCGAACGACGGCGAGGTTGATCCCTTTGAGGAAGAGGAGTCCGCGCATATGGTCAAGACTGTTGTCGAAGAGCCTGCGCTAGATGCTTTTGATCAGGCTGAGCAAAATCCGGAAGAGCAGCCCGAGAAAAAGAACGAGGATCCAGAGGAAGAAGACGAAGAGGACGTTATGTTCGACGAAGACGAGGATGCGTCACTTCTGCCACCAGCACAGCCTGAAACAGCATACCCACAAATGCCGCTGGTGTCTTCGCTCCCCGGCACGACAGCCTCGCCCATCCGCGTGCCCTTCGGTAAAGGCAAAGGCGAGCTTATCGACCTGCCCGGCATCCATCGCACCTCGCTCGACGAACACATCCTACCAGAGCACCGCAACGACCTCGTCATGGAAGGCCGCGTCACGCCAGAGCAACACTCGATCAAACCAGGGCAATCCCTCCTCCTCGGCGGCGCAATCCGTATAACACCCAAGACCGACTCCCTCGTCTTCCTCATGTACCCATTCGTCTCCCCGGCGCTCAAACCGCACACCACCGCCACAGACAAAGCGATCGCGATCCAAACCGGCATCCACCCTGAGACCAAAGAGCCCTACGCCGGCACCGTCCCCTCAGTCGCCACAGACGCCGCGAAGCAGAACATGGCCAGCGCCGGCACCTTCAAACTCCAATGGGACGTTACCAAGCGCCGTGCCGGCCCCGTGACAAGCCGCTCAGACGGCAAGCAGAAAGCAGATAACCTGCCCTTCACGGTCTACAGCGCAGACCTGCTGATCGAAGGCGTCGGCTGGGTCGAGTTGGTCGCGCAGGTGCGCTCCAAGCCCGCCAATGTGCAGTACTCTCCACCTTCGGGTGAGGACGCTTTCGGGTCGTTGTCGAGTGTGCCTGAGGTTGAAGTGTTTAGTCCGAAGGGCAAGTTCGTGGGTATTCGCAGGCCGTTGAATGCGTGGTTATTGGGAGGGCAGCAGAAAAAGCCTGTGCACATGCAAAGACCTAGGCCGAGGCAGACGGTCTCTTTCATGAGGCGCAAGGCTGGTGGAAGGTAGACTTTGATGCATTTGGGTGTATTATGACTGTAAGATATGTATAGTATAAAGAGAGAAACGTGTAAGAATATTCGAAAGAGATTATGTGGTTTTGGTTGCCGCGTCGTGGCGGTGATGCTGTTTTGCGGACAAAGGTGCCGAAAAAGCATGCATTTATTTCATACGTATACTTCACAAAGAACTGAACCTGCCAAACATGTCCGTTCATATTACAGTGGGTACTTGCATCTACAAATCGATGAAATCAAAGCCATCAGATCGACTGCATAGCCTGTCCAGATGCCCTGTCATCGAATTATCGTATGCTTGTATCTCACAGTGCTAATCACTCTTTCTTCCAATTTTCTTTCATTCCAGATTCATAACGCTTATAACAACGATATGGATCTCAAACGTAATTGTAGCTGAGTATGTTTTAATAATTGAGAGAGGTGATGCGTGCTAATCGCCGCACTATGGCGTCGTGCTACTGGTGTTGTGTCAAGAATACCACATTCCATACATTGAAAGCCATACATGTATGCACACCTGGGACGACAAAGACTTTCCCAATTACCGTCCACTCACATGCATATTAGTGCGTTTTCGCATTGCAAACAGGTTAATTGAAGTAGCCTCCAGCAGTTTAACCCGTCGCCGTCGTCAATTTCAGCTTTACGCGTCTTCGTCGCCCGCATCTATCGAATTGTACATAGTGGATGTAACAGCAATCTGATACTCAAACGGTGCTATGGCCGAGTGGTCTAAGGCGGTAGATTTAAGTTTACACGATATACTCTACTGGAGAGATCCGCGTGGGTTCAAACCCCACTGGCACCATCATGTTTTTGGATGTTCAGGGACCAATCTTTTTCAATCTTATTTTGTTCGAAACCCCCCCCCCCCGCGAAGGGCGACTTTCTATAGGTTAAATAGGTTAACCGGGCTTGTGGAGAGACGGGGATCATTGAAATAGGTGGGGGCTGTACGTTCAAAACTGTTTTGGTTGATCGATGTTGAAATCCGAGTGATGTTTGATTGAAGCTGACATGGGGGGCGACGAACTTCGGAGACGCAGACGGTCGTGAATACGCTGCTATCAGCTGTTACATCGATTGAATGTCATCGATTCCACACTCTTATATCCGTTCTAATCTCGTTGACGAGAGGGCAAGCATCAAGCAACGTCTCAATAGACAAGAGAGAGACGCCAATACAAACATCATCATCTTTTGCCTTTGACACGATTTTATTACTTCCGAGATTGTTCGGAGAACCGCAGGAACATTCCGACAAGGGCGAGAGCAATTTTAGCAGCTTTGAACACTAATGAACCATGCGGGGAAAGTATGTGATATCGATAGGGTTTTCGATACCAGCAGTTGCCACTACCTAGATAGCATTGCTGCATCTTTTGTGGCAGTTCTGAATGGGATGATTAATCTCACAGCAGTTGATATGATACCGACGGAGTGCACAACACACTACTCAACAGATCATGAATTTGTGTAATAGGGCGCGAAGGATTCTTGGCTTCACGGATTACAACTCCTGTTGCCTATGTGCGTTCCCATGTCGAAGAGAGGTTCCTCAATTGAGACTCGAGCATCGAACACGACTAAACAACGACATCGAAATGTCTGAGGCGCCTCAAAAGAGTTCTCTGTCCACAGCACCCATCAAAGCGTTGATATTTGACCTCATGGGAACATGTCTCGACTGGTACTCTACTGTCTCACCGATCCTCAAAGATACAGTCTCATCATCAAACGGCGTCGGGTCATCGTCACCCAACGCACTTTCATGGCGACACAGGTTCTTCAGTGAGATCCACAGCCGCTTTGAAGCTGGCTTGCCCCAGGAAGATATCGACGAGACGCATCGACGAACACTGCTGGCCTTGCTACACAGCGGAGGGTGGACGATGGAACCCGACAAAGTAGAAACTTGTGTAAGAGCGTGGCACTCGCAGAAAGGTACGTCCTTTCTAGCATCGATCAAACAGCTCCTCATATCACGACCGGTGCTGATGGCAACCCAGCATGGCCAGACGTGACCGCAGCACTACCCATCCTAAAGTCCAAATTCGATGTGTGAGCCACCCATCGCAAAAATATGCATCTTTAACCCATCGATCTAACGAGCCACCATCAAAGTATCGTCCTCGCCAACGGCACGTCCCGTCTCCAAATCGACATCACCAAATCCTCCAATCTCTCCTTCGACCTGCTGCTCTCCAGCGAGCTCCTCGGCCTGACCAAACCCGATCCCGCAATCTACCGCAAAGCCATCGAGCTCCTGGGACACAAGCCGGAAGAGTGTTTGATGGTGGCGGCGCACGCGTATGACCTGGAAGCCGCGAAGAAGATGTACGTTCGTCTCTTGGTGGAGCAGCACTCGTTGGCGTGAAGCTGACAAGCTAGCAGTGGTATGAGGACTGTGTACGTGCAACGCTGGACTGAGGATCTGCAGGCTTGGGAAGAACGGCACGCCGAAGACTTTCACCGGGTTGTGAGAAGCGAAAACGATGCTTTCATTGACGGACGGACAGCGACAAGCGAGTCTGGTGGGCTTCTCGAGCTGGCAGAGATGTTGGGTCTAAAGTCTTGAACACGCAGACCATGCTTGATGATATGAAATGACAACCTTGATGACCAGGCGCAGGCGCAGTCAAGGCGGCACAGTACCACAAGTATCAGGAAAGATGTGAAAACGAGATGATGTCAGAACACTATTTCGTCGAGTCCCACGCTATGCCTCAGCATGGAAAAGAACTCCGCCTAGATACAGAGGGTAGGGCCTAACTAGCAACAGAGAATAAATCACGAAGACCGATCGGTATAACCGGGCAAGAAAAAAGTACCAGAAGAAAAAACACCATGCTCGCGTACAATACAAAGCGACTCCTACTGACACTCGTGTGCGAGAGAAGCACGAGCTGGCTCCAGTTTTTCCCTTTTGGAAGCGAACTCTCGAGTAGCGGACGGAGCCACATATTTCCCATCAGCCTTTAGACGCCCCCTCCATTATGTTGTTGGATTGCGCAGACGGCCGCCTGCTACAATACAACGCTTTCCAATCATCCCGAGTGTATGTGTGTGATATCCGACGTCTGCAGTGTTGCCGGCAAAACTTTCAAGTTCTGCATTTACAGACGGAGGAGCTTGGCGGCGTACTGCTCAATGAGGTGCTCGTCGGGGAAGGCCATCTTCTCGAGCTTCTCGGCGTAAGGGGTGGGGACCTCAGCACCGGTGACACGGACGGGAGGAGCGTTCAGGTAGTCGAAGGCGTATTCGGAGGTGAGAGCAATGATCTCGGCGGTGACACCGAAGGAGGGGAAGCCAGACTCAACGGCCATCATGGTACCGGTCTTCTTGACGGAGTTGATGATGGTCTCGAGGTCGAGGGGCTTGATGGAACGGAGGTTGATGACCTCGGCCTCAACACCGTACTTCTTCTGGAGAGCCTCAGCGGCAACGAGGGACTGGCCGACGCAGCGGGAGAAGGTGACGATGGTAAGATCCTTGCCGGAGCGCTCAATCTTGGCCTTGCCGATCTGTTTCGATTGTGAGCTTCGATACCATCTGGCATGCGCATGCGCCTGTACTTACGGGAATGACGAAGTCGTCCTTCTGGGCCTCCTCGCTCATGGGGAAGTTGAGACCGTAAAGAAGCTCGTTCTCAAGGACACAGACGGGGTTGGGGTCGCGGATGGCGGCCTTCAACAGACCCTTGGCATCCTCGGAAGAGTAAGGTGCAACGACCTTAAGACCGGGGATGGAACCGTACCAGGCGGAGTAGTCCTGGGAGTGCTGGGCAGCGACACCAGCGGCGAAACCGTTGGGACCACGGAAAGTGATGTTGCAAGGCTGGATACCACCAGACATGTAGTGAGTCTTAGCGGCAGAGTTGATGATCTGGTCAATGGCCTGCATGGCGAAGTTGAAGGTCATGAACTCGCAGACGGGGTGGAGGCCAGCGAGGGCGGCACCGACGGTCAGACCGCAGAAACCGGACTCAGTGATGGGAGAGTCAATGACACGCTTGTCGCCGAAGCGGTCGAGCAGACCTTTGGTGACCTTGTAGCTGGAGAAGAATCCTGTCAGCTTGTGTACTTTATTCTCCAACTCTTTCCCAACGCTCGCCACAACCACGCAAAGCTTCGCGTGGAAGTAGTGGCGATTCTTGCATGTTTTCCAATCTTCCCATCCTCACGGAAAGACATATTCGGGCCTCTGGGTGGACTCACGCGCCGTTGTACTGGGCAACCTCCTCACCAAGAACGAAGACCTTCTCGTTCCTCTCCATCTCCTCGGCCATGGCCTCGTTCAGCGCATCACGGACGGCCATCTCCTTGACACCGCTGGCGGAAGCATAGCCTCTCTGCACCCTCAGGGCGGGAACCCTCTGGAAAGCTGTGGTCGATCTCGGGAATGCGGTGGTCGGGGTTGCGCGCAGGGCGCGGGAGAGGCGGGCGCCGATCATTGTGAGGGATGTGAGGGATATGGGATATCCAGGTGACGGCGGAGAGGTTAGTGAGGGTGGAGGATGACAAGCGAGTGAAAGGTAGAGGTGGTGGGCTGGGAGACAGGGCGGGTGTTGTTGGTTGAGACGAGGATTTGAGCTTGCGGCGGATTATTCTCGCCGGAGTAGAGAGCTTCGGGCGGCCGAAATCCGTTGCCCAACCAAAGTCCGTAGCGGAAGATCCGTGCATTGCTACATTTAGATGGACGTGATTTATGTACCATTGCATATATAAGACGCGATTGCTGCTGTGATAAATAGAGATCTTGAACAAGGGATTTGTTATCCAGGAGGTAATTCAGACGCATGTGAGTTCTCGAAACTGACTACTGCCCATACCCATCCAATCTTTGCTTTAAGACGACCCTGTAAAAACACAGTCCGGATACATAGATACATCCGGTACGTCTCAATACCGAGTGCGATAAGATCATCAGGCACGACCTTTGGAACAGAGTACCATGAAAGTGAAATAAAGTGTATCAATTTGCACGCGAGAGGTGTTTGTCATTGATCCACTACTATCATGCAACTCAAACTTGATCGGTGCATCGATCCCTTCATAAATACCAGCAAGGCGCCAAACCGCGCCCCACGACTACCCAAAAAAACGCCTTACGCCTCGCTCAAATCAACAAACTCCCTCAGCCGATGCATAATCCTATACTATTCGCCATTCTGCGCCGCATACTGCCTATCGTCCGCGCCCGGTGGTGCCGCAACCAAAAGGCTGTCAAGATCGTCAGCTGGGGCAGAAGGCGCTTTAGCTCCCGCAGAGGAACCTGCGATAGCCTTCTGTGATCCACCGACAGCTGGCTTCGCGCCCTGTGTCGACCTTCCTGACCTTGCGTTCTCCATCCTCGTGTCGCGATCCATGGAATCCAAAGGCTTCGGGCGACCCCACTGGACTCGTAGTGGCACGCCTTTGACCAACGCGCGTCCCTGACATGTTGCCGCTGCTTTCTCGGCAGACGATCGCTCCATATAGTTGACAAATGCGCAGTGTGAGCGATGGCTGCAGACCAAGCTGCGGAGAGCACCATATTGTGTAAAGTAAGTCCGGATCTCGTGCTCGGGCATGTCGTCTTCCACGCCAGTGACGAATAGAGATGTGATGTTGACGTCTGCGGGAGGTGCGATATCTGCAGGCTTGGGGGGCAGAGCGGCCGCGCTTGGGAATGGTCGTCCAGATCTGACTCCAGCCTTTCCACCACGCGCTACCGGTGCGCTGCCCTTGGGTGAGGCGTAGGCAGACCCGTATGCTGATTTCTTCGTGTCCGCCGTCCTGATCGGTCCAAAGCTCGACGCGCCTGCCGATCCCTCGCCGCCCTCGAGAAGTTTCTGTCCTTCCCCCTCCTGTTCTAGCCTTCTCTGCTTCTTGTAGTATGGCTCTGAAGCTGCCAGTCTCCGCAAGAGATCCCTCGCCTTCTCGTCTGTCTTCTCGTAGCCTTCCAGACCCCTGCCCTCTTCGATTTCCTTCTCGTTATTCTGCGCAAAGTATTCTCTGTTCACGTCGCTCGTAGGGCCGGGCGCGACCATCTTGAGCGCCGCATCTCTGATCGTGATAGGCAGTCCGAAACTCAAATCCAGCATGCAACATTGGCAGCAGTTCTTCAGGCGGGCGCATGTGAGGCAGATTCCAGTGCGCTTCTGGCGAGCAGTCCTATCTGCCTTCCAGCGGAAGATGGTGAAAGGTCGAGTGCAAAGCTTGCATTCTGCGCCGTAGTCCTCTTTGAGCATTTGTACGTATGGGTTGTCTGGAAGGCAGCGCTCGCAAACGGAGGGCATGTCGGTAGTCTCCCATCCTGACCTGTTGAGGTCTTGCTTGATTTGTGGTGCCATATTTGTTGTGTCGTATGTTGTTATCGCGAGAAAGTTGAGTGTTCCGTAGTTACGTGCAAGTGATGGAGGGCAACTTGAACCGCTTACAATTGCGCCTCGGAAGCCCTAGCGCGGCCCGTAACGCTGGTGAGACAGATCTCAGTGGCGAAAGTAAGGTATACAGATGGAATTACACGCACTGAGAGAAATCATTATCATGCGAATCAATGGCATAAAATCTGGTCTAGACGGTGGACTAATCGGAATCGCTTATTCCTTCCAAAGCTATTTGTGCTGCCTTTCACCACAACCGTACTCAACACCAAACACCGAGGCCCAAACACCTCACTTCATTGCCATGTCAGCAACGGCATCAACACAGCAGTTGACGATAAGCGCTCAGCATTAGTATCTTCTCACTCGCAAGTATCTCCGTTTGCACAAAATCTGACGGGGCGCTCTCTGAGGACTGATGATATGATTTCGCTCCAATGCATCCACGACAGTGGAAGTGATCGTCTCAAAGCCTGTCCGTACCCGACAGCACATGTTCTACCATAGAATCGCTCTCACTTCCGAATCACCTCTCATGGTCTCTCAGAAATCCCCCCTTCAACGCCCAATACCCCTCCATCATATGATCCAACGCCTCCAAAAACACCGGATCCAGCTCAACATCATCGAAAACCGTACACATCATATTAACAAACAACGCATGCCACAAGCGCCCGACTTTCGCTTCCAGCAAAAGCTGCTCGACCGTGTCGTCGCACTCCGCCACTCCCAGAGCCCGTAACTCGCGCAAGTAAGCTTCGCAAAAAGCCCGCTGCTCCTCAACATCAGGTGCAGAGTAGCCGGTGAGCTGGCTGTCAGGTTGGCTGTAGCAGTACATTCGCTCGGAGAAGTGCCCGCCGATGTCGAAGCCTCGGTAGCTGTAAGAGACTGTTTCATAGTCGATGAGAATGACGCGGTTGTTGTCGTTGTCGTTGTCATTGGTACTGCTTGAGGCGGGCCGGACGAGGACGTTGAGAAAATTAGTATCCCCATGAGTAACCGTGATTTTACAACCATGTTTCTCAAACAACCCAGCAACCCACTCCATCTCCGCCACCCAGTCCGTCGCCTCAAACACACCAGCGTGCCTCTCCGCCGCGAGATCCCCAACCTCTCTCAAACTCCTCACAACATCCGCACGCTTCCTCTGCACGCCCTCGACAAACTCCCTCATCACCAACCTGAACCCATCCCTCCTCAGCGGCAGCCTCAGCGAATGTAACCTCGCGTACCCCATCGCAACACCACTCCTAACACCCTCCTCCATCGCCTCCGCCGCAGTCAGCGTGTGCGCATCAGCATACCACTCCTCCAAACGCCCGCCCGCAAAGAGACCGTACACCCGCGGTCCCCAGCCGCTACGGCTCATTTCCCAGTGCACGATGGCCTGTTGCGCGGCTGAGAGAGTCGTGCTGGTGCTGGGCGGTTCTTCGATCTGCCCGCTTTGACCGAAGTGGCGGATGAGAATGGCGGTTGGTTCGGTGGTTGTGGCGGCCGGGGCGGTGTCGCGCCATATTAGTTGCAGGCTGTTGACGAGGCCGCCTGTGATTTGCTTCGTGTGGACGGCGCTTGGTTCTGTGGTCGCCCATTCGGTCGGGAAGAAGGCAGAGACAAGCCGAAGGGCGGAGGGTGTGTCTAGGAGGATTGGCGCGCGTGATTCGTTGGCTGCCATGTTTGTTGGTGGAACATTCTGCTTCTCTTGAAGCGCGAAGAATTGAACCCCACCACTACATCAAGTTATCATCCTGATCTTGTTATTCAGTAAGAGTCATGCGGCTGGAAAGTGAGTTTTTTAAGCTTCAACAGTATACATGCCAAGCCTCGTAACCTATACTGTGTTCAGAAAACGCAACGTCCGGATCTGCAACAGGATGAACCTAAAATGAAAGACCTCAGTAATCGTGCGATTGGGTATCTCGTTGTCACCCGCTTCGTACCTCGAGGAAATCCCCTTCATGAAGTCTTGCATCGCTGCGCGTTGCGTTCATCTACGTTTGTGGATTCTACACCATACGCCCATTTTTCTGGATGTGTAAGAAACGCAAGACGTGAGACGAAATGATTTGATCGCAAAGCTTTTTCATTTACTTCGACTACCTCAGACGGGTATTAACACCCGTCTGTGTAATAAACTTTTGATGCTCGCTACTTCTTCTCGCTGGTGAACAAACGCTGAGGGTATCTTTGCGCACAGCAGGCGCTGGAAAATTTCGGACAATTAGGAAAAGCTGCCTCGATTTGTAAACAGGCGGAAGGAATGATCGAGCGCGCGGGTGTGTCTCGCAACCCACTCTCGGGGTCGGGTTTTTGGTTGGAGAATAGTTGTTGTTCGAATGTAATATTGTTTTCGTGCAGACGCAGCGCAAATCCTGTTACGCTGGCTTCGAGTCGTGGCAGGGTCGTTAGTGGGTGGTGGGGCATCCCTTACTTCTTAAGAGGAAGCCCTGGAGAGAAAGTCTGGTCGAGCCGACCAGACAAGCTCTGTCCACGGCTTCTGGGACGACGTGCAGAGAGAGGACTGCCGGAGGGTAAGGCAGGCTTCCTGATACCAGAGTGGGTGCGGTTCAGGTCCTTGCTCATGCGCCTCTTGCGTGCTGGGGTGATGGGCGCATTGCCTGCGCCGCGGCGCCCTGATTGAAGCGCGTTGATCTCAGAGGTAGATGCGCGGCTGTCCGGGTGAGAGGCCATGGAGCTCTCCTGCTTAGCACGATGCTGGTTGAGACGGAACGAGCCCACCATGCCGCGAGAGAGGAATGTAGGCTCCATCGGGGATGTGACGGCAGCTGACCAGACTCCATCGTCTTCCTCGTCAGAATCTTGATCCAGATCGACGAGCATGCCAAAGTCAGTGTACTCCTCGTCTGCATCACTGCCACCCTCGGTGGTGGGAGCAGGGGTTGTGTAAGCGCTCGGCGCCGGTGTGTACGCAGACTGCGGACGGACACGGATGGGTGGAGGAGACATGTCAGTGTGACTCATAAAGTCAAAGTTGCCATCGAACATGGTGGAAAGGGTGGACTGTGCGGTGAACGGCCGCGCCTGTTGCTCGTTTTTGCCACCACGAGGCGGCAGCTCGATAGACATTGAGCCACGTGGGCTGGTGTTCCGGCTGCTGGCGGCGCTCCTCGCGCGGTCCCAGAACGCCTTGTTCTTAGCAGAAGGTTGAGTGGGCATGTAGAGCACGGTCTTCTTTCCGGTGGAGTCAGATACCACAGTGGCTTTGGTGGGATCGCATACGAAAGTCCCCTCCCTAGGGCCCTTCTTGGATTTGTTGGGTTTGGAAGCAGAGGCGTTACTGCTGGAACGAGCAATGGGTGCAGGGGTACGCTTGCTGGCTGTAGGGGTCGCTGGAGCACTGACAGGAGCGCTGACAGCTGGTTCTGGGCGTGCCATCCTGCAGACTTCTTGCATCTTGGCTTGCTTTTCCTCGAGAGTCTCATCTTCGGTCTCATAGCCTCCGTCTTCACTGTCTTCACTCACTTGGGGTAATTGTTAGCAAAATGTTGATAAAACCTGGGTCGTCACAAAACATACGATCAGAATCATAGTCACTATCATCCTCGGACGAGTCGCTTTCTTCGTCCATCTCGAAAGCGAAGCGATCGGCATCGTCTTCGAAATCGTAGACAGAGCCAGCGTCACTGTCATATGCAGTCATGTCTGCTTCGCCACGGTCTTGAGCCAAGAGGCGTTGGATTTTTGGATCATCTTGGTCCATGAAAATATCGGGATATGCGTCGTCGGCTTCATCGTCACTGCTTCCGGAGCTGCTTCTGCTGGAGCTGCGAGAAAGGGGTGCACCCTCGGCAAAGCGGACACGCTTCGGTCGGTCGGCAGACTGGAAAGAATCTTCTCGGGCACGATCGTGGTTTGGCATGCGCCAGAGGTTCATCTCTGCATCGTCCATAAGGCCCTGCCACTCCGAGTCGAAAAGTTGCGCACCCTGGAAAGGATCTTCATCCAGATTGAGGGGTGCGGAAAGACCGAAAGGATCGTCGTCCTCGCTGGCGATGCTAAGGTTTCGGCTGCGGTATCCCGCCTTGTTGAGCTCTTCAGCGTACCAGTCTTGTTCTTCTTGCATCGTCCTCTCGGTCTCCGTCTCGAGGTATTCTTGTCTCAAATCTGCCTCTGCAGCCTTCAGCATATCTTTTTCGATTTCTTCACCAGATCTGTCTTCGTCATCGCTGATCGCATCCAGGCCGGTATAGTCATCGTCGTCCTCGAGGGACTTTACGTCGCTGTCCTCTGCGCCTGCGCTTGCTTCAATGTCGTCCATGTCCATCATGTCCACGTCTTCGAGGAACATCATGTCGTCGTCTTGCAACGCGTCCGAGGAGGGGTTCCCTGCCAAATGTCCGTTGGGCTCGACAGTGAGCTTAGCGACACCTGACAGGGCTTCCGCATCTGCCTCGTCGTCAGCAGAAGCATGGCTCGCATTGTCTTCACTGTCGGCTTCAGCTCCGTCTTTTTCATCCTCGCTGCTTGCCAAGCCAGAAGGGAGTGCTGGTCTTGATTCGGTCGCATTGTTCGTCGTGTTGCTGTGTCCAGGCTTGCTGGAGTTCGTCGGTGAACCCATCTTGAGTTCACCGTTACTTGTGAATGAGCTTAGGTGTGCCATTGTGGCTTGGGTGTGTTGTTGAATGTTGTTGAATGAAGAGAGGAAAGGTAGTTCGGTGGGGTTCGTGCAGGAAGCACAATGTTTTGGTAGTCGTTCTGTCGCGTGATGTCGCCTTCGGGGCAACTGCTTGCGTTCTTATAGTGGTTTGGTCGACCGCACCCTTGACTATGATAGGGCCGAGTCTGGACTTCGTCGGTTGGTGCTCCTTGGGCAAACGGAGCGTGGATGTTGGTGCCGAGTTCTGCGACTTCAGAGAAAGCCGAGTGTGTTGTGGAAGCGTTTCGTTCGAGTGCTTGTCGCAACCGAATTGGGATGTGGTTGTCAGTGATTAGAACCTGTTCGCTGTGCAAAGACCGGACCGGAAGGGTGCCACATTGACAGCCCCTCCAGCGGTGAGTTTAGAGCTCAGCGACCGCCTGCGGCATCTTGTCCGACGAAGTAAGTGATAGGTATGTGATGTTGTGTTGGGTCGGGTTGGACGAAGTGAGGTTGGAAGAGTGCTGGTGTTTGGTCTTGTCAGAAGGGAACTCGGGGCGAGGGGAGAAAGTCAGATCGATGTTCTGAGAGTACCCCGACTGAGTTCGCCAAAGCGGGCCTCGCGGGCTTTGACACTAGCGCTAAAGTGAAGCCTGAGCGGTGAACGGGACATCAAGTGGACACAGCACCGTGATTCCACCCGAGGCCTTGCGAGCTATACAACACCTCTGTCGTGATTTACGTACAGTCTGAGTCGTCACGAAGATGGAGATTGGCACAGAGGCAAGCCAGCGGGCACAAAGGACTGCCACACCACTTCCCAGGCTGGTGATGAAGTTTTTGGCAAACTTTTGGCCCAGCTATCCGCCTCTTACCCCCAAGCATCTCACTCGCCCAATCACCAGGCCCGCGCCCAGATCCATCGGCGACCTGCCGGAGCTAAAGCATGTTACATGCAGCGTTCGATACCTACCACTGCGGTCGCCTCCTACCCGCCCTCAGCCGCCCAGCCATGGCTGAAGGGGCGTACCTGCTTCTGTGCTGTCGCGTGCGTGTCCGTCGATGACTGTGGTATGAACAACACGGCTCCTGCATCCCTCTGGGGGTGAGTCAAGCGATGCATACAGGCAGCAGCAGCAGAGAGACACGAGACTCGGCGGGGTCCAGGTGTTCACAGACGTCCAGCCGTCGTCGTCATGTCCATGCCCCACCAGCCGAGCGACGCCATCTGTGAACTCTGCTCAGAAAAACAATCACAGAAAAGGACAACAATCCTCAGACGCCCGCCTAGGCGACGCTGCAAAGCAAGAGATTGGCCCAACCGAGAAAAGTCCAGCACGACTTCTGCAGCCATACCCCGGCTTTTCTGCCTGTCTGTCTCATCCTGCTAGCGTGCCACCCTCGGGTGAAGTTCCTGCGCGGCAAGATGAGGTAGTGATCAACGAGAATTTATCTAGAAGACCCTGACCGCGCGCGCCTTGATCACGGTGTGGTGCCCTCGTCGACAGGCGACTCAGCTTCTTTGCTCATACTGCCATTTGGCGGCTTCATGTGATGGTCATCTGCCTGCGCGCTTAGGACCAAAGGGACACCTACGCCGGAGATTGCGTTGCGCTGACCACCCTTCGAGCCGCCTTCACGTAACGCCGAAGTGCGCTGGCAGGGCTCACATACATGGAGGATATACAAGAACGCTCATATCATGCAGAGATACGCACAGATCCATGCGGGCAGGCATTCGCGTCGCAACAGTAAGTAAAGCCGCCCATGCGGCCCTACCTCGCATCATAGCAGGCTCTTTTACGTCTCAATGAGCACCCTTCCCGAGCACCAACAAAAGAGCAAGAAGGAAAAAAAAAAGTCAATGGGAAGAACTCCCACCAACACTTCCCATCGAGCTTTCGATGCGATCGATAAACGTAGCAAGAAAAACAAGGCCTGCATCTCCCTTGCCCGTCGCTAAACTCCTCGCCGACAATCCACTATGCCATCATGGCCCAAATTCTGCACCCCGTAATGTCGTCGTTGTATCTGAATCTTCGCCTAAAGAAAGACCCCTCGAAACGCACCCCACACCACGTGACAATCAGTCTCCATAGTAATCGTCGACATCGCCACATGCAACTTCACCCCGAAGACGGGCCCAGAACTCTGTTTTCCGGGTCTCTGCGCTCATGAATCCGGTCGGCTTGTCAGCTTACGACTGTTTCCAAGATAACATGTTGTTGATACGACGATACGATCGAATCGCCAATCACGCTCGACAGCGTCATAGCTATCTCTCTCAATCTTGCCGAAGATCCTGCGGACAGCATCTCACGCCAGGGGGCTTTTTTGGCAGGAGACTTAAAATTCGAGACAAAGACCTCGAATGCCTTTCGAAGCAGAAACTCCCACCTCAAGTACTCTCGAGCCAATCTTACAAGAAAGTACGGCCACTCGGCGTAAGGTGTGAATCGATCCAGAAGCTTCGTCAGAGCCTGCAACCAGCAGGAAGAATAACGAGAGCGTTGTGATGGCCATACGAAACTTTTGTCTTCCCAGCTCCTCGGATCCTTCCTCTGCTCCTCTCTCCCGTGTCCGAACCCATAGTCAAAGTGCAGTCGATAGCTGAAAACGAAATGCTTACTCGCTTTGACCGACACGTTCAATTGTAGACGGTTGAATCCTAGAATCCGGCAGCATCGTTATATCGACGCTACCTTGTCGGCCAGACAATGGCACATCATGCCCGGAACGCGCTGCAGCTTATTCCATGTATCGATCAAACAATCAATCGAATCAGAGCCCAAAATCAAGACCACGCGCCCAATGAACCCCTGCGTGCAATGACAAAGTCACCCGTCTCCACGGCGTGATGTCGGTCTCGATGGCGACATCATTGATCGACACCACGCTACTCAGACGAAGCGTATACAGAGCCCAGTCCGTGTACTGTAGCAGTCTCACAAACAACGACTTGCATACGCAGGACATGACACGTAAGCAGAGTTAAGCAACATCTCAACCCGTCGTCGCTATTCAATCGACACGCTACACTCGACCAAGCTGTTTGCTAACGCACACACAAACTTAGGAGGTACATTTTCCGATACATGGCTGCACGAGATGCGATCCGGTCCCGAATCCGGCGAAAACTTGATCCCGACAATGCATCCCAGCCGTTTCACAGGTTAGAGGGAACGGCACAGAGAGCAAGAGCATAACTACACCCGAGCAGGAGGCAAACCAAAAGGAAACGATGGGTGTGCCTTCAACGAAGAAGGGAGTCGCACAAAAGGGCGGAAGCACAATCGCACACAAGCACTGCAGAACAAGACATCACACGGAACGAGACCGAGACCAAGAGAGAAAGAAAGAGGGAGACGACAACGCATGGGCCGAGGAAACGAGAAAGAGCGTGTTAAGCTCCCCTCTGCAAAGATAGAATTATCATTTCCCCTCCTTCCTACAAATATCATATTTCGTCCCAAAAGCCCACGAAAGGTGTGTAACTCGACTCGCGGCACGCTTCAGAAGAAAGTATTGCGTGCCCACTAAAGAGAAGTCCAAAGCAATCAATGCGTAGTCATTCGTCCCCAATCCCCCGTCGTTTCATGTTGTAGCTACAGTTGCAGCCGGCCAAAAGGATTCACAGACCAGCATGGTCACACCCACCGGCTGTACTCCCAAGACGTAGAGCCTTTGTTCTCCTAGTAACCCGGCGAGCCTACAGCCCCTAGGTTGGGAAACCCGCCTGGGCGCTCGAAGGCGATGCCAGCAGGGGATGTTCTGCTCGGCATTGGACTGCCGATCTCGCCTAGGCCTGCGTGCGAGCCGCGACCTTGGTCTTTGGGAGTGCCGCTGTCGGGTGTCCACTTCACAGCGATGACTTCGCCGCCGGACGCCGATTTGCGCGCGCTCAGCTCGCCGCCTCCGTTCTGGCTGTCGCCTTCTGTCTCGCAGATTGCTTCGAGCTCGGGGTGCGAGGGCGGAGGTTGCAGGGCTGGCATCTGGCGCAGGACGGCGTTGATGTCGTGGAAACCGTCAGAAGATGGGTTCGTGGCACCGAGCTGTTTGCAGGCTTGGCAGATAGCGAGGCGGATGGTCAGAGGGCGAGATTGCCCGCCGAAACCGGAAGGTCGGTGCATCTGCATGGGCAATTGTGTACCGACTCCCATAGGCCCGAAGGCGCCGTTGGGCGCGAAACCGGTGTTGTTGTTTGCCCAGCCGGTCATATGACTAGCATTTGGGAGACTACCCCACTGCTGTTGACCGAGACCTGGAGACTGACCGAGAGGCTGGCCAAGAGGCAGAACGGGCGAAGCCCAGCTTGTCACTGGTGTACCAAAGCCGCCTGCTTGTTGGAACAATCCTCCGATGCCTAGTGACTGGCTGCGTGTTGATGTTGGCAAAACATTGTGAGACATGCGTCGACTCTCGTTCTGGGGAATGGGCTCGTCTGAGTCGTCAAGCAGCGCGGAGCTACCGAGATGCTTCGACGGCGCTTCGGCCTCTGCTCGGGGGCTGATGCTGCCTTCGCCTCCAGGCGACTGCATGCTGCCTGGGCGTTGAATCGGTGCTGGACGTGCAATGGGTTGACCGGCTCCTCCAAGACTGAACTTGTCGGTTGACTGCTGACGAGAATGGACAGACAAGGATGGTCTGGAGACTTCTGTTCCAGGCACACCGTTGGACATGGGTGGGCCGAGAGGTGACGTCTGATTTGACTGATGCTGGGGAATCTGTGGTCCAAAACCGGGTGGCGCTCCAACCCCGGGCTGATCGAAAGGAAAGCCCATCCCGCGTCCATGAGGATGCATCATGCCAGGAGGGCCGTTCATGCCATTCATGCCGTTCATACCAGGAGGACCAAATGGAGACATGCGGTTTGGCATGCCCATCGGCGGTCCTTGATGGCCGTACATTGGCATGGGCCCGCGCTGCCCCATGTTGTGCATCATCGGCCCCTGGGGTCCTTGGAAGGCCTGAAAACCGAGAGGGGGCATGCCACCGAATGCGCCCTGGTGATGTTGCATGTGCTGCATGCCAGGTGGGGGCTGGACCTGCTGATGTAGGGGTGAAGTCATCTGGTGTGGTGGGTGAGCTCCTTGAGGAGGACCCTTTTGCACGAACGACCTCGAACTATTCGATGACTGCTGTTGCGACACTGCGCTCCCGGGCGAAGAGGATTTGCTGGGTGCGCTGGAAACTTGCGACTGTGGTTGCAACGGTGACGAGGCGTGCGAGCCGTGTTGTGAGGATTGCTTCTGTCTTGCTGGCGTGGGCGCTTTCGGAACCGCAGGAGTAGCCACTGCCGTGTGAGGTGATGATATTCCTGATGGGGTCGATTTTGGGTGAACACCAGGCACCGCGACCATGCCAGCCTGTGAAGCTCGCTTCGCGATGTGTGGCGGGTTGGGTTGGCGATTTGATCGTTCACGTTCCTTCGCTTCCCGATCACTCTTCGCTTTCGCATCACGCTCTTTCCTGTCCTTCTCTTCCTGAGCTTTGCGTTCTTTGGCCTCTTTCTCGCGCGCCTCACGTTCTTCACGCTCACGTTTCCGAGCTTCCTCCTTCTTTGCTTTCTCAGCTGCTCGTGATTCGCGAGCTTTTCGTTCAGCCTCCTCTCGCCGCTGTTGCTCCTCGAGGTGCCGCCTTTGCTTCTCGGCTTCTTTTCTTGCCTTCTCCTCTTCCTGCTTCCGCCTTTCCTCCTCCTTCTTCTTGCGCTGCTCCTCACGCTTTCGCCGCGCCTCTTCCTGCTTCTTCTCCTCGATTGCCTTTAGACGAGCCTCTTCTGCCGCCTTCTCAGCTTCCTTCCTCTCCTTCTCCTCAGCCTTCGCGAGATTCTGGATACGCTTCTTCTCTTTCCGCTTCTCGGCGTCGCGTCGCTTCTTCTCTTCTTTGAGCTTCTTTTCCTCTTCCTCTCCCTCGAGCTCCTTTATGAGTTGTTGTTGACGTTCCTTGGCCACCCTTTCTTTATAAGCGGTTAACACTCGTTGCTCAAACATGCGAGCTGCGAATATCTGGAACATGCGCCTGCCTTCCTGCATGCGTTGCTCCTCTGTCAAGCCACCCTGCACGCGATCAGTAAACTCGGACGCTTGCGGAGCATGTCTGCCGTTTTCACCTACCATCTCATCTTCATCCTCCAAATCATCATCATATTCCTCATTGCTGTCGTAACTGGCTTCTTCGTCGTCGTATTCGTCGCCAGCAGCAAGAGGATCTTCATGATTGTATGCAGGATCATTTGGAGGATACGTGTTGGGGTGGCTAGGATTCGCAGCAGCGTATTCAGCCTCGCTTTCTCGTTGCATGCGCCGCTCGGCCAGCTGTTCCATCATCTCAATGAACTTCCGCCCATCATTCTTCAATAGGTCGTCGGCTACGGTGAGGAGATTGTCTGTTTTTCCCTTTAGCCCGGATTGCAATTTTTCGAGCCACGGTGTGAGAATACCTTTTACTGTGAGGTTCTGACCGAAATTGAAGAAATCTGGCACAGGACCCCGCGGTGGTTCGGGCTCTTCGTCAGAGTAATCTTCTTCGTCGTCGTCGTCGTCTTCTTCGTCCTCTTCGTCGTCCTCTTCCTCGTCTGAGTATTCCTCATCTTCGCTGATTTCCTCCTCCTCGTCCAGATGCTCGAGCATTTGACTCGATCGGTGCCGAGGATTTGGTGGAGGCGCGGCCAGAGGATGTGGTAGGCGAGGGCGGTGCTGCAAGGGTTCCGGGAGCATGCCGTCTGTTGGGAGAGGATCGTGATGTGCGTACTGCTCAAGCTCTTCGTAATAGCCTTCGTAGAGCACCTCAAGCTCCTCCTCGATCGCAGTGCGTTTGCGCCCGCAAACGGTGCATGAGCAGGAGTGCTTCTGCTGCTGTTTCATTTTGCGGAGCACGGCCTCCTTCTCGATCTTCAACAGCGACTTCCGTTCATCCTCACTCAAACTCAGCCAAAAGTCCTTGATGTTCTGCCGCTCCTGCTGTGTGCTCGTGTTCCAGATGTTCGGGTGGTTTGCGACGCTCTTGTGCATGGTGCGCAAAGCGGCTGCCGATGTGTGCTGTGAAGGTGGCGGTGGCGTGGGTAGAGAGGGCATGGCGGAGCTCAGCAGATCCGGGCTGTAATGGTGACTGGACCGCTTCTTCTTGTTCTTCTTGCGATTCTTCGCGGGCGGAGGAACGGCGTAGCCGTTGGGAGCAGCTTGGGATGGGGCGTAGTGGTCGTGGTAGTGCTGAGGCTCATTGTCGGAGTATTCTTCGTCGTATTCCTCGTCGTCATACCTTAATGGGTCCTCGTCGTAGTCGGCCTCGGCGGCAAGTGGTGCGGGTTGAGGGACGGGCGGAGGTGCGTCTTCGGGGAGATTGCGGGCAGCGTTCTTCGCGCGACGCTTCTGCTTCTTGCGATTGCCGCCTGTGAGGCCTTTCGGAGGCGCGGTTATGACGCCGTTTGGCTGTGGCTGGGGTGTTGTGCGCGCGTTGGTCGCCATGACTGTGCGCTGTGTCGGGGATAGGAATGAATTAGGGGCGTCGGAGCGGCGGCATGTGTTGTGGTGTGTGTGCAGGCCGACGTGGAGCTGCGGTGAGAGGGTGGGTGTGGGTGTGGTGGTGGTGGTGGTGGTGGTGAGTCGGGTTCGGCGTTGGGTGGTGGAGCTGCGCTGTGCTGTGCTGCTTTGGTCGTCTGTGATGCCGTGGTCGCGATTGCCCGCCGCCCGCAGTAGCGCCAAGTCTGGAGAGGTGAGCCTCTGATGAGAGTGAACGAACGCCGGCTGCCGGCTGTCAGATCAAGTCAAGGCGGCACCCTGACTAGACGGGACTGACTACGGCGTGTGAATTGTATTGTTGGAGATATAATCAGGGGATGATGTAGTGGCATAACATATACTGGAGTGACACGAGATGGCAGGCCTTACACAAATCATGCTTGCTCATACTCAACATGCATTGCTGCTCCATTAATACCTCGCTGGGCGATTGAGCCCATCTGATCTGTCGATTGCTACATAGATACACGCATCACTATATTCTTCATTTACGCTTGTCACCGTGTATCCAGCGGATAGCTCTCCTTCCACCTTGCGGTTGTCAGAGCAATCACGAGCATACGGTGGTACTTTCAGTCTCATGAAGCTCGCCTCTCGCCTCAGCCAAGGTGCCCACAAGCAATGCTGTCTTTCACTCAATGGTTTGTCAAAGTATACTTCAGTGCATAGCAGGTGAGCTGTATAGCAGCTGTCAACGACTTTGCCTGAAACACAGCACTCGCTCTGACGAGTGACCATCCACGAGCACGCGAACACATCCCTCCAACGGGGACGCAGGTTAGAAAGTCAGAATAGTGGATGCTGCCATGCTGTTTCCGATTCCCCATTTCCACTTCCCACTCCTCATCGTCCCTGCCTAAGGCCGCCAGCAGAAACAGCATCACGGCCGGGCCGAGCAAGGGTTAGACTGCACTGCACTCGGGCTGCGCAGCTTCAGGCAGCATAAGCGAGTTCGTGTGGTTTGTGGCGCAGCTGTGGAGGAGGATCGCCGCCAAATCCAATCGTCAACCTTGCCCAAGCGAACATCAGGGACGCTGACCCGCCAACATTATTCCACCACATCAATACACGACACCACTCCTCACCACCACCACCGCCACCACCACCACCACCCAACTCTCCCGCCGCCGACACCGCCGTGCCTCCTCCGCTTGCCCTCCACACACCTCCGCCTCGCCCACCGCACCCCACTGCTACGGCTATCGCGCCAAAACAGTCCGACTGTTGCCCGAGAGCATCTTGAAACACGAGAAGGTTGCCTTGCTGCTGCTTCTGCCACCGCTTGCACCACGCAGCTTGGCCATACCCCAACAAATCGACTCTCGCCCACCGTCTACCGTCTACACCACTAGAGCGCCATCGATCCATTGCCACCTCCACACTCCATCTCCGGCTCGGTACACGGCGGTTTCGTAGGGCCTCGCGTCGCTTGTAATCAGATCAAGAGCTGGAAGCTGCCGTCTGCTCTGCGCGGATAGCCCACGAAGCCATTGGCCTTATAATCGTCTCTCGACTTGTCAGCATCACCCTCGGCTGGCCGAGAAGCAATACACAATGGCACAAGGCGATCAGCAAGTGATGAGGAGGTAGGATAAGCCGGATGAACTCGAGCCCACGAACGTCTTCTGATACCTTACTACTAGGAAGCTGGTGATCATCGGCGACGGCGCATGCGGAAAGACCAGTCTGCTGTCCGTCTTCACTCTCGGCTACTTCCCTACAGTTCGTTGCCCTTATCTACAATTTCCAACTCCTACTGACTCGCGATGTAGCGATATGTGCCCACAGTATTCGAGAACTATGTCACAGACTGCCGCGTCGACGGCAAATCCGTTCAGCTCGCGCTATGGGATACCGCTGGCCAAGAAGACTACGAGCGCCTGCGACCACTCGCTTACAGCCAGGCACACGTAATCCTCATAGCCTTTTCCGTCTCAAGTCCAGATTCTCTACAGAACATCACAACCAAATGGTATGGCATCTCAACTGGACATGCTGTTCTATGTCCAGCCACTGACAATAATTCTCAGGCATCCTGAAGTCCTCGAACGCTGCCCCGGTGTGCCGATCATTCTCGTCGGCCTCAAAAAGGATCTCCGCGACGACCCCGTCGCACAAGAAGAAATGCGCAAGCGTTCCGAAAAGTTCCTAACAGCCGAAGAAGGCGAAGACGTTCGCAAGCGCATTGGTGCGAAAAAGTACCTCGAATGTTCCTCGCTTACAGGCGAGGGCGTAGACGACGTCTTCGAAGCAGCAACAAGGCAGAGTCTGCTAAGTGGCGACCACAAAAAGCAAAGTGGCTGCTGCGTGATCCTATAATGGCATGCGCGCATGCCCGCTTAAAGCCTCAACCGAAAGCCACCGCGGAACGGTTCGCATGTGAAGTGGCGCCAGCTCGACACCGTGTCTCACATCCGCCACAAGAATCCGCCAACTCCCATCAAGAACATCAACGACCGCACGATGCCAGTGCTTTCATTTTCCACCCACAATCCCGGATCAGTCCCAGGGCGCATCAACGGCAAAGACATCCTAAGGGGCGTTTCTCTTGTTTTTTCCTGCTCTGTTCTCGTTACATTTCTTGTATCTTCTTTTGTGTGTTTACAATCCTTTTTTCTTTTTAACACTTTCCTTTTTTTTCGCCTTTTTCCTTCTTGCGTAACAAAAAACGGCGACGGCATTCTGATTTGTCCTTTTCTTGTTTTGACGGGCGTACGCATTACCTTAATAATGAGTGGCACAGAGAAGGGGATGGTGGTGGAACGAAGATGGAGAGGACGTGATGAAAAGGGTTTTGACCACAAATTATAGATGCCGCCGTGCTGACGGGGGCTCTGGAAGTACGCCTGGCAGGTGTCGCTTTTCCTCGCGCTCGTTGGTAGGGCGGAAATGGAATGTGTTATGATGAAGAGCTCTCTTTTCTCGTCGCGTGCATCTCGGTGGTGAGGTCTCGTCGTTGTGGTCGTGGGTTTTCGTTCTGTAGGAGTTACAAATACCATAACAAGACACCGAGACGATGACTGATAGGACACGCGTCTGGACAACTCTCTGCTGGCGATCTTTCGTTTGCTTTTACCACAGCAGTCCAGGCATGCAAATACGCGAAAGCCTCCCAAGTTGACAATGCTCGCTCACCACCGCCGCCTCGACAGATAGACCGCCACCCGCCAATCCACCCGTCGCTCGAATTGGAATCAGCAGAAGGAGGAGAAGAAGAATATCATCAACTCGGCTTGCGCCTCATGCCCTCCGCCACCTTTCACCGCGACAGCGTGGTCTAGCAACATAAAACGCTACTCCAGCGCTCCATCCGACTGGACACGCACGAGACGAGTGAAGCAGGCGTCCCGGCTGATGAAGCACGACGGCCGGCGCTATCGACACACCCGTCGCTCACCAAGGTCGCTGATTGCGGGAGTCGGTTCACCAATTACACACAAGGAGCCACCGAAAATATCCTCTTTTTTCCTTTTCGTTCCGTGCCGTGAGTATTCTTTGCCAGCGAGCGAATCGATGGACTCGTAGCGTGAGGCCACTGGAGGTTGAGCACTGCGAGCCCGTATCTGGTTCCGATACACACGGTAGACTGCCTGCCTTTTGGCGATGGTGCATTTGGCAAGTCTCGTTTCGATGATGCCACAAACGACATCAAACATATGATCGTTCCTTTATGTACAGTCATACTAGACGAGAAAATCACATCGTGACAGTTGGAATATGAGAGGAGCGAGCTTTTCGTGAAGCTGAGGTCGAGAAAGTCTTACGTAAGATTTCACCACACCAGTGGAACGGAGGTCTCTATATGTTAGATACGAGACCTACAGCGGCTGATCGATACTAGTCTGTTGAGCGTCTTATTTGCGATGGAACCTTTGAACTTGTGTCTCTAGCGAAAGTCGGCAGAGTTGCAAGGTAAGACCTCCAGCAGGTAACAAAGACTGCAGACCAATTTTTTTCCTTTTTCCTTTCGCTTGACAAGAACGATATGTCGCAAAGATGATCGGTGAAATCATCTCCCCTGCGACAACACACAACACCGCCGCTCAGGAAAGTCTGCCCGAACCCATAAAAAAGCGTCTCCGAGCCACCGACCGTCCGTTTTGAGATTTAGCCACAGACCCGGCGTACCAATGGCAGACTGCACCCAAAACCGCAAACGCCGCGAACTCTCGCGCAACGCCGCAGACATCCCAGCGCTATTCACCCGCAACCAGATCCCCGAGATTCACAGAGCCGAGAGGCTTTTCGCGTCAAGACACAACGCCCGGGATTCCATTGCATGCGCGTGCGTGTGCATTGGGATCACCGAGAAGAAGGGAGAGCAGCAGCCAAGTGAGGCGGTGATGGCCAGGGCACATGCAATGTTGGCGGTCGACGGCTTGGGGTGGGTAAAGGATGTTGAGAGGTTGTAAGTCGTCCACTATAGACTGATTTCCCCCCCCCCCCCAACATTTGACGAAGCCGCTGCTGACAACACGGTGTGCAGAGACCACGCACGCGAAGCGGTCCGTTTCTGGACAGTGGTTGTTGAGAGGACTGGAAACTCGAGATTTGACGTGGAGAAGGCCAGGGAGCAGTTGAGAGACGCCCAGCAGGTGCTGAGGCGGAAGGAAAGGCCAGGTTTCTATTTCCATAGACAATGCTAGTCCGTTACTTGTTGAGCTCGACCACGATTGATTTTTTGCCTTGAATATCAGAGCTTGAAGTCGACACTCGTTCTCTCCCAACCACCAGTTGTAGCAGATGGCGTCCGTTGAGCAAGGTGTTGTGACAGACCAGCCTTGCGCTCGATAGATCGATCCGTACATAGCTCGTAGACTGTACTCAGATTGAAAAGCAGAGCTGGAAACACACTTGGCCCTCTTGCGATGCTTTCCAGGATGGAACGGGCCTCAGCGATGTGGCCAGTATAGAGGAGGCAAGCAGAGAGGTTCTGACCAAGAAGCTCATTGTCGGGATACTGCTCCACTAAGGCTCTCCAATCGTCCACTGCTTTGGAGAAGTCGCCACCTGCCGTTCGTAGCAGCGCACTATGTATGTCTTTGATGACACCAGGAGTGACTTTGCCCAGTGATGTCTTGGCGCTGCTGAGGTCGCCCATGCGAATGCTGAGCAAAGCTTTTCTTGAATTGACGATATCCGCGTCAACGCCGACCAGAGTATCGAGATGGCGAACAGCCGTCTCAAGCTCTCCGATCTCGACAAGGGTGTCTGTCACCCGAAGCCCAAGATCTTTGAGGCGCTCGCTCCAGACTTGCACAGAGGCTTCGTCGCCATCTGCCTTTGCCTCGGCGAGGTGCGATCGTACTTCGCCAGAGAGAGCATACAGCGACATGACGGCTCTTCTCCCATCGTCTGCAGCTGCAATGGATTGTAGTCTGACCAGGATTAGCCTCAACTCCCAAGGAACGATAGGCAGAACATCTTTGGCGTCTGGCGTGTTACGGTTGAGGAAGTCAGTCAATGGCACAGCTTCGTCTGCTGCAAGATCCGGTCGGGAGATGATAACCAGGCACGCCAGACGAGTGTATATCAGCTTGAAGATACGGTCTACATCGCCAGGGCTGGTTGTTAATAGCTCAGTCAGAGCTGTCTCGGCTGCCCTGCGGAAATGCCCTCCCTGGATCAGATCCTCTAGTGGCAAACCCAGTGGAGGCTGATGCTTCGACTCTGCAAATCCTGGAGCGATCTCATCGGCAGGGACTTGGTGGTAGAGTCGACGGTCCAATAGGAATTGCAAATCGACATGGATGGTGGAGAGACGGGCGTGTGCCGCTTCAGGGAGCTGTGAAGAAGACGGCGATTGCACGGAGCTGACAAACGCAGGCCTGGGAGAGATGGCAGGCGATGTGACTTGCGAATCTGGCTGTTGCGATTGTGACGGCTCAGCTAGGGGACTACATCAGCTTTCAGCGTGGGCCATCACGAGTGTGGAATGGCGGGAATGGCGTACTCGTCGACAGCGTCTAAGGGGCCAACGGTGCTGCGCCGAGGCAAAGGATGGGAGATGTTTCTTCCCTGGCGGCGAACGCTGTTGGTGGGTGACAATGTGGAGTCCATGTCGTATTGAGTTTGGTGGCAGATGGATGTACTGCACCACGATATATGTGTGGTATGGCGATTTCTGCAGGTGTTTGTTTATCTGCAGCAGGCCCTCCCTCATAGCCAAGTGACGTGTTTGGGCGCAGGGGGAGCAGGCAGGGCTCCGTGCGGCCGGTCAAGGGCGGCGCTGACCAGCAGCAAGCGCCACCGAGCGGAAGTTTTTGCGGGGAATTGCCCACAGCTGCAATGGGCGAGATCGGCCGCTCTTCAAGTATATTCTCGAGAGGCGAGGCGCACCCAAGCACCTTCGTGACTCAACCCACGACTCACAATCCCCCTCTCCCTCATAAGAGACGCCAGACTCTTCCAAACAGGCGCCTACTGACTGCTCCATCCCATCACCGCCGCCATGCTGCAGTCACACTCCGCCCGCCAGGCCCTCCAATGCCTGCCCCGAGCTCGGCGAAACCTTTCGTCGTCCTCGCGTCTGGCAGCATTGTCGCCCTACAACAGAGGCACCTCCGCCGTCCAGAGCCAGACCACGGCCAAACGCAATGTCTCCGCCAAGGCGCCCCTGCAGTCCCAGGCCACCGCTGCCTCCTCCGCCACCGCGACCCGCACCGTCCCCAGCCCAGCATTCAACCGCGAAGACTCGAAGCTGCGTGAGGCGCAACCTCTGCAGCCATACCGCCAGCCCGAGCTGGACCACAGCTTCATTGGCAAGAATGGCGGCGAGATCTTCCACGAGATGATGCTGAGGCAGGGCGTCAAGCACGTCTGTAAGTGAAGCCGCAAGCGCTTGGTCTGCAAGAGTCGGTGAGGTACTGACGAGCAATCTCTAGTTGGCTACCCCGGTGGTGCCATCCTCCCCGTCTTCGATGCCATCTACAACAGCAAGGAATTCGACTTCATTCTCCCCAGACACGAGCAGGGTGCAGGCCACATGGCTGAGGGCTACGCCCGCGCCTCCGGAAAGACTGGCGTTGTCCTCGTTACTTCTGGCCCTGGCGCGACCAACGTGATCACCCCGATGCAGGACGCTCTCATGGACGGTACCCCGATGGTCGTTTTCTGTGGTCAGGTGCCTACAACCGCCATTGGCTCTGATGCTTTCCAAGAGGCGGACGTTATTGGTATTTCTCGGGCTTGCACCAAGTGGAACGTGATGGTTAAGAACATTGCCGAGCTGCCGAGAAGGATCAACGAGGCTTTCGAGATTGCCAACTCTGGTCGTCCTGGCCCTGTCCTGGTCGATCTGCCCAAGGACGTGACTGGTGCCATCCTTAAGCGCGCCATCCCCATGGCCTCGACCTCTATCCCCTCACACCCGTCTGCCGCCTCCCAGGCTGCCCGCGAGCTTGCCAACGCCCAGCTCGAGGCCAGCATCAAACGCTGCGCCGAATTGGTCAATGTTGCGAAGAAGCCAGTTGTCTACGCCGGCGCGGGTGTCCTTGGCCACCCTGACGGTCCCAAACTTCTCAAGGAGCTTTCAGAAAAGGCTCAGATTCCTGTAACTACAACTCTCCAGGGTCTCGGTGGATACGATGAGCTCGACTTCAAGTCTCTGCACATGCTCGGTATGCACGGCTCAGCATACGCCAACATGGCCATGCAGGAAGCCGACTTGGTCATTGCCCTTGGCGCACGCTTCGACGACCGTATCACTGGACACGTCCCGCGTTTCGCCCCGCAAGCACGCAAGGCCGCCGAGGAGGGTCGTGGCGGTATCATCCACTTCGACATCATGCCCAAGAACATCAACAAGGTCGTCCAGGCTACTGAAGCCGTAGAGGGTGATGTGACTGCCAACCTCGGCCTCATGCTTCCCCAGATCGAGTCAAGAACTGTGTCACAGAGACAAGAGTGGTTCGACCAGATCAAGGCGTGGAAGGAGCGCTTCCCTTGGGCTTACGAGAAGGAAGATGGCCCCGACGCACTCATCAAGCCCCAAACTGTCATCAGCAAGCTCTCTGACCTGACTGCTCACCGCAAGGACGAGACCATCATCGCTACTGGTGTCGGTCAACATCAGATGTGGACTGCCCAGCACTTCCGCTGGCGTGCACCTCGCACCATGATCACTTCTGGTGGTCTTGGAACGATGGGCTTCGGTCTTCCCGCCGCCATCGGTGCCAAGGTTGCTCAACCTAACAAGCTTGTTGTCGACATTGACGGTGACGCCTCCTTCTCCATGACCCTGACCGAGCTCTCTACCGCCGCAGAGTTCAACATCGGCGTCAAGATCATCATCCTCAACAACGAAGAGCAGGGCATGGTCACCCAATGGCAATCTCTCTTCTACAACGACCGCTTCTCACACACCCACCAGCGCAACGCCAACTTCGTCAAGCTCTCCGAGGCCATGAACGTTCCCGCCCGTAGAACCACCAAGATCGGCAACCTCGAGGAGGACCTGAAGTGGTTGATCGAGGGCTCTGGTGAGGGCCCCGCTCTCCTCGAAGTCGTCACCGACCAGAAGATTCCCGTCTTGCCTATGGTTCCCGGTGGCAGCGCCCTGCACGAGTTCCTCGTCTACGACCCTGTCAAGGAGAAGGAGCGCAGACAGAGAACTCGCGAGCGCAGCGGCAGGTAGAGGGAAGATGAAAAAGAGGGATTTGGGAAAAACTGTTTGAGTACGTACGGCGAGCTACTACCATTTTTGTGTCTGTTCTTCGGGTGGAGCGCTTGGCGTTGTTTTTGTCCTTTTCTTTAAATCGACCTTCTTGTTACTAGTTCCAGGGAAAGCTTTGCATGAGGCCTTTTTTTGACTTTTACTGTGCGAGTCGGCGTGCTCGAGTGAAAGATTGGCTAAGAGATTCATACAAAAAGTTATTTCACAGCATATCTTCTGCAAGCATCGTCTCTACTTTGTGTGAAGCTACCACTTTCTGATCTGCAATGGACAGGGTTTCTTATTGGTGTAGACCATCTATTTGCCGCGGAATGGGCAGCCGCTTCCTGACCGGTGAGCATTGCAGGATCTGAGGCAAACTTGACTTTCTTGTGAGGATACAAGAGGTACATGTACATGCAGGAGGCTGTGCGCGCGCCGTACGCGCCGCCAACGCAGACAACGCCACGACGCTGCGCGCGCGGGGATTGCTTTCAACACAAACGGGCCTATGGGCAATGCTTCCAACAATTGCTCTGCATATTAACGCCTCAGATGATTCAGCGACTGCTACCGAAATGCCTGCACGGACCGAGTTGCCTGATACTTATCTACCCTACCGATTGCTGCATCCCCAGGTGAAGCAAGCACCTTTCCTACTCAATCCCTTTCGACAACTCAGATCCGCAATATTTGCTGACATGGACTTCCTCCTGCAATGTCTCGGGCACCGGCCGAGCACGACACGCGCCGTGCAACTGAGCGACAATGAAGACGACGCCACTCACACCGCCAACACATTCATAAACACTATCTTCCTCGCAGAGAAGACAGGTTCGGAGCTGAGGCAGAGCCTCGCAAACATCATCGACACCAACAGCTGGCGTCAGGTAACCTGGCGGGAGAAGTTCGCCAGAACTGTTTTCGAGGCCATGCAGAAAGGTATCGAGACTGCGCGCCCGATGAGCGCTGCGTTCCGCGAAAGCTACGAGAAGGTCGAAGGCGTGGTTAATGGCATCGAGGGCTTTGTGAAAGAACATCCGATCTTGTGTGCCCTCATCGCGTTGGGAATCTTGGTTTTGTTGGCGCCGTGGGTGATTGAGGCGCTAGGTTTTGCAGAGGGCGGCATTCTGGAAGGTGAGAATTGACAGATTTGCTGTACAGCGATGCTATCATTCGAGTTGTTCTGACGTGTGATGCAGGTTCGTTTGCGGCTGAGTGGCAGTCCACGTACGCTGGGTTCGTGCCCAAGGGCTCTCTGTTTTCTTTACTGCAGAAGCTTGGGATGAAGGGGTTCATTTGAGTTACGCGAAGTACACGAGTCTATTTTTAGGCGTGGACATGGTGCGTCCAACGGAGGGTCTTCTTACTGAGTAAAGCTGCGATGGCGGAAAGACGGTTCTCTCATAAATCTGTACCAAGCTCCAGTCAGATGCAGCCGCCACGCGCCAACTCTCATCAAAAGTGATACCTGGCAGCGAGCAGGGCAGCATGCAGTTCCTCACTCCACATTTCCTTGGTCTACACAACAGCATTTAATAATAGAATATCTCTCTCTCTCTCTCTCCTGCGCGGTACAGTCTTCATAAACCGAAGCGCGCGCTTCATCGTCCAATGATGGATCGATCGCCAAAACATCGCACATTAACACATAAACTGATATCAAACTCGCAACATAACACTAGTGGCTCTACACAGCCTTCGCATACAGGTTTCTACTCCTTCTATCGACAAACACATTATATTGCCCAGAGTCTCTAATCAATAAAACAATTCCCTTCATCGGACGAACTGGCCGCTCTGCGGAAAAGAACTAAACTTACCAGATCTTGGTCAATCTATTGTACAGTGATCGTGAATGGGTGATAGGAGTGACAAGCTCTAAATGGTGCCTTTGGGCATTCACCGGTTTTTCGTGGACGGTGTGAGGTCGAGCACCATCAAGCTTTCCTGATACACATGGTCGTCGTCACCAGGGATATGATAAACGTATCTAAGGATCGTTACACGAAAGCCGCTTTAGCTCACCTGGGAGAGCGCCAGACTGAAGTTCACTTGAGTCCCGCATTCACATGCGATTTCTGGAGGTACTGTGTTCGATCCACAGAAGCGGCATTTCTTTTGCTCCAATTGGGCATTGTCAATCTGTGCTAGCAGCGCAGGCTTCGTTCGTCAATCGTTTTTGCTCGCCCGGGTTCATCGGAGGATACGCTGCGTGGAATGGAGTCATCAGATTGCAGTGAGGTCGATCACTATTTTCTGCAGCAAATGGTGACAGAGTATGAGTTTCGATCGTTTTCAAGTTCGCATCACCGGCATTACAAGAATCAAGATCGATTAGAGAAGGCTGATGATTGGGAAATCGTTGACATTGTGGTATATAAGATAGAGGGCATAATGCGTGCACTCCGACGATCATGCGCGTGCGTCTCTAGTTGGGGCCGCCAGCAACACGGCTGGTGCCATCATCAGGGCCAGGGAGGCCCTCCTCGTCGCCGGGCTCTTGGTAGGTACCGGAAGACTTGGTCGCGCCTCTGGTGCGCTCGTCGATGATGTTGCTTTGGTCGATGGCGTCCTTCTCGTCGGCCTCTGAGGGATGAGTTAGTTCATGTGTTATATCAAAGAATGGTAGATGGGTAGATCGACGTACCAAGCTGGGCGTCAGAGTCGGCGGTGTCAGGGTCGATGGGGTCTTCCACAGCCTTGTCGTCGGCCTGCACGGGAATCTCGCTCTGGCCAGTACGGCTCTGGTACTCGTTGTCCTGGACCTCGCCGGTGGGAATATCTTGAGCGCTCATGATTGCGTTGTGGTGATAGTTTGTGTTGGAAGAGGGTCGGTGTTTGGATATATGCTTGGAACGGTTGGATTTCTTGGAGTGGTGATGTGAGTGAAGAAAAATGCTTGTCAGTGAGCATTCAAGCAGTACTTATGGCCTTCTCGTTTGTCCTACTGTCATGGCACTCAGCCTCGACATCTCCCAGGTACCCGGCGCGTCATGCACTATTGTGATCCTCGAGTATGTCATGTTGATGTCAACAAACAACACCCGTGCAACAGGTCATGTCCAATGCACCTGGAGTTATGGGGAAGGGTCCCGATAGTGTATGCATATGAGATGGCGATTGAAAGGACAGCCAGTGACGGCCTTCCGGCTCGCGATCTGCAGCAAAGCCTATCTCAGCGAGCGATGCACTTTGCCGCATAGAGACATATCGATGACGGAAGCGACCTTAAGATGGCACACGCTCAAGCCTTAAGGAAATTGAAAAGGCTGGAGTCGCGCGATGATGTACGTCACGACTCCAAGGGACGAGTCTAGCGCAGGAACAGCCTGTCAGAAGCTGGGGATTGGATCTCAGATTGAAGGCTCTCTGATCCCCTTGAGATCTGGATCTAACGCTAATGCATGCACTTCTACTTCATGCTGACGTGTTCCGTTCGTGTTGATCGCGTTAAGTGTTTTTCTTTTCGTTACCTTTGGTGGTTGATGAGGTCTTTGTGACGATATCTCGAGAGATCGGCTGCTGGAAGTCGACGTTTGAACCGTTCAGAGTGCCCTAGCAACCATCGTCCCTGAGAGTAATCATACGTCATATCGACAACATTGATGCACACTCATGTATCACTTCGAGCTGCAAGAGTAATGAAGAGTTATGGTGTCCTTTATTTCGATGCGTCTGGCATTCTAGTCCACCCCCAGCCAATTGCCAGCCAGTAAAGAGCGCATCGTCTTCATCGTGGCAATGTTAATTCTCCCTCGCTTCAGCCTTCAATCGCCTCCCAGCGTTTGCAGTGGTGGCTAAATTCTCCCATAGTGTAGACGACGCCAAAGGACCACAAGATCCGGCCTAGAAAGTTGAGCAATGGCGTGAATCGCCCTGATATCAGGTCAATGTTCAGAAACAATGCCGTGTACGCGATCAGGATATCTGGTCAGCAGGAGAGACAGCGCCTCGTTGTCTAGATACAAACTCCATACCGGCATCTCAGCGGCTTAAGTGAGCATGAATTTCCTACGTGCAACGAGAACAGCCTGTTAACTGCTAAAGAGGCTTGTAGGCAGATATCATCTCATCGTTATTGGAAAACATATCTCAGTCTATGGTCGAAGATAATAGTGCACTACAAAACGTCAGGGAGTGTAAGCGTAGATGTCATCTCAGCGGCAGAGCAAGCAGTACAGCCTATAGAGCCAGACCGCGAGAGCGCCCGAAGTAGCAGAATCTCTATATCGACTAGCCACTTTGCACGAACGAAAATGCAATAGGATAACCATCGCGGTTCAAGAACTCACACACTCGGAACTCTGTGTCAAAGGGAAAATTCCCCTATAATTCAAGAGTGTGGACATGCATTGAGTATAGCAAGGAGACGTGGAGGAGTAGTTGTAGATAACTGTGTTCAATACGAGATGTGGTGTAGTACCAGATTATTTACTAAGCGGTCAGGTAAAAATTAATGAGTGTATGCCATATTCCAATCCAACATCCAGGGGCGTCATTGCCATGCTTTTTTATTACTCGATCCGGACTACCCGTCGTCAAGGTTCGGTCGTGTCTGCCTGCGAAAGGTCGTCTGGGTCCAAGAGAGGATCAGTCGCGCAGAGGAGAGAGAGAGTGAGTGTCTCTGCGCTTAGTAGCGGTAGCTGGCGGGAGCCTTGTAGGCAGGGGGAGCAGAGTAAGAGTCGGGGCCCTTGTTGTCGCCGCCGAAGGTAGGGGTGGAAGTAGAGTTGCTAGGAGGGGAAGACTCAGAAGGAGCGGGAGACTGCTCGGTGTCGGAGGGAGTGGTCTCGTTGTCATCGTCCTCGGGGACATCCTCGCAGCTGTTCTTCTTGGGGCCAGAAGGAGACTTGTCAGAGCCGTTGTCGACGTGCTTGTTGGAGTAGCTGGTGTTGCCATTGTCCTTGTTGTCCTTGCCGGCAGAGGCATCAACCTCGACACCACCCTCGCCCTCGCCCTTGGCAGCGCCATCAGCGGAACCACCAACAGAGCCGGAAACACCGCCCTTGCCAGATGCACCCGCCTCAACGCCACCCTTGCCGGAAGCACCAGCGCCAGCCTCAACACCGCCCTTGCCGGAAGCGCCAGCACCGGCCTCGACACCACCCTTGCCAGATGCACCGGCAGAACCGTGGACGTCGCCGTTGACGCCAGCGGCGAAACCACCGTGGCCAGAGGCACCAACACCGATCTCACCCATCGCCATAGGAACGAAGCCGCCAGCGGCATTCAGCTTTCCATCAGCAGATCCAGTAAGACCAAGGCCAGCGATCAGGCCCTCGATACCACCCTCAGCACCGCCCTTTGCGGAGAAGTCGAGGGAAGCACCGGCACCAATGCCAAAGAAGGCACCAATGTGAGCATCAGCCTTGCCGTTGAACTTGGCACCAAGCTCCAAGAGACCACCAAGGAAGGCACCGCAACCAGCAGTGATGCCAGCAGCTCCCGAGAGACCAGCACCAACGCCGGCGGAGAGAGCACCGGCAACGGAGGCACCGGCGGCACCAGAAAGCTGGATGTGGCCCTGAGCGGCACCAGCAACACCGGCGGAGAGAAGGCCAGTGATAAGAGCTCCAATGCCGAACTCGGCTTCGTTGTCGATGGAGCCTTGGATGTTGCCAGCACCGGCAATGAGAGCGTCAAGACCAGCGCTGAACTTGACAGATGCAGCACCGTGGGCCTGGCCGCTGATGCCGATATCAGCGGTAATCTCAGCGTCACCGTTGATGGTGGCACCGATGGATGCAATACCCTTGACGATGGCCATGCAGTCGCTGTCAGAGAGGTCCAGACCAATCTGGGCCTTCACCTCAGCCTTGAAAGCAGCGCGAACGCCGGCACCACCTTGAAGTCTGCCGCGAACACCAGTGCAGATGCTGGGGAGCTTAGCCTCGAGGCCAGCAACGCATCCAGCTGCGAGCTTGCCGTCAGCCTCGAAGTGGACGTTGGCACCAGCGCCAGCACCTGCACCGACACCAGCGCCAGCACCAACGCCAGCACCGCCGTGAGCGCCAAGGCCACCGAGAATGCCACCAGCAAGGCCAAGTCCAGCGCCAACGGCGCCACCGACGAGACCCTTGCCACTGACACCAGCACCGCCGTGGGCACCGACACCAGTGCGGCCCTTAGCGCCAACACCAGCACCAGCACCAGCGTTGCCAGAGACGCCAGCGTTGCCACCAACACCACCGTGACCACCAAGGCCGAAGAGACCGAAAGTGCGGCGCTCAAGCGGTGCCTCCGGGGCGTAGTTGGCGGGGGCAGCAGAAGCGGCGGCGATGAGAGCCGCGAAAGTGAAAGCGTAGTTGACCATTTTGATTAGAGTTGTTGTGTTTGTTGTTGATTTGTTGTTGGATGTGGATGACGGGATTAGTGAGTTGGAGTATGAGCGATTGTTATGTTGTGAAATGAAATAGCGAGTGTAGTGTTAAACACAGTTCAACAGGGACAGCGGAAGACAGAAAGATGGAATGATTGAATGGACTGGAGAGAGAAATGTACTTGACCTGGGAATAGATGTCCAATATATAGCAGGCTCGAACAGTTGACAGAAGCCCGTTGAGGTCGGTCTGGTCAGCCATGCGGAAGCCTTCGGCATGATTCTCCACGCGCGAGTCGTTGATCACCCGTCTGGAAGACCATCTTGCGGTCTTGCGGTGATCCGACTGCAGGTATTCTTAGAGCGTGAATGTGCATTTTGCCAGGAACGGGCAAGTCGCGAGCTATCTGCCGGTGTAAGTCGACCGACCGTTTTGACTATTGGGGTCGAGTTCGTGAAGAGCTTAGGGCGGTGTTTCATCACAACGCCTTAGCGTAAGGGGCGGGACTTACCTGCAGAGGCGACTGAATCGGGTTACATTCTTCACGTCAGGCGATTAGCAGCATGCAAGTGCTGTATTGAATGGAGATATTGTCGTCCGGTACATGTACGGTCCCCGTTTCCATTGTCGCAACATTTCTTGCCATGCCGTGTGTGAGGGAGACTTGGAGAATGGCGAACGACGTTGGGAGAAGATGGATAGCGTTGCGCACGGCCTCTTCATTCGCCATGTGATCAGCACGCTCCGGACCGACCCTTCTATCCGATCGACCCTGCCCTTGTCGTTGATCTGCGGATCTCCTAAAAATGGCCAGTCACGGATTCCTCTGAGGCCTGTCGTCTCCAGAAGTTCGCGATCGCATGTTTCACTCTATTCCTGAACACCTACAACCAAGTTTCTGTTGAATGATTTCCCTGTCAAGGACAATGGTGTAGGTAACGCTGGCCGGCGATGTATCCAAGACTGGACGCCGTTTGACCAAATTGCCGGCCATCACGTACGCTAAAAAGCCGGACATCCAGGCCGTTGTTGCTCGAACAACCTCCTCTGAGGAGACCTGATCCTAGGGGTTCGCACTCGGGTTTGCAAGCGAGATCTCCTAGCCCGCCCACAAACTGGATGCGAAAACAAGCAACTGTGCTGTCATCCCGCGGCGTCGGTACGACCTGCCGCACATTGTACTACTGGTACACTACCCTCCTTGGATCCTGCTAAGTGATTCCCAACCCGGATAGCATGTTTCAGCAGTCGAGGGAGACAGCTTCGCTTGGGGCTGTGCTGTCCGACTTACGGTATCGATCAAATGTGGGAGCGCGCTTTTCGACTCGATTGCTCACTCCTGGTGGCTTACTCGTGGTTGACAGACTATGCCGATGTCAATGCTCTTTGATCCGACTATCGCCGACTGACTGATGGGCCTCGTGATCGATCAAATATGGTGCAGACCGTTTTCATCTGCCACAAAATACTACATAAATTGCCTTATCTCAACTTCGTTTCCCCATGTGGAAAGATCGATCCTGTGAAGATCGTAAGGCCCCCTACGGAACGTGCCTCCTTTTTCCAGTGGACCGTTGACTACAGCCTTCCTCGCTGAGGACTGACTAGCCACGCTGATTTCGCCCTGTCTAGCCAACTAGATAGATGCTTAGCACCGAGAAGGCTGTTGATCGACTACCAATTCCCTGCTCTGGACTTAAAGCCCTGGTGTCTACTGCTAGTACCGTTGGGCATACGGCCGAGACCTCGTTGGGCTCAAATGCGCCTATGTGGCGGTGCTGCTTTTTCTCCGTGGTGCTCGTTGTGAGCTCCTGTCAGTTGTGAGCGGTAAATGGTACGGCAGCCCTCGTGTTGCACTGAGAAAGGCACAGGAACACAGCTTCTTCTTCGTGCAAATGGTCACTGATTGGTCGGCTAGAGTCGGTTGCATTGCGTCTCGCTGGAGCGACGCATGATTATCTTTGCCAAGGACCCTTAGTGGTCATATGCGATCGTGTCGTTCTGGTAAATTTGTGCAAAGAGTCGTGCATTCTCTTGGGAACGAACGATGCAGCATTGAATTGCGAATCGTCGAGGGTATATCAGGGTATGCAGAGGTAAGACCCAGATTGCGGAGATAGTAGAAGCATGCAGACGAAACGTCCTCCTTGGAGGCTCATTACAATGCGACTGTGGGCTTTCGTAATATCAAAGGCCGGAGGACAAGCTACATGTACATAATGAGAATCGACTTACCCTAACCCTAACTCTATATCATATCGACAGCTCTCAAGTTGTCCTTATATATGATCCACTGAGTGATCTTCAGTGGGCTGAGGTATCTACAAGTGCTGGTAGTACTGATATACGATGAAAATGGTACATACTGCTGTGCTTGCGCGTTTGCTAGTGCTTAGAAGTGAGCCGATCTCGACTTTGAATGAAACGTGAACTGAAATGGATGGAAGTGACGCATGCCAACATCAAGGGCGCGAGTAGATGGGGATGAAAGCCCAGAATAATACATATTTTGACAACTCTGTCGTTAAGATTGAGTGCGCCTTTTACTTTCACCTGCAACACACTGAACGAATACAAAGACGAAAAGAAAGAGCGATGTCTTCACATACCTTCATCTCTGCTGAAGGCAGGGTCCCCGGTTGTTATTCGGCACCGCGGCTCTCTTTCAAAGTCAACCACCACCGACATCATAACCACGACTGCCTCACAACCCGCCACACTGCATCGCATCGTCGCTACCATCATCTCATACATACCACAAAGCAGGCGAACTCGCCTCTACCACGCGCGAGTAGTGCAGGGCAAAGGACAGCAGCCTGTGAGGACTCCTTATATTGGTACCGCTCTTCGCGCGCCATCACAGCAGAGACCTTACGACCAGATCACATCCGCTAACCAAATATCAAAACGACCGAGCGCAGGGCTTCACCGGCGCAATCGCATCTAGTTGGCAGGATGAGCCCACATGAACCCAACCGCGGCAGTCGCGGAGACGGGGAGAAGGCATCTAAGCCATACACATCCGATTCAAGAGACGGCGGGGTTAACAAATCGACCAGACTGCACAGCGGTGCTTCATCTCGCTCTTCGCGTCTCGACGGTCACGGAGACAACATGGCCAGGTCATCCTATCGCGCCCCTAGGTCGCCACGCAATGCACGCCGCTCCCGCTCGCCGTATCGCGCGCCACACTCGAGACGCCGCACTGTCTCAAGGTCTCGATCACGTTCTCGATCATACTCTCGCTCGCCATCGGTCTCCCCAAGGCGTGGCGTGAACGATAGGCTTCGTTCACGCTCACCTCCTCATGACGAAAGTGCCCGGGCCGGCGACAAGCGACCTCGCTCTTCGAACCACTACCATGGTACCGCCCATTCGGACCCTAGACGCTTCAAAGTCCACTACGAGAAAGAGAAGGAGGCCAATCAACGCGATAACGGATACTCTGCACGTGGGAGGACTGGTGGTGCCGAACAAGGTAGACTTCCACACCACGCAAGAGACGACGGTCGACTTTCCCGTAGCGACCTGGATCTACCCGTACGCCATGAGCGCGGCCGGCTCACCGATCACACCTCCGCAAGCCATGCAGAGGTAGGACGTTCGCATGATGCTGCTTTCGAAAAGGCGAGTTCCGTGTCTTCATTCAAAGCATCTTCTTCACTGTCCACTCACATTCAGCCTACCGAGCCGAAGCAAAGCAGTCAGTCAACTGCCCAGGAGACCAAACACGCAAGGTATGTCCGCCATGTGGAGAGCAATTTGCTCAGACCTTTCTTGAAGGATCATTAGTAATGCGCAAATCCACGATATCTGCCAGAAGCTCGCTTTGCATCGATACTAAAAATCATCTTTACAGTGTTGACGACGAAGCCACCTCGAACGACATCGAGGCAGAGCCTGCACCACAACTGACAGAAGACGAACTCATTGAGCAGCGTCGGAAGAAACGTGAAGCCATCAAGGCTAAGTACAGAAATCAGCAGCCACCACTTCTGGTTCAGGCGCTTGAACAAAATACGCTCTCAGTACCAAGCACTCCGCACCACGAGAGCAGTGGCATAACGTCGGAGCATGCATCTTGTGAGTATCTGATTCTGTCCGTCGAATTCAAGTATGTTCACTCACTAACGTTTTCCGCAGCCCCAACATCGATGGATTCACCTCGCACGCCTGCCAGTCCTGGCTCTCCAGCTGCTATCAGTGTCAACAATGACGAAGAGTTGGCAAACCGGCAGCAAGTTGATGCACTGTCCAATGATGATGAAGGTCCGTCTGCAGCTGACTATGATCCTACCATGGACATGCAAGAAGACAGGCCTGATCTCAAACACTCTGCCGAGGCAAGCAACGAGAAAGCCGGTGCGAAAGCCCAGAGTTCGACTGGAAAACCTGCAGTCGCCCACAAGGAGTTCGACATGTTCGCAGAAGACGACGACGACGACATGTTTGCGCCGGACGATGCAGCTGCAAAGACCGCTGGACCCGCGGAAATTCGCGCGCTAGACTCGAGTCTGCTGGACAACTGGGACTATCCTGACGGACACTACCGAATCATCATCGGAGAACTGCTCGATGGCCGTTACGCAGTTCAGCAACAAGTCGGCAAAGGAACCTTCGCCACTGTAGTCAGAGCCACTGATACGAAGACGGGCCAGGACGTCGCAGTCAAGATCGCTTGTAACAACGAGACCATGTACAAGGCCGGCACGAAAGAGATGGACATGCTGGCCGAGCTCAATGCCGCTGACCGGGAAAACAGGAGACACATCATCCAGCTTTTGCGGAACTTCGACCACAAGGGCCACATGTGTCTAGTCTTCGAAAACCTTCATTCTGATTTGCGCGAGGTGCTGAAAAAGTTTGGGCGCAACGTCGGGATCAACTTGAAGGCCATCCGCTCGTACGGCGCGCAGATGTTCATCGCCCTCGGCCACTTGAAGAGATGCCAAATTTTGCACGCTGATCTGAAGCCCGACAATATCTTGGTCAACCAGGAGCGCAGCAAACTCAAGATCTGCGATCTTGGAACTGCGTCCAAAGCTCGAGACGCAGAAATCACACCTTACCTGGTCTCGCGTTTCTATCGTGCGCCTGAAGTCATCCTTGGAATGCCCTTCGATTACGCCATCGACATGTGGTCAATCGGCTGTACTTTGTTCGAGCTCTATACTGGTCGAATTCTCTTTGCTGGTAGCGACAACAACCAGATGCTCCGTGTCATACAGGAATGTCGTGGCAAGTTCCCGAAGCGTGTGATCAAGAACTCTGAGCTTGCTCACAACCACTTCATTGGTGGCGATCCCGAGTACGTCTTCGTATCGCAAGAACGCGACAAGATCACTGGCAACACCACGATGAAACAGATGAGCTTTGCCAAAGCGACACCCGGCAGAGACTTGAAAACGCGACTGACAGCGAACACAAAACACATGTCGCCGACTGAGGTGAAGGAGCTGCACACATTCGTCGATCTGCTGGAGAAGTGTCTACAGCTTGATCCGGCCAAGCGGATCAGCCCGAACGATGCCTCGAGACACCCTTTCATTCTGCACTCGCAGTCCGCTGGCGTCTCGGCAAAACCAAAGGTCAAATTGGCTATGGCTCCTCTGGGAAAGAAGTAGGACTTTCCTCCCATAGTGGCGATTGGCAAGATGGCGAAACCGGGAAGGAGTCCAGTAGTGCGTTGAGCGGGTTCATACGAATGTTGGTCTCGAGGTGTGGATCACACATGCATTACTTCACCCCATTCACACGTTGCATCGACGACTACGAAGCACTGGATCTTGAATGAGCAGATTGTTGGTGCTCGGGAAACAGGTGACCCGACGAAGCAGATCTTCGGCAGATCTCTTAACGGCCAGCAATGTCTTGGACCCTTCGGTTTGAATGTCTAGCACGGCAGCTGAGACAGTGCCATGGATGGTTCTTCCAAGTCACAACAGCAAGTCTTGCATAACAACGCGTGCAATTAGCGTACTGGTCGGTTGGCTTAGCTTAGGTCCTGTACTGAACGAAGCCAGTTAATGAACACATGAATCATGTTCTCAGACGTGCCTAGACTCAGATCGTGTGAACGTCGGCAAAGATGACATGGTGACATGATGTTTGATGCCATGTGCGCGATATACCGATCTCAACTATGTGCCATCGGCATGTACTGTACATCCTCTCCGATAGTATCTCCGCAATAATTGGTACACGTTGATAGTCTAGAAGGTCCACCAAGGCATCGCGGATAACAAGGCACCAATATTAACCGACAGGGACTGGATCTTCGCGATCTTATGCCGTTTCCGACAGGCGACGTGACACAACCTTCCTGCGCCATGCATTTGGCCATGGGCAACCTTGCAGCACAGCGGCGTACACAAGGGATGCCTGGCAGACGCAGGAAAGAGACAATCAGGTATCCTCGCACCGTACTCCAAGCAATTGCACGATAATCACCTGAGGTCCTGTACCCAGCTGGACCAGCCTTCCAACAACGCCCGCGCCAGATTTTGAGGCTAATCATCTTGCTTACCCACGTCGACCCGGCGTCACGCAAGCCCAGGCAAAGCATGCATGTACGTACTATGGTACTGGATCCTCACAAGCCTTCCTTTTGCTCGAGTCGCCGCTCGCATGCATGCAGGATGCAAGCTGACGCTTTTGCCTCCCATGTCTTACAACTCACTTGCATGCTGCCGTTCCTGCTGTGCTCCTGCTGCCGCCCCGCCAAGCTGCATGTCGCACTGCTATAGCCGCTCATGGTCGGTGCACAGACAAATGCCGGGCACAGCGACAGTAAGTCTTGCGATCGACACGTGTATGAGCAGAACGGTGATGCGCCGTGGGCGATAGAGGTGGGCTTTGCATAGAACGCGCGATATAGATCCTTGTTCTGCTTCTGCCGCTTAACCCTCTCGGGCCTCACGCGAGCAGCCTTCGAAAAGTATAGACTCAGGCCAGCAAAGTATATCACGCTCCACTATGCCATCTTGCAGAAGTCTAGCAAGGCAAGCAGAATGCAGGCTGGGGGCGTGTGGTGTCTTGTCGTGTGCGCGAGCGCGCGCCGGACCCTCTACTGTACATACTGCTTTCTCGTGTGTGGCCGACTCTAGGCGCGAGCAACTATAGCGGCTGAGCAGCACATTAACACTACTGCAGCACCAGCTAATACATGCACATATACATAATTATACCTCCCCATTCATAGCCATAGCAGATGCATATATGATGGTGTGCGGTGGTGCAAGCACGCTGGCCGCCGCCCCGCAGAAAAGTGACAGGAGGTACATGCAGGCAAGCAAAACGCTAAAACATGGTCCATCTTAATGATAGAAACGGAGCAGGGACGAGGATCAGATACAGAAGTACCTTTGGTAAGCTGTGCCTTTTTTTGTGCTTGCTTGCTTTATTCACGAGACAACCCAATTGGCTCTCCCTCGCCCCACCCCCCCAGCCGCAGGCGAGGAAAACTCTATGTGGAATCGTTGATTGTGTAGCCTCACACTTGCCGTCATGCCTGCGGCTGCCCGCGTGCGCGATGCATGCACGCATGCATCATGCGAGTCTTCCTGTCGCTGGGCGAAAAAAGCCACTGGCGCGCGCGGCACGCAGCCTTGCAGATTGGATTGGGTTGGGGCGAGTGAGCAAGAAGTAGCGAGGCTGGGCAGGCCGGTGAGGACGAGGGCAGGTTGGCGTGGGTGAGCGTGTTACTGAGGCCATGCACTTAGCCATTGGTTGAGTGTGAATGAGAGAGGCTGAAGGAGGATGTGACCGCATGCTTGCATTTGCCTGAGGCCATGCTTAACACTGCTCTCGTTATCGATGGAGTCGTTAGCAGGCTCTGGGTATAGGGTGGGCGGTAACACAGGCGATGGTGGCGGCCGTTTGGCATCCCTGTCACACACGGGACAGAGAGAAGCCAGTTCGAAACATCGTACCAGAGACACTGGGGTTCGAAGGGTCTGAGACCGCAGGGCGTCATGGCCATGTCAATCAAGGCGTTCCAGAAGATCTGGGTGCGACACAACGGCTGTGCAAGGTAGAAACGGGTTCGAGTCACATTTAGTGATATTATTATGTCGGTCCATTGAAGGCAATGGCAAACAGTAGACGAAGCACGAGGGAGGCAAAGTTAGCGGCGTGTTAATGTTGTAGTGATACAATAGTGTCCATCTAATCGTAGTATCGTGCGTGCAATAAGTGCAATAGCATCAAAAAGCGCCTCTCCAATGCAAGTCCCTTTTTTCATCTACAAGTCAAAATTGTGACTTTGTCCTCCCATTCCCTTTTTGTCTCCATGTTCTCTCGTGCGCCAAATCTCAAACAAATAAGCCAACGAAAACTTTGGGGGGTATCTCTCTCTCTCACTCCTTCCCTCGATCAATAAAAGAAAATGTGCAAAATCCTCTCCACTCCAGTTGTGCGTCTTACAAGCATACAAACAATGCTGCGCTCAAACCCATTTTTATGTGACGAGTACGAAAATCGTAGCAGTAAAAGTCGGTAATAGTGTCGTAAATCTCATGGTGCCATGCCAGAAGAGAGTTGAAAAGAAGAAAACCTAATGGGCAAAAGTCCAGTAGGGTTGAGGACACTGCTGTGCAGCGAACTGAGAAAAGTAGGCACCGCAGCGGTTCCAGGATGCCTGGAAAGGTGCATAGGCGGCGACTGGCGCTTGGAAGCAGTGTGCCTGAGGCTGAACCTGCGACGTATAGATGGTAGGTTGGGGTGTGCAATGTACAGAGGTTGGGGGTGTGGAAGCCGGAGTGAGCGGTGCCTGGTTGGGGTGGAAGACCTGCTGATACCTGGGAGCCGGGAGAGGCTCGAAGGAGCAGTCCTGGGCGTTGTGGAAGATCGCGTCCTGCATCGGCTGCTCCTGAGCAGGCGAGTAAGGTGGCGAGATGGGCTCAGATGAACCATGTGTCAACCTCGGCTGGCGCTCCATCCATTGGATCAGCTCAGGAAGAGTGATTCTGGTAGAAGGATTCAGGTCGAAGATCCTCTTCAAGATATCATTGCACTCATCAGTGATGGGCAGGATGGTTTTAAGGAAGTTGGAGTCCTTCCTGTAGGCCTTGTAGGTGGAGTCCTCAACAGATGCACGCTTCCAAGGGTTGCGTCCGCAAGTCAAGTTGACGAGAATCACGCCAAGGGACCAAACATCATTGGGAGCTGATTGGTAGCAGGCCATGGGGTGAGGGTTTGTCTCTTGACATTCTAGACAAATGTTAGCATCGATGAATGATTTGATGGGATGGAAGGAAGGAGGAACATACCAGGTGACATGTAGAATGTTGAGCCACAACCAAAGTCAGAGGTCAAGACGTCACGAGTGGCAAGTCCAAAGTCGGCAAGCTTCACAGTGTAGCCGTTGTCCTTGACCAGGATGTTCTCAGGCTTGAGGTCCCTGTGGTAGATGTTCTGATCATGACAGTGTTGTACGGCATGTAAGATCTGAAGGAACACCTGGCGGGTTTTTGCATCATCCTCAACATAGTGGCCTTCCTCGGTGATCTTGGAGAACAAGTCACCTTCCGGGCAGTACTCGAGAACAACAAAAGTAGAATCCCGGCTGTCGATGACTTTGTGCATCGAGACGACGCTATCGTGCTGGCTCGCAAGGTAGTGAAGCTCGATCTCACGCTCCTGAAACTTCCTTTGTCTGGCATCGAGTCCAGCCTTGTCCAAGGCCTTGACGGCGTATAGAGCACCAGTCACCACATTGCGGGCTTGGTAAACAGTTCCGTAAGCACCAACGCCGAGAACGTTCATCAATTCGATGTAGCCACCAAGGACGGATCCAATCCTGCGGTCTGACTGCGACGCGTTGGTGCCGCAAAGCTTTGGTGAATGAGGCGGAGTCGGCAACATGATCGAACAATCCAATGCAGTCTCCTCGGTTGAGGAGAAAGGGCTCTCTTAAGCTCTGGGAACAATCATGAACCACTAGAAACTTAAGAAAAGCCGATGAGGTTGAGAAAATAAGAAAGTCCAGATGGCAAAGGTTGCAATTAAGCAAGATCCGGTATTAAACGAATATGTGTCCCGAAGAGTGCAGCTGGTCCAAATAAATGTCCAACCGACGATGTAATCAAACAGTGGTAGCGGCGAAGACCAAACGTTGATGCAATCCCAAGGCGAGTGGGGCGTAAAGCAGACCGAGTCAAAAGGCAACCGGGCTGTCGAAGTAGTGTGCTGGGTCGTTACTCTTAATAGAGATGATGGGAAACGGGAGGCCGTATATGACGAGAGATGGGCAACGACTTAACGTTAAAGAGGATGCACCCGTGGTTTGTATGTATGTCACTCGCAGACGAGCAAAAGTGGCAAGCCCTTGTTCGTATGAGTCCCCTCGCCTCTAGTTAGACGACACACGATACGTAGCTCGAGCTAATCTTGCTGGGTTGGAACGCACGGATGCCGGTTCATACGCTAGCACACGCGGAACACACCAGGGCGCCTGGCTCCACAGTACTGGGCGCGTGGATTGAGTGCAGGCTCGTCAAAACCATGGTGCATCACGGCTAGCCGCAAGAGGCCTGGTGCTCTGTACGCCCCCCAGCAGCGGCAGCAGAAGCACCGGCCACCGAAGGTACGCTTGCGTGTCTGTGGGTGGGCCGGTGTTAATTGGGTGGCTCAGCGCCCTGCCCACTGGCCACGCCCGGACGCCGCCCCATGATGGGCTGCGGCAGTGTTTGGTCGGTGGATGCATGGCTCAGCGCCTGGATGGCGCGCCCGTTGCTGGTCGCACGTTCGATCGGCAGCGCGCACCACTCTGGCACTCCTCGGACGCTTCGCACGGCGGTACTGCTGATACCGGCGTGGGTAGTGCTGGGTGCAGTCCCTGACAACGGCTTCATGCGTCCCTGTGCAGCAGTCGGAGACAGATCTGCTGCGCAAGACAAAGGTGACTGGGTGGTGCAGGCTAGCACGACGGGCGAGGCAGTGATCGAGACGTCCCTCGCACTGTAGTAGTGTGTCGTGCTTTTGCCGCACACTGTGTCGCAGGATCTGCACGCGAATCACGAAGGTAAGCAGCCGCGCAGTCGACAGGGCGACAGTTGGTGGTGCTTAGGCTGGAGGCCGGTCTGTCTGCCTGCCTGCCTGCCTGCCTGCAGCGTTTGCACCATCTCGTCTCGCCTCGCCGCGTCTCGTCTCGTCTTGCTGCCTCTCGTGCCTCTGCGCCCCCATCTGCGTCACGCGCCGGCGCTGCAGTGGCGCACATTTTTTTTTTCTGCGTCGAGGGATTCCAGAAGATCGCTCGGTGGCTGCTAGCGCTTAGCTTAATGCTGTCAGCGCCGTGGCCGCCGTCCGTCTGTGACAGGCTGTCGCCGAGACGGCAGAAGATCGGCGGCGCAGCCATGACTTGGCCTGTCGTGTGAGAGTCCGTTCGTGTCTGTCTGCTAGACTCTGCCTGTGTGGCTCCCACTACTGGCTCCTCCTGTTGGCAGGCTCAGGTCCGGCGCTGCTTGTGGCGACTCGCAGCGACTCGCAGCCTGCCAGCCCGTCGTGTACCCTACCCGTACCCGCTCTTTGCCTGCGTGTGCGCGGAAAGTTAGCAGGCAGCGCGCAGCCGTATCCGTGCTATACGGGCATAGTAGCGCAGGCGAAAAACGAGCAGGTTTCATCGTCCATTGGTCCATCGCGCGCAGCCTCGACACTTGGATACCTGTTCCCGAGCAGCCCTTGGCGGAAGTGCGCGCCAGGTGTTGCTTCAACTGCGAGCAGGGCCCCAGCCTTATTGGCCGTTGCGCGGGTCTGATTGCCTCCTGTCGCTGCGTTGATTGGCCGTCTTAGGCACCAATTAATCTTTACGATGGGCAAGCGTTACAAAGCCAATAGCCCAGGAGATTATTGGATGTTGGTTGCCTGCAAGCCGACGGCACGCGGTGGGCGAAAGCGAGATTCGCATGTCCAGATTGATGGACGGGCCCTCCGTGAGCATGTCTCTGCTCGCCGAAACCTCGCGTCGAAATACTCCCAGACACGGTCTCCGTTGTTGAGTGCATATCACGTGGATTAGACTGATACATATTGATTGGCGTCGTCGCTTTGCGCTGACCCATGCCCACCTGCTACATGGCAGATCGAGTAGCTCTGTCTAAGCACTGGGGCAACGAACTCTCACGGCAGGTGCGGCACGCCTGGCGTGCACCAGATATGCAGCCTCTGTTCCAGGCCGACTCCTCCCAAACCCAAGCGGCTTGCTGCTTTCTTTGGCTGGGCTGGGTACACGCTGATGCCTTGCGCTAGATCTACAGGGATTCTTCTCGAGAAGAAAGCACGGGCCGCCGAAGGTCAGCGAGTGTGTTGGGGCTTTCCACGCCAGAGGTGCGCAAGTCGCAACGTTTTTCTCCCACTAATTCGAGAACTAGGCGCCCTGACTGGATGCGGTAAGCTGCCGTGAAGCATACGTGTTGTTCGTGCCTTGTGCTGTGTTTTCGCGGGCGCAACTTTATGAGCAGTGATCTGCGGACCCGCCTCCCACTGGCCTCTCCTTGGAATCGGTGTGCTCGAAGCCTTCCGCGCGCTGCCGCTGGCTTGAAGATGCCAACCTATGACCGGCACTGCCTTAGTGGTAGCTGGTCATTAGCTGGGAGATCCCGCGGACGACGCGAGTGGTTCATCTCGGTTCGACCATCACGGCCGAAAGGGCACGCAATCATCAATCCGAAGTGAACCACACAAGCAATAATGTCCAAACTCTGTTACGCGTTATTGCCCATCATATTTCGATGCCGCATTTGATCAGCCCGGCATGACTTCAGCACAAGTGATTGTGAACGTGCGTCGGCGATACTCCTGAGAAGGAGTGTGATGAGGTGCCACCAATATTGTCTGTCGCCCGCAGATGACGGGGCTGCAGTAGGTTGACGAACTAATCCTTAGCAGTCTCAATAACAGCAGGCCCAGCCTCCAATAACTTGCAGTCCATAATCCACACACCCACCCGCCATCTGGGGTAAGGAGATTCAGCGTCTGCGCGGTATGTATAGTCGCATCACTAAAGACTGATGCACAGACGACGTACGCATGGCGGTGAGATGCATCTTGCTTTCCAGTTACGTCCGCTACTATAGATCTGCGGGGCTTTGTTGCAGAGGCTCAGAGCTCCTCGAACTCTCATCTTCGATTTCCAAGCCATCGAGCTTAACGAGACGCGAAGCGCTACCTTTGGCGTCTTTGCGGGCCGACCGCAGTGTTGGTAATACTGTACTGTATCTTCAAGAGGCGCTTTGTCTGATCCTTCGATAAGGGAGCTATTTTTCTCTGATGGCGCTCGTGATCTCGATCGTCCTTGACTGGCCACCAGGCGGAGATAGTACCGTGCCGCGCGCCTCTGACGGCTCTTACTGCAGTAGCACCATGCAGGCTCTCGTGGCTAGCGAGGCGGGAGGCGCCGGGGTCTCGTGGATGCGGCCAAGGGCAGTCTTGGTGTCCTCTGAAGGGTATTGGCAGCGCTAGCAGAATTGTCGTCACGTCGCTTCTTGCCAATATATTCGTTGAGATGAAGTTTGAGGTTAAGAAGACGTGCAGCATGAGACGACGAGGGTTGAGCGCCATCGATTCATGGACTCGGCTCGCTGCACACCTCCTGTGGAGACGCCAACGCACGAGCGGTATAGAGTGTAAAGATCAGCCAGCTCTACTGTATCTGCTGCAAGCGACCCGGCAATCGTATCACAAAAGGGCCTCAGACGACCCCTGGACACTATACGGTTAACATGCGGACAGCAGATAGTTCACGATCATCGAAGACGTTGTGTCCCGAATATACTAGTGTTGTCGCTTGACATGAAATGACGAATGCTCAGTAATCGTCGGCAGTTTTTGGATCGTCTTTACGTTCCAGGTGCCAGCGCTATGAAGTCTCGCTCCTCACAGCGCTGTCGTGACTTATCATCATGTGTTCGACGCTATCCCACTGCGTTGATACTCGGTGACGATGTTAAATGCGCCGCTCGAAAAAAGCCTCGTCCATCGAAACGACTACGAAATGCCGTACGTTTAGAAGATCGGACGACATTGTGCCGCGTGTAGCCCAACAGGCGTCCATACCATTCAGAGGCTTTCATGTTGCATGGCCGTTATGTCAACCATGCCGAGTGTTGGGCATTGTGACTATGTAGAATGAGGATCGACAATGTAGACGGTTGAAGTAGTCTGCATCTAGACGTGTCCGACTTCCGTAATGGAGGGCCTTGGGCAAACCTATGTATCGCAGGAGAGTTGAGTCTACTGAAGTAGTGACCTGTTGACCCTGGATCTTACGCAGATGACAATTATCTGATTCTCCCGATGCCAATTTGTCAATTCGACCTTCGCAGAGATTCGGATGCGAGTATGAACTTTGGCATCAAAGAGGATATGTCTGACTGTGAGCTCCGTAAGCGATGTGAAATATTCTCGGACAAATCTTTCATCACTAGGCTCCCTTTCCCACTTTTTACATCGAGGATTCTCAGTGCTGTTGCGTCTGCACAAGTGCATATACAAGTGAATGAATGAGGTTATTGCTGTCCTGTCAAGCCTCCACTTCCCGAATGCGGAGGCGGCCCGCTCCGTTTTCACATGGCAGATGCGCGACAAGAAAAATGATTCAAGACGCTATAATCTTTTCTCGAGGCAGCCCTCGAGTCGTAAGAGTGACACAACAACCGTAGACGTGCGCTACCAACCCACACCCATATCTCCAATCCCAACAAATCGCAAAAATGGTCGAGAAGGTGTACGTTACCTACAACGATGTGCGTATCCGTCAACAACCCTACACCCTCTCCACGGGCACGTGCTTCATATGTGCTCGATTGGGAAGTTTGCGAACGTAATACTGATGTACGTTATAGGTGCACAAGATGTGCCAGGAGGCCGGTCCTCGCATCCTCGAAGAATGCAAGCCTCACCTCATGATCGCCATCGGCGGTGGTGGCTACGTTCCCGCTCGCATCCTCCGATCTTTCCTCAAGAAGCCCGGCAACCCCAACATTCCCATCCAGGCCATTGGCCTTTCGCTCTACGAGTCTCTCGGTACCGACACCGAGGTCGAGATCCCTGGCACCAAGGTCACAAGGACGCAATGGCTGGACCTTAGCAGCCTTGAGATGGCCAACTTGATCGGAAAGAACGTTCTCATTGTTGATGAGGTCGATGACACCAGGACAACTCTCGAGTACGCTGTGAAGGAGCTTGAGAAGGACGTTGCTGAGGCGGCCAAGGCTGCTGGCAGAGATGCTGAGACCACAAAGTTCTCCATCTTCGTGCTGCACAACAAGGACAAGCAAAAGAAGGGCAAGCTTCCTCAGGAGATGCTCGACAGTGGTCGCTACATCGCCGCTGTCACTCTTGGCGATGCCTGGATCAACTACCCATGGGAGGCCATGTAAGTCACTTGTGATACTGGGCTGATGTTGACATGATCTAACGTTTTTTGCAGGGACATCGACGAGCACGACCGTCACGCCGAGGAGGCCAGGAAATAGGTTCTCACACTTACGAAGCATGGATTGGATGGTCTTGGTTAGCGATAAAAAAGCATACGCGCACACGGTGGAGTGCTGATACTCGAGGTTGGCAAAACTCTCTTTCTCGATATACCCTACATGAAAGAATAAATCCTCCGTTTCTGATAGCCAGATGGCCCGCCTTTTGACAAAACTACGCCTCGATGGGTCTTCTTAGCGTCAACTGGGTTTTCAGCGAGTTGCTGGACTGCGAGGCAAAGCCAGGCCTTCGCTGGTCCACACGATCGACCTTCGAGATCTCTTGACGCTCTGTTCGGGAGCTACTTTATCCTTTTGATCGTCCTTCAGCATCTCCATCATATCTCCACACGTGTGCTTTTCGTTCTTTGCCAACCACGCCTTGCACGACTTGCAAGTCACTGGTGTCTTATCAAAGATCAGCTCTGCCGATCCTTCATGCCAGGCATACGTACATTGAGCGCCTCAAAGATTGACCAGCCGAGCAAAGGAGTGCATATCGTCCTTGGCCATGGCTCCTCGCCGGACACAATAGCCGCTTCGTTCGTGTCTTCAGGGAAGTCGTGTCTTGTGCACCGGCAGTAGTCGATGGTGGCCAGCTCGTGCTGGAACTTTTTGATCACGGAAAGCGAAACGATGCACATGGCGGGACGATTGAGTTTGAAGTTGAGGAAAGTGTGTTGGATGGCAGCTATATGAGCGCTAGTAATTGCTACTGATTTGTTTGTGGAAACGCGCTACGCGTCAATGTATGTTCAAACTCATGCATAGCAAGCATTGTCTCTTTGGTTTTTTCAATGGCCACTGAGCTTGCGTTGAGTGGCAGCTGAAAGGCTGGCTTTCTTCGTGAATATCGGTTTAGAACCTTGAAGCCGCAAAACATGAACGACTCATACCACTCTAGCATCAAAAGGATAGCCTCTCTTGACCGAGCCAAAAGATAAATGTTTCGACGTTGGCAGGACTCGAACCTACGCCCCCGAAGGGAATTGATTTCTAGTCAATCGCATTAACCACTTTGCTACAACGCCATCTCATGTTTTTAAATTCCATACAAAAAAATATCAATACTCATGAATTGCCATCCGTTCCAATTTCTGCAACAAGAACAAATCGCACATTATGACAAGCTAAGCAGATGGCTATGTCAGAAATATTTGGTGGACATTACCATACAAGTAGCAACCTTATTGGCTGACGAAGAAAATGTCAGTGGCACGTCTGATGCACCTCTAGGCAAAAGCAAGACTGGTCCTGGATCAGCAATGCGAACCTCGCCCCCGATCTCTGCCGCTTCTTCCACAGACGCCGTGTACAAAGCCTCAGAAGTCCCCATTGAGATGATCTGCACAAAATCTCACAGATGCTCACCGCATTTCCTTCCGACTCTCTAAAACCGCTAGCCTTTTGCCTCTTTTTCGATGGCTACGTCCATTCTACGCCTTGCTTACATCCATCCTGTGGCTCTCAACCGTGATGAACCTAGGCTACGGTTTTATCTTGACAGCAAGACGATTGCGGTGGTCTGGCATGTCACGTAGGCAGTCGTGGTCACTGAAAAACCGCACGTTGAAGCGACCCTGGAATTGTCTAACACACCGTATTCGACGACCTGACTTCCTTCCCACCCTGCACAGCAGCCATTCTGACACAATCTTGATCCCCCAATCCTCTCAGGCGCACCATAGTCTCGAAGCCTGCTCTCTTCACATCACCGCAAAGAGTCTCATCGACGTACACATTCCACCCCTCTACATCTGTAGCGCCATTCCAGCTCACGTACGCCGTGTTGCCATCGATCACAAGACTGGGGTCCCAATCTCTCGGCGTACCGCTCCAATCGCCTCTGGAAATTCGATAACTGTAGCCGTGCTCTTCTGCTTCGAAACGGGCTTGCCATGCTATATGACCTGTTGCGTCATACTCGATGATCACTGGTACACTACCGCCTCCAAGCAGGAAGTTCCCATCCTCGAGCGCCTGTAGCGAGCCCTGACTATCGGCATAGAAATTGGTCTCGAAAGTTTGCAACAACTCAGTGCTGTCGTCTTTCTGGCTGACTTGAAACAGTAGTCCTCGTGTGAATTTGCCGCCCATGTCGTCTTTCATGTTGTGATTGTCGAATAGGGTCATGGTGAAGTCTCCGTCCTCGGTCAAATTGTGCGCTCTCGCGTGATGTGCCCAGCTGAAACCATGCTCGTAGCCATCGATGGTCTGCAGCACTTTGCCAGTCGCGCGGTCTAACACGTAGGTGCACCAGGTGTGCCGACTGTTGATCAGAAGGCGATCATCGCCGAGTGGTTGGATTGAGTTGATGTGGAAATGATCGTACGGAGCTCTTTTGGTGCCGTCGCCCATGTAAGATGGGAGTGGGAGGCGAGAGTCTGAGAGAAGGATATGGTCGACTGCACTCCACGAAGAGACAACGCGGCCGGTGGGCGGCTCGATTTCGAAGAACATGCTGTTTGCAAGCCAACCGTCTCTGGGTCCACCAATCGGAGACAGGTCGTGAGGTGTGTTGTTGTATGCTGTGACGAAAAGTGTGTCCAAGCTGGCCATGACATGTTCGTGGAAGTCCATATTGCCCGGTTGGTCCTCGATGAGTGAGGTGATGGTCTCATTCAGATCGAACTCTATTGGCTGGTATTCATGATCTAGAAATACAGCTTTGCCGTAGCCGTGACCTGGATTTGGGGCGCCAGTTGAGAAGCCGTATGAAAAAGTCAAGTATCTCTCATCTCGGAAAGTTTGAGGTTTGGAATCCGAAGTGTACTCATGCGTCTCATCGATGAAGACCAGATCGCCGTCCAAAGTGTATACAGCAGGCTTGCCGCTTTCCCTGTGAGGTCCCTTAGGCGTCATGAAGAGATATTTGCCAGCATTTGCTGAAGCTTTTCCGGTGACGTTAAGCTGGGGTGGACGAAGTGGTGAGCTTTTGAACTCCAGGTGAGGCCAACTTCCCGTATCTTGCTCATCATGGCTAAGCTGGAAATGTGGCTCGAAGGAGTGAACAGTCACCAACTGAGGTTTGTGGAATTGTGAAATGGCAGAGCGAAGTAAGAAGCCGACGAGGAGTAGGCAGAGAAGGGATGATGTACTGACAAGGGTCAGTTGGGACAGAGAGCGCATCGTTTCACTGGGACAAGTCGGTATTGCGTGCTGCGGATCACATCAATGAAGACAAATCAGGACGATCTGGTTGCACTACACCAAGCCTACCTTCACCAAGACTCTTTCCAGAAAGGGAACGACCCACACCTGGTAACAAGATCTGCTTGGTGGCAAGCAGTGTTAGCTCTGGAAATGGGATGAGCAAACGGATGGCCAGTGAAAACACACGACATTGTGGGGACGTGTGCTGGGGAAGGTCGTAGGAATGACATTGAACGGACAGCACGGATGGAAGTCTTGGTTCCAGACAGCCTCTTACAACTGTTAGACAACATCAATCGACAAGGACGCCTCGGAGGGCACTGCCGCGGATAGCATTTAGTCCGGACTTGAGGTGTAGGATGTTACTAGCGTTTGCAACCGCTCCTCGCCAGCCTGCCGTCTCACTTGGTCTTGCAGGCTCTTCTTGTGTAGCCATCGGTGAGGCCATGTACCGCTCATTTCGAGGTACAAGCGTAACACAATCCTGGGACACCGAGATCTCAGTGTATCTATCTCGCGCTGAAAGTATCATTGCACACAGTACACGGCAGCACCCGACTTCCGACATCGAACATGCGGCTGAATGCTCTTGGCAGCCCTACGGATGCGGGCTGCACTCCGGGTGAAGTGCCGCTTTGTGGCTGGAGCTCGCAGTTGATTTCTCGCGATTCCAAGTCGATGTCATCGCTCGCTGAGGGAGGGACAGCAAGATAAGATCTACACACTCTCAAACAACACATTGACAAAATGGCCGGCACCGGGGCTGAGTTTCCTTGCACACTGTAATTCTACCGCACCTGCGCTCTAAAGTAGCATGTATTGACTCATCACCAGCACCATCAACACACCTTTCCCTACCCACCGCCTAGCGGAGACAACTCTCAATTCGCTGGCCGTTGACGAAGAGCTCTCGCCTCTCGTCCGTCGCTCCTTTTCCCTCGTCAATGCTGCTGGTGAAGATGCTGGAAGCGATGAGGAAAAGACGGTCTTGAGGACCGAGTACAAAGCCACGACCAACCGCATGCTGCGCGTTGCTGTGAACGGCTTCTTCGAATCTCTCAACGTCGTGGTCCAGGTCATGGAAGAGTTGGACGTGGATGTGCTGCATGAGAACGGGCTTGAGGATTTGAAGGGCGTTCAAGGTGTCGAACAGGGCATGATCGGATCTACTGTTGGAGGCACTTGAGGGCTGCGCGAATGGCATTAAAAGTCGCCACATGCTGCCATTACTCAAGACTGCAATATGAAAGAGCTGGCTCAAAGGGTCTACCACGAATGGTCTTTCGCTGGGGAGCGATCACATGGCCGAACATTCGAGAAAGCGCGACGACATTCGCTACTTTACGAACTGTTCGTGATGTTCGTGATGTCTAGCAAAGCAAGGCCAAACCACAAGCTGCGCCTTGCTACTGGGAGCATTTTCATCGCAGACGAATCCAGTAGCAATGTTGCTATGCGGCCATTGACCATCCGCCGCCTCAGCATTCTGCAGGCCGCCAAGCCCAGCTCTTCTGAAAGTCACTCCAACCTGAAAGCATCGCTTCCGTCGGGACCCGAACGCAATAACGATACAATCAAACGAAGGTAGACTGCTCAGGTCAGAAATCGGGCTAATGTAAGAGCGGCATGCAATCTCCACCTCTTATCTGCAAAGTGGTGTGTCATTGCAGATCTTCGCCGCCGAAAGCGGAAACGACATCATACCTTCTTGTATCTGCATTGACATTTCAAAATACTATAATACACCAATATCCCACTCTGAATAATATGCGGTAAGTGCAACTATCGAAACCTGTCCAACATGCGTTACACCCAGATAGCAAGCAAGGTGCTCTGTCTTGTGGGTGCGGCCACAGCGTTCGATCCTAGAGAAGCTACGATCGCATCCACCCACCATGATCTCTATACTGGCTTGGTGACCTGTCGAGAAGTCGTCGAATCTTTCCTGGGCCGTATTGAGGCTCTGAACAACCACACCAACGCCATCTTGGCTCTCAACCCCTATGCCCTCAATGACGCTGATGCTTGCGACAAGGCACTAGCTTCGAACAACGCCACTTTTGGTCCGTTGTTCGGCATCCCAATTCTTCTGAAAGACAACTTCGACACTGCTTTCATGCCTACAACTGGTGCTAACACTGATATGGCTCGGTCACGGCCAACGGTCGACGCGCCAGCTGTCAAGGCATTCAAACAAGCTGGTGCCATTATTCTCGGAAAAACCAACCTCCATGAACTTGCTCTCGAGGGCATCAGCGTGTCTTCTCTCGGCGGTCAAACAATCAACCCTTACGACTCTACCCGCACACCAGGTGGTAGCTCGGGTGGTACTGGCGCGGCGATTGCAGCTTCGTTCGCGGTATGGGGAACAGGTACCGATACCGTGAACAGTCTGCGTAGTCCAGCCAGTGCCAATAGCCTGTGGAGTCTTCGCCCAACACGTGGTCTTATCAGCCGGGCTGGCATCATCCCAATTTCGTACACGCAAGACACCATCGGTCCCATTGCACGTTGTGTAGAAGACGTTGCCACCGCTCTTACCGTCATGGCTGGGATCGGTTACGATGCAGACGACAACGCCACCGCTTCGGTTCCAGTAGGCTTGCAGGGAACCGACTATGCTGCTTCATTGACGACGGGTTCTCTGCAAAGCTTGCGATTCGGTCTACTGGAGGGTTTCTTCAACTGCACTGCCTCCAACGAGACGACACCCGTGAATGACGCGATGAGCAAGCATGTCGCAAAGCTGCGTCTTGCCGGCGCTACCATCGTTCCAATCAACGAGACTATCTATGACGCCAATAAGATTATTGTGGGGCTGGATGTACAACGGTACGAGTATAGAGAGCTTCTCACGGAATACCTGCAACGACCCACCCTCTCTGGCGAACACCCTAACTCTACCAATGAGTTGTACGCCAGCGACAAGTTCCTCGTCCTCCCATCGGGCTACGAGTATGTCACTACATCGCTTGTTTCTTCGACATCAAATGCGACCTATGCCACCAGGCAGGTCGGTATCCAGAACCTCTCACTAGCATTGGCAAAGACCTTCGCCACGAACAATCTAGACGCGATCATCTATCCCGAGCAAAAGAATCTCGCCGTCAAAATCGGCTCGTCTTCTCAAAGTGGCCGCAATGGAATTCTTGCGGCTCTGACAGGGACACCTGTGGTCACCGTCCCCATTGGCTTTAGTCCTGCTACTGAGACTGCGCCAGATGGCGTGCCAATCGGCATGGAGATCTTGGGAAGACAGTGGACGGAAGAGAAGCTGTTGCAAATTGCGTGGCAGATCCAGCAGCTTGGTAGGGTGAGGAAGACACCTTCTTGGGCGAAGCAGCAAGTTGGCGCTAGAGCTTATGACAGTGTGCCGAACGTGACGCCTAATGTTGGTAATATTCCTGATGAGTATCCTGTTGGAGAATTGTGAGCATAGTGTCACTCAGAAGCGTTGCAAACAGCGATCGTGGTAGATCAGTGAACGTAGCATAGCTTTGACACTTTGGTACCGCTGTAGCGTAAGTACCATGTACACGCAATACTTCTGCGAGGATCTCGCCCATATGCCGCCATCTTGATAGTCGCAAGGTTGTATTCATGGAGTACATCGTGCTTGCCAAGGCTACATCCTTGACCGGTCTTGTTGACTCAGCTGTCTCAGGTGATCGTCCCACCTCCATCTCGCGAAGCTTGTACTTGGCTGCGAGGCGCAGCTCTCTACTACTTGCAGCATCGCACGAGCAGCTGAACATATAGAAGTTTTCCAGATCTCCGGTCCTCATGCGTTCATGTGATACAGAGTCCACCATTTCTAGCCTGAAATATCATCGTTGATACGATACTGCTTGGTATCTCTTCCTTCAGATGAGCCAATCCAGCCATGTCGGATCGCGTATCTCACTCGACCAGCGAGCACTCCACCCGGCAACCACGTGGTAGCTACGCCAAACTGATTTGTCTCAACTGCCGTGCTCGCAAGATCAAATGCAACCTACCCACTGACGTAAAAATCGAGCCTTCGGAACATGCTCAGCCGCCTGAGCGTGCCTGTACACGCTGCCAACAACAAGGCCTAGACTGTGTTGTTGACAAGACTGTCCTCGGACGACCCGCACAGAAACGCAGACGGCCGGAGCAGCTGAGGGGCGAAGGGAAAAATCTCATCGGTGAGGGTGCTGAACATGATGAAGAGCTCGATCCTAACGTGGAGGACTTCGTATTGTCTGATTTGAGGGACGAAGTTCGCGAGATCGATGTGCAGACTAAAGCTCATGCAAGGGCAAGACCAAGCAAACGAGACATTTTTGAGTCGCTGACGGATTCTGCACACCTGCTTTCTGCCTTGATGGCGCGAGATGCGAATTTCGCAAGCCTCGTTTTCGAACGAACGGCAGAAGTAGCGGTGGATGTGACGGGGCTTGTCGATAGTGACTTGACGATCCTTTTGGATGAACAGTAAGTCGTACACAGCGAACGATGGCCAAGCGATGACCTGCGCTTCTATAGTATGCTAACGACTCCGTAGCCTAGTCTGGGTGCGCTTACATTCTCCACATATTCCCACGTTGATAGAGCTCCGTCATGAGTTGTTGGTCGACAACGAAACACAGACCGGATCTCCGACAAGAGCACTCTTTCTTCTGCTCTGCCTCATAGCACTGGAGGTTCCTTCGAAGCAACTCCGAGCTCCAGCAGCACTGTATCAGCAGCTCCAGAGCCTGTCACATATTGACTGCCAGAGGCTGCTGTTCAACATTCCGATTCACAAGCATGCACTCTTCGTCCTCGAACTTATCGACTCGTACAAGCCTTTTGCTTTGGCAGGCTTGCAGAGCGTCGCTGCACTATCTCTCAAAGGAAGCCTGAGCAGAACGTTGGCAAAGCGCACGGCACAAAAGCTCGGGTTTGACACTTCGGTTGATCGCCTGCAATCTCTCCTCCAGCAGTCAACCGCCACGGATGCAGTAAAGGTGCAGGACCTGGTCCTCGAGGCGCTCCTGTGGTGCAGGTGGCTGATGCTCGAATCGATCGTGGACGGCTATGTGATGAAGTCCACTACGGAGCAAAGTGGCCCTTTGCCTGAAGTAAAGAAGATTATCGCTGTGGTCAAAACGGCTGTGGATCGATTTTCATTGAGGCCAGCCGTTCTCTTCATGTATCACCACCTCAGCAGTGCCAATATAGAGATGCACGCAGCCGTGGCAGCGAAGCGCCATTGGGTCGATTTGGCAGCTTTGTCAAATTTGATCGATGCGCATGACCGACGATGTGAGGCGTATAAAGATTGCATAGACCGACTGCTTGCGAGCGGCGATCGGAACAACAGCCAACGGGCCGAAGAAGAGATCAACGCCATCAAGCAACTTCGCAAGACCGATCTGAACGCCTCTCACGTACGAATATCCGGTCTGAGCATGTTCTACGGGCTGATGTCCGGCTTGCGGCCACCAGGTATCAACGAGCGGGAAATCACACCAGACGAAGCTGTGCAAGTCAGCTCGGAGATCATCACCAATTTGAAAACCAAGCACGATACATTGAGCGATCCTACTTCGATCGCATCATTCATCTCCAAATACGGCGATCCGCGCTTTTCCAGGGAAGAGCAGCTTCTGAAGGACTTCATCTCCAATGCAGATTCGTTGAGTCTCAATGGAATTCCGTACTCGCCGCCTTCAGTACCTACCGTCAGCTTTCTATTGCAGAGTTGCAGGGAGATTGTAGAGAACAATAGCACTCGTCTGAAAGGCTGGGGCGGCATGCATGACAACATCGACGTGCACCTGATTCTTCTGCAAGACGTAGCGAAGCGGCTCGACAAAATGGACGGTATGGGCGGCGGGTCGAATGCAATTGCCAGAGGCAGTATCTTTGCTTCTGGCGCGAAGCTCATCAGGAGTCTGTGTGGCATTATAGCTGCATGGCGGAAGACGATTATCGTGCAGGAAGTCAAGGATGTTGCAGAGCAGGGCATGGAAGCGTGGTTGCCGGATGAGTTTGATGGTGTGGATGCTTTTCTTTCAGGCGACTTGCTGGACGATTGGAACGAGTGGCCGCAGGCGGAGGACCTGGACTTTACGGAACTGCTTGCAGATGGTCTGGAGTGGGTTGATTGGGCGCAGTTAACGTCGCCGTTGGATAGTGCTAATCTAGGGGTTTGACATGTAGTCATGAATCATGCAGCGCAAGGATCGGAGGTCATGATGCTCTAAAAGAACTGGTTTAGTATTCTGTCTCTGTGATTTACAAGATTCTGATGTTGGGAGGTGTGTTTTGCAAGCTCGTTCTCGCCCCATTGCAGACTTTCGTCTAGGATGAGTTGAGTGTACGCGAATACGCTGGCATCAAGCATACTTGGCTGCTTCTGCCCGAAGTACCACTGGTCTTCGGCAAGTAGTTCCGACAACGCCGACAGAGCGTTGGCAGCGTCGCGCATAATGTCTGCCTCAGTGATGGTGGAAGAGTATGAGGACTTGGCGAGCTCACTCGCTGCTGCAGATTGCAACTGCTGTGATATAGCGAGCTGGATGAACGAGCTCGAAGAGCAGGGCGCGACATAGAGGCTGTGGACAAGGGCGGAGTTGGCGGGGTTGAGGTACAATTGGTATAACTGCTTTGCGTCAGTCATAGTTCTCCAGCCTGATGTATTTTCCGACTCACCCAAGCTTTCCGCAGAGCATTGCTGATTAGCGATGCATATGCTTCGTATCGCAGATCCTCCGACTCTTCGATGGACGTAGACGATTGTGCTTGTGCCCACTTCCTCAGCTTGCTGGTTGTGACCGCGCTCGGCGCATTGGACGAGTCTTTCGCGGTGACGGCAGGTTGTAGGAATGGTAGCACACCCGATGGCGATCCATGGTTGTTCGATGGAACCAGTTTGTATGCGACACCAGAGAAGTTGAGATAGGCCTAGGAAGCGTATCGCTTAGTGTTGCTCTTATGCGCCTCTATCGACCATTGACCATACCTGCCACTTCAAGCATCCTGGATTGAAGCTTGGCTTTCCTTCTCTTGCATCCTTGTCTGTTGTGAAGACATGTAGCACATGCTGGCTCTTGTCTTTCGGTGCTCGCAATGGAAGCTCGTTCTCATCGTACTGGACGAGTGGGCACTTGTCGAACACACGCTTGAGAGGTGTAGGAATGCGGAAGATGCTGCTTTGTTGTTGTTGGGTCCATGAGGCCGCAGGAGGGCCACCGGCGTTTTGCGTCATGGAGGCGCGAGATGGGGTGTCATCTTTGGGCATCGTTGTCCTTGCGCCTGGCCCGCTACTATACCAACAAGTCGCTCTCGGGGGTTTGTGTCGCGATGGCGGCGAGTGTCTGGATGCAGTTAGGCTGGTGAGCTTGACCCTAAGCTCCAATCTCAACCCTAAGTCTACCCCCGACTCTTCTCTGTTTGCTACATAACATGTATGTAGTTGGACACTTCCATGTATCGAATTTCTCTCATGCTGTTACATATGTATCTTTATTACAAAATCTTGGGTTCTTCTATGGCCTACGATAACCGAGGATCTAAAGCATTGAGGCTGCATACATACAAACGTCAGCAATTGCATCTTGCGGTCAGGTGGGAAAATTAACGTGCAGCGAGGCCACCCCTCAAGTGAAAAAGTGATCCTTCGCAGATCCGTACTCATGTAACATGGACAAAAGATCATCCATCACTAGCTTCGGTTTCGGGCGGAATCCGAAATGTCTTCATGCCAGCTCACTGGTTCTGTACCTAGGTCGCCTCAACCACTTACAGCCTATACTGCTTGCATCGTGAACAGGCTTCCCCGCAGCATATCGCTCATGTGCAGGCAAGCCACATCAGACGGGATGGTCGATGACTTGTAAATCCCGTGTGCGTGGCCGGGTATGTCGGGACAGCTTGAGTAATCGCCTAGACATAAGATATACGAAAGAGCCCTCTCCTTGGACACACCTAGTATAATTACTGTCGGATACCTTTCAACTTCATACACTATGGCAGAAAAGAATGACGTCCCACCAGAGTCTGGCATGATCAAGAACAGAACGATCGGGCACGATGCTCACAAAGCCACCCATACAGAAGAGTCGACTGCCAAGGGCGAGCTTGCTACTCTGGACGCCGGTTACACAGAGTCAGATGTCATTGCCGACCTGCCTCCAGCTGAAGGTCTGCGCGCCTTGAGGAAGGTTGATTACCGGCTGGTGCCTCTACTGGCTGTGCTATATCTCGTTGCATTTATCGATAGATCGAACATGTAAAGTGCACTTGTCGGACTACTCTGAAGAATGAAGACTACTGACATTTCTCCGACCAGCGGTAACGCGAGAATCGCGGGTCTGACGGAAGATCTCCATCTTGCTGGTCTGCAGTACAATACTGCTGTCACATTATTCTTTCCGCCTTATTGCTTGTTCGAAGTGCCGTCAAATATAGTGCTCAAGATCATCCGGCCTTCGCTATGGCTCTCGATTCTCCTGTTCTCTTGGGGTAACGACTTCACTGTTGTACCGAGCCCAGACAAAGCTGATTGTATCGTCTAGGTACTGTTATGACTCTGATGGGTTTGATCGTCAACAGGCAGGGGCTGTATGCCGCAAGATGGTTCCTTGGGATAGCTGAAGCGGGTATATGCTTCTTGCCATAACTCTCAAGGTACAGCAGCTGACTCATTGTAGTATGTCTGCGCCATACGAAAATTCCTGATGCCTTTATAAGTGCAACCACATCGTCCGTTGGTTGTGACTTGCACACAATCTCCTTCTTACATTACAAGAACTGCGCTAACATGAGTGGCACCGCCTATGTAGGGCTTCTTTCCAGGTAAGCTCTGCAAGCGGTCCTGATTTTGCCATAGTCGACAAATATTGGCATACCTGTTGTGTGGAGCTAAAGACTTGTGACAGGGGCTACGTTCTTACTCACTCTTTGGTACAAGAGATACGAAGTTCAAAGCCGAATGGCAGTTTTCTACACTGCGGCCAGCTTATCGGGTGCTTTCTCCGGCTTGTTGGCATTCGGTATCGAAAAGATGGATGGTATTGCTGGTTAGTATGATCTATGAAAGTTGTTGAGCCTGTGTGACAACTAACGTCTCTACCAAACCAGGTCGTTCCGGCTGGCAATGGATGTACGTGCTAGTCTGTACAGCTGCGCCAGCATTCACTGACGTTTGTCCAGATTCATCCTCGAAGGTCTCGTGCCTGTGGCTCTATCTTTTGTAATTTGGAAAATCTTGCCAGACAGTCCCGAGACTGCAAGCTTCCTGGATAAACAAGAGAAGGAATATATCATCAACCGTTTGGCATTAGAGACGGGATCTGGCCACGGGCGAGTGACCAACAATGACAAGATCCGCATGCATCACATCTGGGCAGCGTTCAAGGAGTACAAGATCTGGGGTTCTTGGGTCATGTTTTGGGCAAACACCATTGGAGTCTATGGGTAAGCAAATTCATCCCGCTCTGTCAAGCGACGATTGATTAACGACGTCCAAGATTCACGGCTACTGTCCCTGCAGTCATCCAACAGCTTGGGTACTCGTCAGCCAATGCCCAGCTTTTGACGATACCGATATACGTGTTTGCGATGATCATGACGATCATATTCGCCTTCTGGTCAGACCGGGTACAGCAGCGATCTCCATTCATCATGGTCGGCTTCTCTATCGCAGCTGCGGGTTTTATCGGTCAGCTTGCAATTCCGCACACGCGCCTGCCAGGGTTGACGTACGGATTTCTCTTCCCTGTGGCAGCAGGCCTGTACTGTCCATTTATCCACATTGTCTGCTGGACTGGTATGCTTACTTATACACCCATTCTCCGAGCTTTGCAGTTGACACGGGAACAGCCAACAACCTAGCTCCGTCTTCTAAGCGTGCAGTGGGTATGGGTCTGCTGATTTCGGTGGGGAACATGGGCGGTATCGCCGGTTCCAACATATACATCGCCTCTCAAGCTCCCAAGTACCCGACTGGGTTCGGGACGGGCTTAGGTATGAGCATCGCGGCAATCGTCATGGCATACGTCCTACGCAGGGCATGTGATCGTGAAAACAAAGCTAGAAGGAAGATGCTCGACGAAGAAGGCGAGCAAGCTGTTAGGGCAAGGTATTCAGAGCAGGAGCTGTTGGATATGGGCGACAAGAGCCCGTTCTTCATCTATACTTTGTAGAGTGTGGAAGAAATCTGGTCGATTGTGCCTGCTGTTGTTCAACAAGTACATACCGTTTCTTATATGTTTCCAAGGTATTCGGTCATTACTATCTTTGCAGCTTTCGATATTATGATGGTCTTGGACCAAATAGTGATCAGATCGACATCATCCATCACCCGAACCGCCAGGCAGCTCCGACCTCGGCAATGCTAATCACGAACTTAACATTTGCGAACACGAGCTGAGTCCTTGTTAAATATACAAGCATCCTCGACCGGTAAGCTACGCGGAGTCGCTCGTCGTAGTCAGATTGCTCTGCTATAAATTATTGTATGCTGCTGCACGACTGGTTTAGGATTTCGCTACATCATGATCGACATCGAGACCACAGAGAGCATCGATCGCACGCTGTTCAGTTCTAACGATGCAGTCAAACTGATATGGCAACACCTCGGTTTGCCGGAATATGCTCTGGATAGTATCTCACTCCCAGGGCCTGGTCTTGGAGCCCCGTCATCTTTCAAGCTCGGCATACTGGCCCAGACGTCAATCACACTGTCAGCGTTAGCCGCAGCGCTGGTTCATGGCCAAAGCAACAACACAAGTATCCCTAAAGTAGAAGTCCCACTACAGCACGCGATCGTCGAGTCCGATTCCCACACATTCTTGACCATCGACGGGAAGCACTTGTCTTCGTCTCGACTTCCAATCGGAGGACTTCATGAGACTTCCGACGGTCACATTCGTATACACGATGGTTTCCTTGTTCACCGAGAAGGTCTGAAGAAGCTACTCGGTTGTCCAGGTGCTGACGATCGGGTAAGGATAGCTGCTGCTGTTGCAAAGTGGACGACTCTAGACCTGGAGACTGCAGCAACGAAGGCTGGTTTGGCTGTGGCTGGCTTGCGCTCCTATGAAGAGTGGGATCGCCTCCCACAAGCCAGCGCGATTTCTGACTTCCCAATCAACATACGCAAGATCGCTGATGGGCGTCCATTTCGACCTGAGAGCTTGAAATTGGGAAGCAGAAAGTGCTTGGAAGGATTGCGTGTGGTAGAGATGGACCGCGTCATAGCGGCACCAGTCGCTGGCAGAGCACTCGCTGCACATGGTGGAGACATATTATGGGTTACAAGCCCAGGTCTGGAGGACCAACCCTCGCTCGATCGCGACTTTGCTCGTGGCAAGCGAACCATTCGTCTCAATGTCGACACCGAGCACGACCAGCGGAAATTAGACGAGCTACTGTCAGACGCAGATGTCTTCTTGCAAAGCTATAGACCAGGTGCGCTCGCTCGCAGAGGTCTGTCGCCTGAACAATTATCAGCCAAATCTAGAAACGGCATCATATGTGCCAATTTGTCCGCATACGGCCCTACTGGCCCCTGGAGTGACCGGCGAGGGTTCGATTCTCTTGTCCAGACGTGTTCAGGCATGAATGTTTCTGAAGCTGGGCACTACCGTGCCGGTGAAACAGCTCGCACACTGCCCTTCCAGGCTCTGGACAGTGCCTCAGGGTTCTTCCTAGCCGCTGGAATCTGCGCGGCACTTTACAAGCAAGCGACAGAAGGTGGTTCTTATGAGGTCAACGTTAGCCTTGCTGGCACGATGAAATTCTTGCGTAGCCTTGGGCAGCACGAGGGTTCAAGTGGGTTTCAGTGCGAACAATTCAAGACACAGAACGATGTGCCAGCGCAATGGTTAGAGGAACGAGAGTCTGGATTCGGTCTGATCAAAGCTGTCACGCATTCTGCCAGCATAGAGGGTATGGATGTTGGGTGGGAGACCATGCCCAAGCCTCTGGGTTCGGACCAGGCAGAGTGGCTTTCTTGAAGATCAAACCCAGCTGGCGTGATCGCACGTGAAACTTAGGGCCCTATAGCAAGTACGGTGTATTGTTCAATTGCCGAAACCTGCCTGCAAGGTTATCTACAGCATGTCGCAATCCATGCTTATCTCTGCATGAACGCCGTGCGATTTCAATATTGTCGCTATAGCTTGAGTATTATGCATAACCGGACATGCAGAGTAGGGGAGGAGCGCCCTCAGTATGTATGTAAGCCAGGGCAAGATCCGAAGATACGGCCGCGGTATGCCCTGAATCAAATTAAAGACGTTTCCAAACACGGAACCGCCGTGATCGCCTTGCAGGCTTGAACGCATCAGGCCAATGACGGCGCGTGCAAGTGTGCGACAGGTAGGCTCTAACGGTGGAGTTGTGGGCCAGGCGGCCGAACAGGACAAGCAGGGCTGCGGTGAGCGCGGCACATACAAGCGAGTGTGAGACACCAGATACAGCTCTTGTCAAAGCTCGGAGTTGGCGCAGCTACATATTCGATCATACCGGTAGCCGGCCTCAAAACCAACACCAATGCGCGAGTAAGTCCGATAAGGCAACAGGGGTGGCTCGCTCGCTTCTCGCAGGATTTCGATTTTCAGGCTGTGTCGTTGCCAATGTTGTCCACAAGGCTGCGCCATGTGCCCTGCGCAGCTTGGTAGCTCGTATTGGTTAGATCAGTGTCAAAGCAAATGTTCGTGTATTCACTGTTCTAAACCACGTAGTTCTTCAGAGATCCCAGAGCTTGTCTTGACATCGGCCAACGGCGTTCGGCAGAGCGAACGTTCGAGGCTCGCACGGGTGATCTTCTGCTTCTCTAAAGGTGCGGGAGAAAGGGACGGTGACGGGAAGTAGTGAGGTCTAAGCTTTAATTGAGAGTCCATAATTCTCGGACGTCGGTGGCGCTGGCAGCCTGGCAGATCTCAAACTCGGAAAGTGTCCCCCGAAAGGCATCCAAGGGATTTCTACAGCTGGCTATTCTTAGGGGAAGGCGTCCGGTAAACGTCTTGAACGCACAGATATAACACGATTGGGATGGACTATCTTACACTTGCGATTTGGAAGGATTCCCTGAAGCCAAAATAAGTGATAACGACCAGCATCGTCAAGCGGACGAGAGTCAAGGCCACGTCCCACGTGCCGCTGGTGTTCCAGTGCTCTGAGCATCCAGCGCTTCCGACTTCAGTCTTGGCTGGCCGCTAGGGCTCCGGTACTCTCTGTGTGTTATTGCTCTCAGCCACTACTCCTGGTCACTGCGTCGAAGGATGAGGTCAACAATCACGATTCTCAATGGACGCTATTTTCCAACCTCGCACTGTCGTCCGAGCCCATGGCTTCTGTGGAGCAAGATGCCAACAGCCGCTAGGAGGTAGATAGTACAACAGGCATGGCTCGCACGTTCACGGGAGTATCTCCTTCGCATTCATTCTTCTTTGCGGATATCATATCATAGCAGTACACTCACGATCAGGCTTGCACTCCCAGATACGACGGCATACCGGCACCTCAACTACTTCCGTACTGCCCACGCTCAACCCAAGCCATGTCTTTGGAGAAACGAAACAACGGCGGAGAGGGAGGCCTCAGCTATGAAGCCATTACGGCCATTACCATCGGTGTCGCTGGGTTCGTCATGTTGATGGTTGTCGCATGCGCAGTCAACATGAGGAGAAAGAAGGGCCAAGAGAGGGTTGACGCCGGAGATCTGGACCCGGAACAACAAGTCTACATGCGCGAAGCCAGAAATCGCAACCGGGACACACTTACTGGAACAAAACGCTTCACTATGGCTGCTGCTGCCAACCCCCCAATGAGCCAACCTTCGTCGTACATGGCGAGGTCCGGTATGAGCGACTACGGGTACGACGATGCCTACACTCCTGGCTGGGACTCCAAGCCAGTCAGCCGTCGTCAAAGCGCCTATGACCACTCTCCTGACGCCTTCCACCGCTCACCTAATCCTGCCGATGTCGAATACTTCTCTCACAAGACCCCTCACGTTCAACATCAACAGCAACAGCAACAGCCACTCATGGAGAAGGAGGCCGAAGAGCCTTCAGAGAAGCCTATCGCGCATACCGCTGTCGCCGAAGTTGAGCCCGCTGCCCACACACCTGAAGATCAGCATCACGTTGTGCCAAAGGCTTGAAAAACAACAAATGTGACAAGCGGCGATTATCATCTTTTTTTTTTTCGCAAGGAGTTCTGGATTTTTCTTGGAATGGTCATGTGATGAACACATTGGAACACAGGGAGCATGGGGCTCCAGCACGAGGCTTTAGACAAGCCATCATCATGCATTTGATATATTTCAGCGATTGTTTCAAGATTGCGGCGGCGTTGAGATGCCGGTTGCATCCGCCGACCGTGTTGAGCTCTATACCACTAGCATAATCGATAACGACATAGATTCAAAGTCCCAGACTTGTGCCCTCGTTCATAGCCCCTGCTTTCGCTTTACATAGCCATACCGGTTGTAAACTAGACGCGTCTTACCTTTCGATCAGCAAGCTCTATCTATGGTAATCTCTTCGCTTCCTGTGATTACTATCACGTGATCTTGGAGAAGCTGTCGGCCAGGACGGGTGTCGCTTATCGTCAGGGGTGCACAGAGGTACGACCACGTATTATGTGTTAATATACCAAAACATTAAGAGTATCCGGACTCTCGCAATTTTACTCTCTTGCCTAGTGCCTGTCTTTCTGAATTTCGCCATAGCCGGCAGTTGTCAACAGCTTGACCCCCGCCGCCTTCGGTGCTAGGGCGCTCCACAAGTCATAGGAGGTATCAACAGCCTGATACTCTCTACTCCTCACTTGGCCCGATGAGAGATGGTGCTTCACATATTTCGGGCTTTCTGGCCGTTCGGATCACATGACAGCAAATTCCCTGATCTCATCGACAAGATTGATGCACTTGAGCGACAATTAAGACCCTACGCCGACGATACGCAATCTGGAGAGGAAGCCCCGCTGTTCGGCGATATCCAAAACGAAGACAGCCCAGATGCATCAAGACCGACTGTACATCATACGTATGGAAGTAGTAGAAATGCCCCAGGCTACGCGGCTTCCATTGCCTCACAACCTTCCTTCTTGTCTGTCTCTACCGAACATGAGCTTTCACGTTTGGAATACTCCTACAAGCCTTTGAGAATGGCAGTACAATTGTTCCGCGATCTGGTGCTGTTCCTCATGATTGGTGTTGTTTGGCTACTCGACCGATGGTACAGGTGGTTGTTCGTAGCTCTGCCTCCCGGCTTCTACATCACCGCTTACAAGTTCATCACTCGAGAGTGAGTGAACATCTGGATCTACACGTCTTCCATACGGCTAACGTTTTGGAAGCAGGGACAAGGCAGCTGAAGATGATATCACGACCTATTTGGTCACTTTTTTGCTATTGCTGGCCTTGGCTATGGCCGTCTCGGCCGCCGAGATGGACAGCTCTAGGCGCACGTCGCTGCTAAGCAATCGCTGAACCGCCACTTGTTGATGACCTAAAAGACTGGACTCCCATTACTTCGCGGATCACTTTGCTACTCGGCCGCACTGATGCATGCCGAAAATATCAAATTTCACGCGGCCCACCATGACCATGGTCTCCAAATCGTCCACGTTCGCGCCGCGACCTCAGGTAGTCCCGCCAAAAGTTCCTCGACGTACTCGGGTTGCTCGATATGCGCTAAGCATTCTGCGACACTTGCGTGGTGTGTAGTGGCTCGCTCATACTCTCGCGTTGTCTCAACACCAAAATTGCCTTCGACGCTGATATCCGCCACAACCTTGACCATCGGGATTGTGACCTGTTTGTCGGCACCATGCTTCAAGAACAAATGTGCCACCTGCCAAGCCCCGGAATTATCAAAAGATTGGTTGTTTCTGCTTGATGTACACATGTCAAGGAGAAACATTTGCCAGGCTGTCATTATTCCAAGCCCTCCGGCATGTTGATCAGGAACAGCTCCTCTTTCCAGCAGTAGCGCGACCATTTCAACGCTATAGCCAGCACTCCTCGACAACTGAGGTTGCATATGACTGGAAAAGGTTGGATAAATTGCGAAGTCCAGCAGAGGCCGACCTTTTTTGTGCACCGCGTGTGGCAAGGAGTTCAGAGTTTCTCGAACGAACTCTACCAGGTGGTTACTGGTAGCATACGCAATAAAATTACTGCTCTCGTTCGAGGCGGTCGCGCGGTGCTTTGCAATCTTGGCAGGATGGTTCACTTTGAGCGAAGCAGTCCAGTGGGTGGAAGAGGAGCCTCTGGTCCTTGATGAGATCACACTGTCCAGGGGACGTAGCAGGCTTGAAAGTCCACGTTGATGCTGTGTCTCGTACTGTTTCGCATGATGTATCGAACGGCGTGCGATCTCGTGGAATTCATCGAGAGCTAATTGGGGACTCTCATGCTTGACACTCTTGGCTTCGGCGAGTAAAACACGACACATCGACAGATTTGGATCAAACCCTTCACCGGACTCCGATTGAAGTATCTTGTGAATGTCAGGCTCGGATAGGAAGTCGCCGACTGTGCGATGGATGAATCCAATGTGGAAATTGGCAATGTTTTTGCTGCTGCGCGAGTCGTCGCCGGAGCGATACACTTCGAGCAGATCCTTCGTCCACTTGTTGAGGACGTTTCGGCCCGTCTCTCTCTGATTGTCGGTGCCAGCGTCTGGTCTGATAGGATTGTTCACCGCATAATCCTGTTCACTTGACTCGATCTGCACCCAGTATAAGGTCCGGAGCGGTAGCGGTGCGGCACATCGAGCCAGGTAGAGGATCCGACAGGCATACAGCTTGTAGTTCTCGTCTATAGTGTCAAGCATACGGCGGAAGAAATCCTTCAGATCAGCCGGCAAAAGGTCTAGTCTGCGCCTCAGATCGTGAAGGCTATCATTCAGTGTAAGCCCAGAGCGTAGAGACTTCACCACCAAAACCACCCAGAGGAACACGCCGCGCGCCTTATCTTGGATGTCGCGAACGAGATCAATGGCATTTGGCTGCCGTGAAAGTAACGCCGCGAACTTGGAATCCTTTTGGAGTAGATCACGCACATAGATTTCCATATCTCTCCGTGTCAAGCTCTCCAGGGTTAGCATTCGCTGCTCGCATTGGCCGAAGACATTGCCGAACTGGAGCCAGGGTCGGCTAGCTACGCATATCTTGACTGCTTGAGATTCGGCGAGTTTCAGGATTTGTTCCGCGAATTGACCTTGCTGGTTAGCGTCGCCGGAATATTCGTCCAGTCCATCGATGAAGAAACAAAAGCACGCTGCGGGTTTGGCCTGTATCAAAACACCGAGAGCCTCATAGAGCTCTTCAAGTTTCCAAGGAGGAGGATGCTCGTGGAAAAGCGCATCCTGCTGCCATCGGAATGGTAAGACAATGGGTATGAGGACAGGTTCATGCCGGAGGATCTCGTAAAGCATGCTCTGTAGCAGCCCTTCTTGCGACTTTTGCATTTCTGTGCCTGTGTTCCAGAAATAGAAACTGGCGGTGATCAATTGTCTGGGTCCAGCCCATGCCCGCAAGAGTTCCGTGGTATTTGGTGAATGATTAATGTACTTCATCAGTGTCGATTTTCCAGAGCCTGCTTTGCCACTGATCCAGAAGGCGCCATTGCTTCCAGCAAGCCAGGTCTCGAAAGGGCTTGCACTGGCCTCGAAGATCCATGAGAAGGTTTGGTGATGTCTTTCGTGAATTGTACTGTGTCGGTCATGCATTCCGGAAAACTGAAGGCTCTTGAGAATCTCTGTCGAAGTCTCCATAACCGCAGCTTGTTGTGATAGTGTCTCGATCCTGCTAAGCACGAGTTGCATATCTTGCTGGCTAGCTGCGGTACTTTGGAGTGAGGCTTTCATCTCTTTTACTCGCCGTTTCTGATGTTCAAATAGCATTCGCACCTCATTTCGGGTCTCACGGAGCTGTTCGCTAGTACGAACATCAACTTTGCGGCTTGCGTCGATGATGTCTTCGAGTTTTTGGAAGACTTCCGATTTTTGATTGCTATGACACGGTCAGCTCGCTCTGTGCAGCAACTTTGTCAGCCTTACTGCAAAATGAATATCATTCGAGTACAAAGCTGGTCTCTCAAGTCCTGGATCCGGTGTTGGAGCGACTCGATCTTGTCACGACGATACATCAACTTTAGAGTATTGCGCACCGCCTCGATACGACGCTTCATACCCTTGGATCTCACAAGGAGATCCTGTAACATCGTGCTAAGCTCTTCCGCCGGATCAACACATCTCCGCGCGAGCTGCTGGAGCTTCTTCTCATCTTGTGACACTGCGCCAATCGAACTCGAAGAGGAGACGAGGAACATTGATATGTCAACGATATCTTGCGCGATTGCCTCAATCTCCACGTTCTCGTCCGTTGCAGAGGCATCCCAGATCTGGCGAAGGATGACCGTCGCTTTGTAGCCGACTTCAACGAACTGCACTATATTGCCGGCAAGTGCGAACGCGGTCAGAGGCTCGATCATGTCAAGTATGCAAGTGTGCAAGTATGTAATATTATGTCTGGCCAAGGGTAGATCCTGTGAGAGCTTACTATAGGAAAGAAGGTTTTGAGGTTAGACAGCTCTTCAGCCGCATCTGAATCATCACCAGCTGGAGGCGCAGCCCACTTCAGTGAGGCGCAGTACTGTATCGATAGCCGCAATCGCCCTGCATAACGAGGTCGCTTGATGGATCCCATCGTGACCTTGCATATAGCATCGGAAGACATTGCAGCCAGGCACTCCACACAAGCGAATCAAGAATGCCATCATCAGCGTGTCGAGAGATACAAGCCTGGTAGACAACGTGTGCTTAAAGTCAACGAGCAGTGCCAAGATTGACGGGAAACCGTTCGAAGTTGGTTAGAGCCCATGGCTGAACATTGCACTAGCGAAACGACAATTGCTCGGTCCTTAGTCGTGTACCGGAGAAGCGTATCGTTGTAGGACGACTGAGTCGTGTAACCCCCTATGCCACGATGAGCTACCTACAATACATATACAGTTTGAAGCCCCAGCTTCGTCCCCAATGGATTGCAAGTTATAGAATAATTGGCCAACGGTCAAACAGTATCGATCGACAACCATGCTTGCTCTATTCTCCAAAAAGACAATAGCACTCCTCCGTTACTACCTAGACGGCATCCTTTCCCTAACAACCATCCTCATCGGCCGCCTCCTCCCCAAACTCAAAATTCCCCCAGCCGACCTCACAAACAAAACCGCCATAATCACCGGCGCCAACTCAGGCATAGGCTACTCCCTCGCCCTCTCTCTCGCCTCCCAAAACGCCACAGTCTACCTCGCCTGCCGCAACGCCTCCAAAGCCCACGAAGCAGCCTCCAGCATCATCGACGCAACCGGAATCTCTTCCACCAGAATCCACACTCTCACCCTCGACACTTCATCTCTGGCCTCCGTCCGCGCCTTCGCTTCAACCTGGGACTCCTCCTCCAAACCAATCGACCTCCTCATCCACAACGCAGGCATCACCGGCCCGCCCTCCGCAGACCAACACACCACCCCCGAAGGCCTGGGGACCATCTACGCCACCAACTTCGCCGGCTCCTTCCTCCTGACCTCCCTCCTCGAACCCCACCTCTCGCCCTCAGCACGCGTGATCTTCACTTCCAGCACAGCGCAATACGGCGCCCGCCCGCACCGCATCTTCGCTCTGCCCCGTCTCGCCCCGCCGCAGAGCGGAAGCTCCAAACCCACAGACGCGGGCTTCTACGCCGACACGAAGTCCATGCAAGCCGCGTTCGCGCACTTGCTGCAACGGCGCTTCGACTCCTCTTCTCGCGGTTCTGCTTCCGCTCGCCCCCGCACAGCGCACGCTTTCGTCCCCGGCTACACCTCCACGCCGATCTTCGACAAGACGCCCACGCAAGCTTGGTACAAGGATCCTTTCTTCTGGGCGCTGAAGGCTTGCACGGCCATTTGCATTCCCGTTGACGAGGGAGCCGCCACGGGATTATGGCTCGCTACGACGGAGGACGAGAGGATCGTGGGCGTGGGCAAAGGTGGCGAGTGCTGGGATCGCTGTGCGAAGCGGTCGACGGCGGCGGACGTGTTGTCTGAGAAGACGTTGGCGAGGATGTGGAAGCAGTGGGAGGTCGATGTTGGGGCTGAGTGGGCGTAGGAAGTTCTGGTGTGCTGGCAAGCAAATGTAGCTGATGGTTTATTTTTGTTCTGATGATGCAAGTGTAAGTATTGTTTTGAACGATGGTGGTCCTGGGATGACATTGTGAACAAGTCGAAACTCTCTTTTGGTGGGTATCTCGTTCCTCCTCTCTCTCTACACACTACACACCGGTCAGCGAAGCAAAAGCTGCGACCCAAAGCCTCGAACGGACGACATGAAACGATATCGTCCAAATAACCATCAACAATATGAAAAAGAAAAGCACCACTATATGCACGCTATGCACCCAATCCCCCGGATCGATTCCTTTTGTTTTTCATCGTGACCAAACGCCGATGACGCCAAGAAAAAAAGCGCTCAAGACTTGTCCTTGTTGATCCGTCTCATAAGGCGTCGAGCAGCTTCGATTTTTCCCACATCAATTAACCCATCGCTTTATCCTGAAAGTATCTGTCCCCGCTCGTGTGAGTGCGCATTTAGCACATCTTGTACTCGCCATGGCCCTTGACGGAGCGGCCCTGGTCGGCGGGCGCGGTCTCGTAGGTGAGAGCGATGTCGAGGTCACGGCGGTTGTCGTCGTTGGGAGTGCATGTGAGCTCACCCTTGATCTGCTCGCCGGCCTCAACGGTGAGGACATCCTTGAGGTAGAAGACGGTCTGCTTCCAGTGGGTGTACTTGGTGTGAGGGCCAGTGGAGAAGCGGACGGGCTTGTGGCAGGCGGCGAACTCGATGTCGAACCACGCGATCATGGCGTGAATGTAGTCGGTGCGGCGCACAGAGAGGTTGAAGGGAAGCTTGAAAGCGAGGTCCTCAACGGTGCAGGTGTAGAGGTCGAGGGTGATGACGGGCGCGGGGTCGGTGACAACGGCCTTGAGCTCGACGGTGTCGACGAGAGGCTCGGTGAGGGCGGTGTACTTGAGAGGGGAGTAGTCGAAGCCCCAGACGTTGTCCCAGACTGTAAAAAATCGTTAGCTTGCTGTTGGCTTGCAGATCATGGACAAATGCAACATACAGCCAATCTTGTCCTCCTTGTAGTCGCCGTCCTCGATACCAGCCATGAAGATGGTGGCCTTGTCGGGGAAGATCAGACCCTGGCCGTCCTTGCGGAGGTAGCGGTCACGGGCCCACAGGACGGTGTCAAGCATGCTCTCGTAGAGGAGGAAGTAGCCCATCCACTCGGAGATGATGATATCAACCTCGGGGAAAGGCAGCTCGACCTCCTCCATCTTGCCCTGGAGCAGGGTAATCTTGTCCGAGAGGCCGTTCACCTCGACGATCTCCCTGGCCTTGACGATGATGGTGGACATGTCGACACCGATAACGTGCTTTGCGCCGGCCTTGGCGGCGAACATGGAGAGGATGGAGGTGCCGCAGCCGACGTCGAGGACGACCTTGTCCTTGAAGAGGTGGGGGTTGTTGTAGATGGCATCGCGGTAGCTCTTGGTGCGGACCTCATCTTTCTGCGCTGGCTGTTAGGATTGGGAGCGATTGTTGCGCGTGGCGGTCTGTACTGACCAGCATCTCCTCGTGGATACCATGGTGGTTGTAGGAGTTGAAGTAGTGGCTGCAGGATTCACTGTCAGGACTGGTGCTTGGGGATGGCTGTTGGGTGTTTGCGACGCAGCTTACACTTCGCTGTGAGGAAGAGCGTCGGCCTTGAGCTCGGTGTGGTTCTGCTTGGCTGCCATGGTGGTGGATGTGGTGATGGCGGTGGAGGGAGGAAGTGTATGGGGATGAGATGGGTGGTGGGTGAGGAGGAGTGGTGTGATAAGAAGAGAGAGAGGGCAGAGAAGAGGCGGCGGGGTGTTTATTCTTTGCTGGGCTAGTCTAACTTTCGACCTTTCCTTCGCAGATGCCTGCAAAAATCAACTCCAACTGGCTTTGCAGAGAAACACACCAACTTCAGGGTCCAGCTGGCTGGCAAGCCTTCGGCGGCAGCTGGCCCGCACGTGGGTCCGCTGGGCTGACAGGGATCCCGTTCCACGCACTTCAACACCTGAACTCTGAACTAACGGTGAGCAGAAAAACACTCTGTCTCACCTCTACCAATATGCCTTACATACGTTGTTCTGACACAAGTCTGCGTACGAAGGCACCGTCAAGTATGTCGTCCCGAACCACCACCCGAGTAGAGAAGCCTGCTTGCTCTTTCAATACATATGGCGATGAACGATCAGGCAGACCTTGGCTGGAGCTCAAAGTGCCATTACTCGAATTGCCTCATACGATCATTGATGATGCATGAGATTTGCAAGAGCGAGTGACCAAGGACCTGTGACAGTACACGGTGAATGGGTCGGCGAATACATGCATGATCGGCCACATGCAGGTGTTAAGCGCCTGGCGTCGTGGGCGATGCACAGCCTTGCTCTGCGTAGTTGGTATAATTTGCAGCCTGATTGCTGCATTCAGTCGCGAATCCTCCTCCTCTGCTTCACATCCCTTCGACACTACTTTCGTCCTAAACACGGCACAATTGCACACATCGTATTCCGGTCACCATGAACCTCGACTACCGATCTTCTGTCATGCAAGACTCCTGGGACGCGCATGTGCCTAACCACAGATCAGGCTACAGCATTAACTTTGGATGAGGGTACAAAGAGACGGTAGACCAAGTCTTACCAACCCCAAAGGTACCTTGTAGCACGATGCATAAACCCTGCCTTGGCAGACTGTCTGATTAGCGTGTAGGAATACATCAAGAGACCGTTCAGTCACCAAAGTGACGACAAGATCAGATTTCTCCCACTGAAGAATGGTGAGATCCGACTTCTTCGCTTGAACCCTGGTGCAGACAAAGATCCTCTCTCCGGCTGCATGGAGACTTTACAGCTGCGTGACCGTGAAAGCCGGCTGAGTCGAGAATACGACGCTTTTTTATACGTGTGGGGCGATCTGCACTCGGAGACTGGCGCAATGAACATCGATGGCCACGAGGTGGAGATAACAAGATCCCTCCAGGTTGCTCTTACTCGGCTCCGCGTCACTACAGTGCCAAGGCTCATCTGGATTGATTTCATCTGCATCAACCACTCGGATTTGAATGAAAAAGCCGAGCAAGTACAGATGATGCACGAAATCTACAGTTACGCACGGCGAACCTGCGTATCTTTAGGTAAAGCGACACCCGATACTGCCATGGAATTCAGAACATTCGAACGACTGCTCTTGTGTCCAGAGACAGCATGGTATGAGATCTGGAACCAGCCCCCTCCGCTCGTTTGCGCTGGAATTCTTGATATCATGAATAGACCGTGGTGGAGTCGCATGTGGTGTCTACAAGAAGTGGTGGTGGCAAGACAGGTCGAACTGATTTGTGGACACCACTCACTGCGTTGGTACAACGTCGGGCAGGAGGTTTATCGTTTCTCACGCTCTCTGAAAGCTGCTACGCTATCACCGCAATGGAGTGAGGCATCGGTCGGGATGAACTGCCTGAATCCACTTATAGAAGTACTTCACATGCAGCTTACCATCGGTCCTGATCGAAGTTCCTGGAATGATGCAAACCAGACACCGGATCTCCTGGACTTTGCTTTTGACATGCGGCACCGCGTATCTACAGATCCACGTGATAAGCTTTTTGGTCTGCTCGGTATCGCTAAAAGCACAGGCTATAGTGTTTCCGGCCCGAAGATCGATGTCAACTATACGAAGACCTACATGGGCGTCTTTGCCGAATTCGCGAATGTCATGCTTCCTCGCGATCCTTTCGGTGCAACTTGGAGCCGTCCACAAGAATCCCATGCCTTGGAAAGCCAATTAGCCTCCCACGATAACATGCCCACAGCACGCGACCCGGCGATTTCGAGGTCCCCCTCCACTGAATCACTGGGATCCAAGGTCCTCGTACGTCGACAGAGCGCCGGAGCCGAACTTCCGGCCAAGCTGCGACCCTGTTTCGATTGCGAAAGGCATGACGGCGGTCCATCTTGGGCAAAAGCAGCGGGCCGCTGATATCTTCACCCGTTTAGGCCGTAGTCTGCGATGCTCGGATGTGATTGATGCACAGCCCACACGTATTTGATTCGAAATTACTTGACTCCATTCAATATGGTCAAAACCCTCTTTTCGTATCTCTTCTACCGCGGTCATATCGGCGTTTGGGGTATTTGTAGAAAGGAACAAGATCACGAAAAAAGCCCATCAGCGTTCTCTTCGTGGATATCTTATGAACGCCAAAACGCCTCGCACGCTTCTATTCCAAAATTGACAAGTTTCGACCGCTCAAGATCGCCTCCCAGACGTACAAAGACCAATCCAAATCTCCACGAGGAGTGCCGCATCTGTAATCACACAAAGTGTCGTCAGCACAAGTGTCCAGTCAAAACTCGCAGCGATAAGGAATAAAAGACGCCCACTCACCATCCCTCTTAACAAACTGCAGCGCGAAAGTCCCATCCGACATCAACGGCAGCCCATACTCCGACACGAAGATATACGGCTTCGGCTTCGGGCAAATCATACTGACCACCCCCCTACTCTCCAAATTGAAGAATTCGCGATCGCGATTGTCCCTATACTTCGTAAGGAACGCCGTCCAGATCGGCACCTCGTCCTTATCGCCCCGGCAAGACCTCGCCTATGACAAGACACGGGATAGATCAGCATGATCTGGCGAACCCCGCCGGGCAACCCCTCACCAGGCTGGATCCATGTGCAACGAGGCCGCCGATGTTTTCTCCCTGAACAGATACTTGAATTTAGTCTCAAGCTCATTTTGGAGTGTTGTAGTCGCCAGGATTGACATGTTCCTTGGAAACAAGCATTATGATTCCAGAGCCATTTACCTACATCGCGGCGGGTTTTGGTATAGCGATGACGCTTACCAGTCTTGCCGCCAGCACTTTGGAGTCTGCTAAGCAAAGACTCGACAAGTTCAGAGAGTACGATGACCGCATTCGGCAGATAGGCGCCGATATACAGACAAGCGACGCTGAGCTTGAGAGCTGTTTGACGGACTGGCGGGACGACCGGAAAAGACTGCAAAGTCTGGAAGATTGCGCTCAGTTGTTTGGCGACTCGCGACGCCGTGATCTAGAAGAGAAGATTTTCCAGGTCATCAATGCACTGGCAAAAGTGCAGCAAGCCTTGCTGTTCAGATTCGACCGCACCACAACCACCGGCGTCAGCGATGCGATCTCTGGAAACCTAAAGCTTTCGGCTGGTCCAGTGGTGGAGGAAGCGTGGGATTGGATGCAACACGCCGAGCGCAAGCACGTGATCAATGGACAAAGACCTTGGAGGCTCGCGCTCACGCGAAAATCCAGACAGTACAAAGTGTTTCTCCGGGCCAAGTTAACGGTGTGGGATGGAGAGATGTTCAGATCGCGGACGGAGAGGCTCCAAAAGTCCGTCGGCGATTTCAAAAAGTTCACGGACCTGCTTTCCAAGAGCTTGCCTCCAGTCGACTCGCTGCACACGACTCTCGCAGATCGTGTCACCCACTTCGTACAGCTGGACAAAGAATGGAGCAACCTTTCAATGGTGATGAGCGGCCTGTCTGGACCGCCATTTACGGTCTTGCCCCGCCTGCCCGACGACGAAGGCCAGATCGACTGTCTGAGGAAGGGCGCCGACGTGACTACCAGTATGATGGTGGATACGGTTGATGACGAAGCACAAATGGCACGGAAAAAAGTCGTTTACGTATCCTACCTGAGCGCGATGTCGGTACCACAACGTGACCGGCGAGCACGAGCAATACGAGGCGGTTGCAAGAGTGAGTCTTGAATTTTGCATGTCTCGACTGTGCCGAGCGACGGAATCAAACTGACACTCTAGGCTCTGCGAGCTCGCTGCGAGTTCCTTGCCCGCGAAGCGAAGGGAGAATCCTGCGAGAGTTGTATGGCGCCGTGGCTGAGCGACCAGCAAAAGAGAGGTTAGGGCTGCAGCGCTTATGGGAGCTAGAAAGAGCAGAATTCGCCATTTCTCTGATCACCTGGACCTTACTCCTGTGGAGAACACCTTGGGCCAAGTGCATATGCACAGCTCGTCTACAGCGCCATCCACCTGTTCTTGGCCCTGCTCGAATATCCATGTTGCCTTGCGCAGCAGAGAATTCGAATGATGGTTGCAGCTTTGAAGCTCAGCACGCCAGTGAGACCACGAACGAGTTCCACGGTATGGGAATTTTCAGCCCTTCTCAGCGACGCGTGAGATGTTACTGAGTGGTGCTGATCCCAATCAGGACCTTCTAGCAGAGGTCACTACTTCCGTCCAAGCCCCACAGAAAAGCAGGACCTCGCATCGAAACGAACGCTGATTAGCCTTGCCGTCACTCTCTGCGAGATGGCCTTGCTAACGCCGACCGAGATCTCGGATATCAGATACAAGCCGCTGAGCTTCAACTGCGGCAAGCAATTTGATCTCAGTGAGGATGACCTGCTCACTCGCGTACAGATGGTAACATCGAGACCATACCGAAGGGCTGTGCAGGGATGTCTTGACTATGCGTCAGCGCCGATCTGCGATGTGACCACGGGTGCAGACATCATTATCTTCGCAGAGAAGGTGCTTGTACCGTTTGCAGACTGGAAATCTTGCGTCATTGACAAGCGCAACGATGTGGAAGCATCACCCGCCTGGTACGTAGAGCTTCCGCCGCATATTTTGGAGGCCATGGAACTGTAGCGATTGGCAATGTTGTGATTTTGGCAGGGTCCCATAATGGGCTTTTGAATTTAGCACCAGATGGCATATGTTGATACCAGGAACGTTGTTGATAAGGCACTTGGGTACGAACATGAAAAAATCAGCTATAACGCTCGATACGCTCATACTTTATTTGTGACAAGCGACTCAATTGAACATGACACAGTGAATACTGCAATAACACATGTGGGATTTCCGCACCACGCGCTTCAACGCCGTCAAAAAATGCCGCATGATCGAGTGGAATTCCGTCGAGACTCTTTGCACCATCATCGTCTTCCGGCACTGCACAGTCTATTCCATTCGACCTTGAAATCGCTTGCGTCTAGAACCACGGAGCGTCAGTAAGAATACCGATACACGCCTCAAAAGCCGGGTACAACTCACCACCCCTTGACTCGAATTCCAGAACATACTCCCCTCCCCGGGTCATCTGCAAGTTGTAGTCCGGGTAGAAAACGAACGGCATCGGTTTTGGGCAGCACATGGTCACAACCGCGCCGTTCCTCTCCAGCCCGAAGAAGTCTTGGTCTCGTGCTTCGACATACTTGGTGAGGAACGCCGTCCATATGGGGATGCCGGTATTATTGCCTCGCAAGGGAGCGGCCTCGAGTCGATAGACTCCAGAGGCACCAGCGTTGCTTTCTCTGTACAGGCGAAGCGCGTGAAGCATATCGCCGTCTCGGATCACGCCGCCATAGAGTTGGATTTCGTTCAGGTCCCCGGGTGATTCCAAGAGCTGCCAGGGTGTTTCGCGTGGGTCCTGGCACTTAAGGGCCACAAATGTCGAATAGAACAGTACCATGCGTTCATAATGGATGAAGCGTAGTTTCGCCCAGCATACAAGCTCGCCGTCGCGGCGGCTCGCTTGGCACAGTTTCAATAGCGAGCGATCGCGCAAGGCGGTAAGACTGGTCAATGGCAGACAGTACTGATTCTCCCGACCTCGATCGTCTATCGTTGAGATCAGGATCCGCGTGCGACCATCGTGGGGTCTCCAATGGAGGGAGATGAGAGTATCGGTGTCGTTGAACTGCCTAAGCCACATTGTAAGCGCATTTACGAAGGTGCAGTTCGTAGGGAAGCTCACAGGTCTGCGATCATGTCGAATCCTTCCTCGTAAAGTGAAGGTATTGCAGCAGGCTGTGGGGTGCCGAGACAGCAGGTTCCAATTTCTCTACTTATTGTCAGCATATGATCAAAGACGGGTGGTCAACGTTCTGCGCACACTTGTTGACTTGACCTGAACGTTGACCGTATACGACGATCGAGGCCCGTCAGCACATTCTGAGCCCAGTGGTAGACTGGCTGATCGTTGGCAGAGTAAGATGTGTGGCTAGAAACGAGGGTTTGCGACGAACTTAGAGTCGGTGAGGTCACTACCGGTGGAGGCTCAGGTGCACGTGGCGGTAGCCCATTAGTGTGTCCATTGTCGCTGAAGTCGGAAGACGGTGGTCGTATTCGAGGCTGAGGTGGACGCCATGGTATAGCCGGCGGAGCTGGCCTTGGTGTGCTGGATGCTAATTGTGTCCGTCAGAACAGCTGCACAAGTTTACAGAGCACTCGCCTAGCGGGACCTTGTATAGTCCACTTACCATACTCGACATGGCGTATGGCCGGACCTACCAAGTTGACACTGTCCTGCGATTCGAGAAGCCTCTGCACATCCTCTCGTAGCTTTGCCACAGAGCTGCCGCTTTCCCCGTCCAGCTGGTTTAGTAGGGCCTGGATAAGATCTCGATACCAGCGTAATCTCTCGGAGAACCCCACGCGTTCCATGCCACTCATCCGGTGAACCAAGTCGCCCCAGACCATAGATTGTGCAGACTCCCTAGAGTGGCGAATCACGACAAGGGCGACTTCTAGAGTGTACCGAAGACTCCGGTAAACGAGTCGGGTGTCTCTTTGGATACGATGAAGGCTGTGCTCATATCGAGGGTTGTCCTGAACACTGGCAAGTCGCTGTAGTACGGTACTAACACCGAACAGGTTGCCCACGGCTTCTGTGATGCTTGCGGCATCTGACGATGTGGGCTCGCGCAGGTGTTGCAAAGCAGACGCAACATCTTCGGCGTGATCCGCTAAGCGGTCGAGGTGTTGTGAGGTGGCCATTGGAACACGAGGCGGACGTGAAGCTGCATTAGTGCTGTGGTTGCTTGACTCTTCGCGGCGTAGCTTGATCGGAGCTTAGTATGTCCTTGAAGCGTGCAAATCGAACGCCTTGCAAGATTTCACGGCGTTCGAGGTGAGGCTGTCGTGCAAGTGGTGTCATCAAGCTGACGCGCGACTGAAGAAAGGCTTTATCTCGAATATTCTCGGTGCCATCGTTGGTGGTTGTAGCGCGGTCCGGCGCACAGCATGGCTGGTTGCAGCTATTGCCAGCGCATCAATGCTTTTGAGCTTCACCGGTGGATCATAACTTTTGCATAGAAGTCTTGACTGGCACTCAGCCAACACCCTTCCAGCGATCGGATAAGATGTAGAGGATGAATGCTGTCCGACTCATCCATTTGAAGCCGAATTCTTATGTTCTTGATGAGCTCTTAGCGAAGATGATCGACTCCGGTACGATATCGAGCCAGCGAGGTATTGAGCCACGACTTTAACACAGCAGTCTGATCTGCATGCGGCAATTCTTCTTTTCGCGCACACTAGAAATGCAGCTGTGCAGGAACCCACTTTGCATCATCATCCAGAAAGACCGATACAGAGAATCTACATTTCCAGACTGTGCCGTATCCCGGACGGTATGCCCTGCTGAGTTATCAATAAACAGTACGAGGCCATAGCGCTGCTCGCCGTGTCCGAGATGTCCGCCTACAGCGCGCACACTGCGCCTTGCCGATAGTCGGATGGAGCGCTCTCATGAAGAAACGATAGAATGGGGAACACATGTATGGCAAAGCCTGCGGTCGGTGCAGGATAACAGACATGACGAGGAGAGGCGCAGCAACAAGAACCCAGGTACCAGGCACAACCAAACACGGTCCCTCCATCATCCCAACCTCAGGCCACGGGATCATCTCCATCACGCTGCCGCCTAAAATAAACCCGTCCCATCCCATCCATCCATCAAGCGAAACACGGCCAATCATCGCTTTGGATCTGCACATCCATCATGTCGAATACTGGTCTCGGCATCGGGATCGACATAACAACACCGATGAGAGTGAGGCAAGGTACTGCTGCTACTTCATGGTTTCTCGCACAGCCAAATCTGGCTATACGGTAATTCTTGCATATCTCATTGATCTCGTATTATGGAAACAAAGGACACTGCAAAAACAGACTACAGACTGTTCTTCCTGCTGCTGTGTGATAAGCCAGGGAAAGTAAAGAAGCTTAACCAAGAAACAAAATCGCAGGGTATCCAGCAGCTCATGTCATCGAAGACCGCTAATCCATCTGAGGGGTTCTTCTCATGAACCATGCTCCCAAGAACGCCGAATATAAGCACAAGAGACATATGCGTCTCGACATCATCTCCTAATCAACTATGCTGCTGCTTAAGGAGCGTCTCTGCTGCAGCATCCAACGTCGAGCGACGACGACAATAATGCAAGCCAACAACGTCGAAGCACCACGAACAAAACATCCCAGCACGGACGACTCCCACGAATTTCTCAATCAAACAAACTCGTAGTCCTCATCCGCATCCGGGACCCTCGTCGCGCCCATCACACGCGCCTTCACCTTCTCCTTGCCCTTCCTCGCCGGGCTCGCAACAACCTCGCCGTCCGCATCGAGCACGTCATACTCGTCCTTGACGAGCTTGACCGTCTCGCGCTCCTCGAACTTCTCCACCGCCTGCGCGAGCGCAACGTTGAAGATCTGGCTGCCCTGGGTGGGGCCGCGCGGGGCGTCGAAAGAGTAGGTGATGTCTGCGTCGGCAGGCGGCGACGGGCTGCCGTCGGAATAGTCGGAGGCAGAGTTGTTGGGCGAGGCGTCGTCGCTGGTGTGGCCTTCGAGCATGTCTTGCTTGCGGGCGATGCGCGGCTGGTTGACGAGGGAGCGGCCGAGTGAGATTTGGAAGCGGGGGGTGGGCTTGTTGGCGCTGAGGGGGAGAAGTGTTAGTGGCTGGTGGTGGTTGCGAACATGGGATAATGCGACTGGTTCTTACGTGTCTGAGGGACGGAGAGGGCGAGGGTTGCCGACGCCGCGGCCGCGAGTCTCGAGTGCGCCCATTCCCCACTTGTGCTTACGGGCAGCGTCGCGTTTGTGGTCTTGGGCGGCGCTGCGAAGGTCGGAGGTAGAGGAAGACTGGTCGGAAGAAGACATGGCGAGAGTGGGAATGGCGGTCGTCAGGATGTAGGTGTTTGTTTGGGATGATGACGATGGTGCCGATCAGGGCTTATAGCTGGGGGATCCGCGCTGATAGGGCGCTGGACTGGATGTGGGTGGAGCTTTGGTGTTGTGTATGGACGTGGATGAGGGTTCTTAGGGAGGAGTAGTGCGGTCTGGACGTGCGAGGGCGGTTCGAGGAACAAAGAGCTGAAATGACCTGGCGGCCACCCGTGACGGGCAGGTGCGGAGTCTCAACAAGGTAGGAGTGACTGCTGGGGCTAGAGGTATGACTGTTGGCAGCCGAGAGGGTGATAAGACAAGGTTCGGCGGTGTTTCAGGCAGGCAGGCAGGCAGGCAAGACACGAAGATGTGATGAGAGGAGCTGAGGGGGGGTGAGTCGAAGTGAGTACGATTAATCGAGGGACCAAGGGAGACGAAGGAACAAAGCGATACTGCTGCTGCTATAGTCGCCTGTGACCGGCTGTCGGGTGTGTTGACCGACGCGCCTGGAGCAGCTGGAAGATGGAGCTCTCCACAATACCGAGAATACCTAGCCAGTCACTCCCTCTAGGCTGCATGCGTGATTATGGTAGTAGTACAGTGCAGGTACATGGTGGTTTACGCGATCGCGATAAGGCGCGGCGCCGCTCAACGCCGGTCAGTCGTGTTGATATGACGAAACGGTCGTCAGCCGAGCGCTGCCTCTCGCTCTGGTCTCCAGTCATCTCTCACACCCTCGGCGAATGACCTCCCGCCATCATCCATCCTCGTGCCATGACTGCGTGGCGCGACTGGGCCGTGGTATCTGCTGCGCGCTGCCTTGTTTCGGCCTTGTCTTGCTTGCCCCTGCTCGCCTTTGTCTCGTCCATCATCGCTCTTTGACGACGTCGACGACGATGCCTCGGCCCTCAACCAATAACCGACCATCACGGTACCCGTGCTTCTCCTTGCGCCTGTTTGCGGAGTCACCACCACTCTAGCCCATTCCGGGGTCATTTGTGCTATATTTATACTGCGACGCGTGCACTAAACGCGTTCATGCACTCACCTCATGGGATGAAGCGTGTTCTAGTCGCTGCTTGGATGCGCCTCATGGTGGGCGACACTGATGGTACACCAATTCTCAATGGCATTACTAGTCAGGCACCAATAGCCCTGCAAGATCAAAGTAACACTATGTTCCCTGTCCACGCAACTCAAGATAGTATAAGCCTGCGACTCCTCTTCGTGCGGTCCTTCGTCGAATGATAGCCTGTGACCCGCAGCGTAGCTTTCGCCTTCCGCCATGTCGCACCTTGGGAGGTATTCGTAGGGAACAGCAGCATAAGCCGACGAAGTAATAACCACGCGCTTGACACTAGCCTCGCTCTTCGCAGCTTCGAGAATATTCAGCGTCGCCCGGACCGCTTTTGGTTGAATAAGGTGCTCATCGAACTAATCCTTTTTCAACCGCCTGCTGGACTCGATCGGTGACGCGATGTGGATGGCGTAGTCTACGCCTTCGATGGCTTCCAGGTAGGCATTTGCGACGGTCATGTCTGGCACGGTCACGAAGTCGTAGGGATTATCTGAGGTTTGATGTGTAAGAAGGATCCTGGAGGTTTATGGGGCGTAGACGCGAATTGGCTCGCAGTTGGATTTTGTGTTAGACATCATATTTAGCGCAACTGAATAGTAGCACTGATTCCATATAACAGTCCACCTGCAAGAACGCAAAAGGTTGCGCATGCATACCCAATCATCACCGCTGAATGCTCGTCGCATCATGCTTGCCCTCAAGTCGAGATCGCACACAGTCCACGAGCTCGTGGTCGGCCGATATGATGCTGTCCAGGCGGCCGAACTCAATGTTCGTCGCAACTCCAAGCCTTCTTACTGCACAAACAGACTTTGGCCATCACCCTCGCCACTCGCCGAATCGCCTTCTGCTTCTTGAGTCTCTGCCTCTGCCTCTCGACTAGGCAGCTCATTAGGAAACCAACCATACACGCGGAAATTGACAGTCCGCTCTCCCAGGCTTCCACGATCGACCTGCACGCCCTCTTGTGCCAGTACTGTTTCGTGATTTGCCGCTCCATTGACGCCTCTGATCGGTTTTGTCAGTATCGTAGTTGACTTTTCACATGCGACCGTCGCCAGCTCACCTCGGACTGATCACTCCTTTCGCATTGATCACTCGCTGCCACGGTACGGTGTCGCTGTTGTAACGTGCGTTTGGTTGGCTCGCAGCTGAGGGTAGGTGTTTGAGGCAGATGCCTACTTGTCTTGATGGTTTTGGCTTAGTAATGAGACTGCGGGACTTGCGAGGCGGATTTTACCAACCTTGGTCTTTCGGCTACAATCAACAGTAATCAGATTTTATGTCCTTTGATGTTCTATGTATGTATATCGTGACTTACGATAGCCTATGAGCGTGGCAATGTGGCCGTAGGAGGTGACTTTGCCATGTGGTATTTCTTGCACGGCTTGATAAACTGCGGCGAACCAGGCCGCTGCTTCTTCTGACTGTGGCATGATGAGACGTCTCAATGTATGTGTGAGCTTACATGTTGTTGTTGGTGTCGTTGTAAAGACCACGAAACTGGCGGCGGCGACTGCTTCACATCACGAACGCGCAGCCAATCGCAGCCCCACGGCTTTCGCAAGCCGAGCTGCGACTCTCTCGAGATCTTTAAGCATTCGGCCTGCCATCTGCACTTTGAACCTTACCACACCAACATCCATCCCCAAAAATGCCTCTCGCCGACTACCTTGCCCAAAATTACCTCTCCGCCGACACAAAGCCCACCAAAAAGCGCAAGCGCAAACAAGCCAAAGCCGAAGCAGAAGGCCTCATCATCGCCGACGACAATGCAAACGACTGGACCAACGCCGCAAACAACAACTCCTCCGACGAAGATGGACCAACAATCTCCGGCGGCGCCCCTCTAGCAGGCGGCCTAAACAAACCCGCGAAGAAATGGACAACCATCGGCTCCAGCGCGCCCAAAGACTCGGAGCAGGCAGCCGCGGACGCTATCCTCGCAGACGCGCAAGCAGAGAGCAAAGCTAGAGGCGAGCAAGATGACGACAAGCCCACGATTGCTGGAGAGGAGTTTGACGGGCCTATGATGGGTAACGGGGCTATGGCGGGTTTGCAGAGCGCGGACAAAGTCACCGCGGCGCTGAAGAGGAAGAAGGATGCGGAGATGAAGGCTATCAAAGACGCCGGGTTGGATCCTACGGGTAAAGCGCAGGAGACGATTTATCGCGATGCGTCGGGAAGGATTATCAATGTGGCTATGAAGAGGGCTGAGCTGAGGGCGAAGGCGGAGGAGGAGGAGAGGAAGAAAGCCGAGGAGCTGGAGAGTCGGAAAGGCGATGTGCAGCGAAGGGAGAAGGAGGAGAGGATGCAGGCGCTGAGAGACGTCAAGGTCCAGGGCGTTGCGCGGCATGCGGACGATCAGGCTATGAATGACGAGCTGAAAGAGAGGCAGCGGTGGAATGATCCTATGCCGCAACTATTGGCGACGAAGAAATCTTCTGGAAAGGCGAAGAGTGGCAAGAGTAAGGCGAGTGGGAAGAGCTATATGGGAGCAGCTGAGCCGAATCGATATGGAATCCGACCGGGCTGGCGGTGGGATGGTGTTGATCGGTCGAATGGGTTCGAGAAGAAATGGTTCGCAGCTAGGAACGCTGCTAAAGATCGCAAGGATTTGGAGTACGCATGGCAAATGGACGAGTGAGGCGGCAGCGTGAACATGAAGCTGGCTGCAACGCACACGGTTACGATGAACAAAAAATCTTTCCTGGCTCTCTTCAAATCAAAGAGGAAGGCAGGCTCGCATATACTTCAGCACGAAGACTCCACGGAACCCTGGAGACACCAGCAGACATCTCCGAATCTTCGTTGCCGGTCCAGGCTGCAGGCCACTGGTTTGATTCACGTGCCGAACAAAGCCGTCTCTTCAAAGAGGTACGGGCACTACGGCCCTATAACAAAATCTCCCAGCGGAAGCAGTCACTCATTGAGGACTCGCGCCTGCAGACACACCCCATGGCTCCAACGCAAAGTCGTGGCTGTTCAAGTTGAAGTGCCGTTAAGTGGGGCAATACAATGGTCAAGACCGTGCTAAACAGGAGCAAAACTAAAGATGTCACAGTGCTCCTAACAAGTAGCTGGTTGACTGGCTTTCTGATACATCCCGCAGTAACAGACCGATGAGACTAAACAAAAGTAGGACTGTGAATATATTGCTGCCTCAGGCTTGCGAGACCCACTTTTGATAGAGTCCTTCCGCTTTGGGAACACTACATGGAATGTAAAGATAACACTTCTTCCAACCGAATCGTCTTTGCGCATTTCACTGGCTGCTCGCTGCAGCCAAAGAGGAGATGGCTGAGCTGACTCCGTCGTCAATCAAATCACTGTTGGTTGAGTGGTGCCATGCTTCTGGGCCCAAGACCGAGCACATGGTTCTAGATCCCAAATCTATACCTCCTACTCCTCCCGACATTGTGGCTAATCCGGAGATGTTCTGTCATCTACCTGAAGCCTCTCCATGGGGATGCTAACGCTACATCTCCCGAGGAGTTGGAGCGATCGTCCACCGCCAAGTGATAGTGAAGAACGCCTCAAATAACAAGCTGCAGTTTAGAGGCACTGCCGAGAGATAAGACCGCCATGCTATCTGCGTCGGCAGACCACAGCCGGCAGCTTCGTGTGTGTGAGTCGCAGGTCTTTAGCACCTCGTGTCGCACACATGCTGTGGCTCGGCGCGCTGCATTACAAATTTACACGCGCCCTTACTCCCCGGAGAAGCACAAAGACGCTGGCCCTTGGGCAACTTCCTCCCAAGTGATAGTTGCGCAGCCACGATGGCTCTTGCACCAATCCCGAGAGCCTGCGAGATCTGATGTTGAGAGTTATGAAGGTTAGATCACTGCTGTGAACGCCCAGAGCGCTTGGCCTGTTCGATTTGCGTTTTGCTTTCTCCGTGCAATATTGTTGTTCTATGTGCGCGCGGTTGCTTTTGATCGTGGCATGCTTGCCAAGTAGAAGTATGGCGGGACGGGATGGTTTTGGATAGGCTATATAGGGTCGCGCGCGACACCATCTTGTCTCGAAAATGCGAGCTTGCAATTTGCTGACTGGCAGCTGCGACGAGCTTGTGGAACTGGAACTACGAAGATCAGTCATGTTCTCGCCTTCGGTTCTCTGGACTGCACCAGTCATCAACCCGATCAACAGGAAGGCCAGATCTATCCCGGTGTTGAATCCCGTCAACCAGTATGGAAGGGTATTCTTCTTTTCGTGGTGGGGGTTCTTCATTGCTTTCTGGAGTTGGTGAGACGCTTCCAGGTCCCATAGAGCTATGCTTGTGGCTAACAATATGCCCAGGTACGCTTTCCCTCCACTGCTTACGAAGTCGATCAAAGAGGATCTTCACTTAGCGCAGACCGACATTGCGAATTCCAATATCGCTGCACTGACTGGCACGCTGGTCGTTCGATTTGTTGCCGGCCCTCTCTGTGATCGCTTCGGTCCTCGATGGACATACATCGGTGTTCTTCTCGCAGGCGCCATCCCGACCGCCATGGCTGGTCTGGTAAATAATGTGTCCGGCCTAATTGCATTGAGATTCTTCGTCGGCATCCTGGGTGGCACCTTCGTCCCATGCCAGGTCTGGTCCACTGGCTTCTTCGACAAGAACGTCGTTGGCACGTCGAACGCCTTAATCGGAGGCTGGGGCAACAGTGGCGGAGGCGTCACTTACTTCCTCATGCCAATCATGTACGATTCGCTCAGGCTTGACCAGGGCTTAACGTCTTCTCAAGCCTGGCGCGTTGCGTTCATCGTGCCGTTCATTCTCCTTTGCGTCACAGCGGCTGGGATGTTCTTCCTCTGCGACGACACACCCACTGGCAAGTGGAGCGAGCGCCACCAGGCCACTCAAGCTCTCCTGCACGCACACATTGATTTGAAGCCTGACATTTCGCCGCCTCCTGAGCAGGGAGTGAAGTCTGAAGCATCGGCGGGAAGTGATATCGAGAAGGGCGAGAAGAACACCTCGCGCCGTCCTTCGAACGTGGACTACGGCACAGGAACCGTGACTGAAGCGCACATGTCGAGAGATGAGATGGAGGCTGTGGCTCGCGGCGAGATTGTGGTCGCACCGACTGGAAAGGAGATGATGAGGGTTATCTTCTCGTTGCAGACGGCTTTCCACTGCTGCACCTACATTTGCTCTTTCGGAGGGTAGGCGTCTCTCGATCTTGAGTGTCGATTGATTTGGACTGACAGAGTACAGTGAGCTCGCCATCAACAGCTATATTGCAGCCTATTACCTCAAGAACTTCCCTTACCTCGGCCAAACTGGCGCAGGTCGATGGGCAAGTATGTTCGGACTGCTCAACGTAGTCACAAGGTAGGAATCCAAAAGCCATCAACTCCACCTCACCACACCGCTAACACCACACCAAATAGACCCCTAGGTGGCATCATCAGCGACTTGATCTACAAACACGTCTCCACCAACCTCTGGCTCAAAAAAGGCTGGATCATCTTCGTCGGCATCATCTCCGGCGCCTTCCTCATCGCCATCGGCCTGCTCGACCCGCAAAACGAGACGACCATGTTCGGCCTTATCGCCGGCATGGCGTTCTTCCTCGAAGCCGGCAACGGTGCCAACTTCGCTCTGGTTCCTCACGTACACCCACACGCCAATGGCGTGTTGAGCGGCACCGTCGGCGCTATGGGAAATTTTGGAGGCGTGATCTTTGCGATTCTTTTCCGGTTCCATGGGACGAATTATGCGGAGAGTTTCTGGATTATGGGTTGCATGATCATTGGGTTTAATGTCATCATGGCCTGGGTGCCGCCTCTTCCTAAGGGGCAGATTGGTGGGAGATGAGGGTTGCATTGGAGATATGATAGGTTGGGACTTTGTTAGAAGTTAAAGTGAACCGGCATGATATCCAATAGATATGGAAATGGATCTCAAAAAAAGAAACCAGTTCGTTTTGCCCACAGTTAGTACAATTTTATGATCAGTGATGATGCCGCGAGTCCGGTCGAGTTATGATGCAGGATGCCTATCATATACGAGAGTTTCTCTTCTCCTCGCTTGGCGTCGTCGGCACGCTTCCTTCCAACTCATATCGGACAGCCACAGCAGTGTCCAATTCTGGCCGCCTTGCTCCCGATCCGGCCTCGTAGACCATGTTCTCCGAACTTAGCTCGCTCGTATGCGCCCAGATCGACTTCGGCGATACTAGGTCATCAGGCGACGCGAGCTCATCGACAGACAGCTCGCTCGTAGGCTTGTGGTGGAATACAGTCCCTGGCGCTATCTCGTGGATCTCGTTCTGCCTCTTGCGACGGCGGGCGTACAGGTGCCATGCCAGGCCGGCGAAGATGGCGGTGATGGCTAGGGTCACTGCAACTGCGATTGCGGCGGTTGCGCCTTTAGAGAGACCAGAGGATGTGCTGTTGTCGTCGGGTGATACGGTTGTTTCGACCGAGGGTTCATCCGAGGTTTCTGTGGACGTGAAGTGGGTTGTCGTGGTAGGACTTTCCGCAATGATGGTCGAGCCTGTGGTGCTGCTCAAGGTCGAACTGGCAACGCTGCTGGTTGTTGTCGAAGGCGGATTGTTCCCAACGGCAGGAGGGCCAGCAGTATTACCATCCAAGGCCAGCGCAGCTTGCTTGATCGTCAGTGCGGTATCGCCAGTAAGCCCCAAGATGTTAAAGCGGTCCGAGTAGTTGATCACTACGCCGCCCGCTTGTCTTGTCGATGTCATCCGGAAGAAGCTGTTTGCCACAAGGTCAGCAAGCTTACTCGTGAAGCCAAGATTTTGGTAACGTACAACCCATTTGGTATCTCTGCAGCGATACCCGCGGGAATTGTGCCTTGCGCTGAGAGTCCGTCAGCGTAATTGCCGTCCGATCTGAAAGTGACCACAGGTTGCTACCGAGGGTATTAGCTTCGAAGCTGCATCCAGGTCGGCTAATAGTGAGCGTACCATGTCATTGAGGTTGTTGCCTCCTACCATCAAAGACAGGGTGTATTGAGTGAGCTCTGATATCAGTGGGCTGATGCCTGACTCCTCCCATTGCACGTCGATCTGACCTGCCGTGATGTTCGCACCAGATGCAGGTGCAGTGAATTCAACATCGGCTAGAGTCAGACTCGTGAACACGGTGACCACCACGGCCACAGTTCTCGCCCATGCCGAGCCTGCCACGAGGGAAAAGCGCATTACCACGCCCTGGGCTCGATGGTCATCAGCTTCCCTCGACGTGTGATCGGTCGTCTGTTCACCTAGTATTCCAGTCAACCAGTGTATGGTATGATTCAAGGTGAGGCTGTAGCAGTGCTGTCTACGTTTTCCCCCTGGCAGTATCATCAAGGGGTGCCACTATCCTGGGTAGGATTCCATCGACAGGCCAATGACGTTGAGATGTGCACCATTTGACTTCGCTGGTTCCTACCTGGAGGATCTTGTCGAAGCTTAAAGGTGCAATTCTCGCGCAGACGCGTCACCTCTCAGCAAACTCGTTGCACATTGCAACAGCGTGCGAAGACGCGTGGTGTGTTCATTAGAATGGCTTTCACTTATTGCCAGTATACCTTTGGTGGCAATGCATGCGTTCAATTATCGCAATACAAGGTGGCATGCAGCGCTGCCAAGACGGCGCACGCGACGCAGCCTCAACAACATCGCACACTCCGCGTCTAGCAACATCGTATTCGGCTTTCCGGATGTTAGGCGACTTTTGAGGGTTGGCAATTTACTCCACTTACTATTCTTGGTGAGGTCGAGATTCTGTCAAATCACAATCCTGGGTGAAGAGATGCAAGCTGCCTCCCGAGTCACGTTTGGTATTACTCTACAGGACCACGAGCCTACATCTCCTCTAGCATTGCCAGTCACGCCAAGCAGCCACTAGACTGCACGCTTGCTATAGTGTCTTCCACGTACACTCGGAGATCCAGTCTGTCTTGCGGAGTACGACACATTTTCTTTGTTCTTCATCAACAACAATATTAACATCAGCCATGAATCGCAAGCGTCAGAACACAATACCAACGACGGGCTTCTTTGTGACGTGAACTTGCAAGCGTGAGGACTAATGGACTCACATAGAGACTTGGCAGAGACAACAGGAACAATGCTGGCATGTTGCTTGCGATCGAAGTCGTCGAGACCAAGACTATTTCATACCCCCAACACTCTACCATCGTGACCTTTCTTCCACGACTTTCGTATCTGCAGCATTCTATCGTCGTAACTACCTACCAACCGAAACTATGAAGAACTTCATTGCAATCTTCCTGGTCGCCTTGGCCTGCCTCTGCCTCGTCCAAGACGCAAACGCCTGGATACCTCGCCAGAACTCTGATCCCCAGACCTGCTACAAGAAGAGCGCAGACGTCTGGAGCGCCATCAACAACTTCTGCTCCAGGAATAACAAATTGGTCAGTTAGCTTCATCGGTCGCTCCACGCATCACGTGCAGAATCACTAACATGCAAACAGGTCGCTCCCTCTCGCAAAGCGGCGGATGGAGCCTGGTCTGACAAGAACAAAATCTCAGTCTGGATCCATGGAAGTAAGTTCGCGATCACCACAGTTTTCCCTTGAGAGGACGGTGCATAGATAAAATTTGAACAAAACGCTGACGATGTCTGTCTGCCTGATTGCAGAGAACTGCAAGCCCCCGCAATGGATTCCGGAGAAGTGGTGCTTCCACAACTTCTACAACATGTGCGTAAACATGAGCAAGAACTACAAGGTGACAGCGTACTACGGCAAGGATGGCGGGTGTCAGACTTGGCGCATCAAGCAGTTTTAATTGGCGACCGCGACTTGTGGGCGTATACTCTGCCGTATACAGCAATATACGATGAATGATTGATTCTGTATGAAGCAGACTCTGCGTTTATGTGATGATTATGGTTTCAGGCATCTTGGTGTGAAGCATCAGTCTGACAAGTGTTTCCTGGGCCCTAAAGCGTGAGAAGATGAAGCACTGTGTTCCTCATAGCGAATCTTTCACCAGCATTCGTAATGGCCACCCAATGCCTCCCGATCGATCAGAGTAAGACTGTACCACAAGCTAACAAACCCGCATCTCCTCAACCACTGTCGTTTGTGCCGTGAATAAGATGTACTGCTAGGGCAAAAGAGAATGAATCAAAAACATACAACAGGCGGGATTCCCAGATGGTCACCCACTCTAGTACTAGTCGCCCGGTTCAGTGCTTATGTATGGCAGAGCGGACGGGATGCCCAGTTTTCACTGACCTATGGTCGTATGTGCTAAGTCATGTCAATTAACTCTATATTCAATTTAAAATGACTTGGCAACGAGCAAAATTGTTCAGTCACCGCAGCGTATAGGTGGTTTGGTGAGCGGGCATATGGATTAGTCATACGCCGAGCTGGATGCAGAAGCTCATCGTCAAGCTCCGAACTCCATCTCTCCACCGTACGCAATAAAGGGAACCTCACCAACCTGCCAACCTGCCTGCGTTATATTACGCTGCACACTGGACTTTGCATTGTGCAATTCATATCATACACCGTTTCTGGATTCTCTCCGACGCCTCTGCACTCTCGACTAGACATCAGCATGGCGGACGAGCTTAACCACATCGCCTCTGCCGCAGAGCTAGACACACTCATGTCCAATAACACATACGTCGTCGTCGACTTTTTTGCCGATTGGTGCGGTCCATGCAAGGCAATTGCACCCAGCTACGCGACCCTTGCCAAACAGCACAGCATTGAAGGAGTCCTCGCATTCGCAAAGGTCAATGTCGACCATGCCCAAGATGCCGCTGCCCGTTATCGTGTTTCGGCTATGCCAACATTCATGTTCTTCAAGGAGGGCAAACAGGTTGCAGTCAACGGCCAAGCCATGATACAGGGTGCAGATCCTCGCAGCTTGTCTGCTGCCGCCGAAAAGCTCGGAGGCCTTGCCAAAAAGAGAGCCGCGTCCGCCTAAGGTGTCACCTGAGACTTTGCACTGTCGGGCTCATCCCAGCTTCAGTGAAATTTGCCGCTCAGGCGTTGATGGCTGAGATCTCTCCATGGATGTGCGGGTTGCCGGTGCGGAAGTTGGCACCTTCGCAGACGATGGAGTTGGAAGTATGGTTGACTATTATTGCCCTAACTGCCGCAAAGGAATAAGGCCCCGATTGGGCGCAAAGAGCTTCGTTGGTCTTGCGCATATATTCTACGCGCTTCAATTGGGGGTGCTGTTGAATACGATGCCGGTCATGTTTTGCCCGGAGTCAGGGATCGTGAAGCAGGCATTGGTCATGGAGGCAGTCGTGCTTGCGATGATGAGGAGAGAGCAAGCTGACTTCAGCGTAGTGAGGCGGAGAGGCGGTATAGACTATCTCAATCTTTTAAAGATATCCAGCTTTATGCGGTGCTTCGAACGCTGTTTGTATTTGTATTCCCGGCCAAATTGGCACAACGAGTAGTTGAAACAATGCAGAGGTTTACATGTATAAGACAATTTGTGAAACATACGCAGGGCAACCCATGGGCTCGAAATTACAAATAATCATTGGCCGTGTCAATCCCGAAGAATAATTCTCTACACAAAGCCGCGTGAAGATCGCATAATGATATGGCACTGGCTGAGTATCAGCAGATGCATTTATATCCAAACACTCGAGCTGTGTACATAGACAAACTTGCCACTTGACCCCATCACTCTTCATCAACAACAAAACATTCGAGGCTGTAACACGCAGACTCCTTCGATAAGATGCAAGCACCTTTTACCACATTTCAAAAGGATCACACTCCAACTCTCCCAAATACCCCCAACAACGTCCCTAATCTATTCAAATGCAAAAACGCACTCACGCCCACACTTCCCCAAATCATATCATTCCATTGTCCCACGTCCCAGAACGCTTCAGAGCCCAGAACTCGATAGACAGCATAGATATGCCCTAGATCGGCGAGCGCCACTGCAGCGAGATACCCGCGCACGACCGAGCGGCTTGTGGTCCAGCAGCATACGAGTGCAAGCAGAGCAAGCAGCAGGTAGACGTTGCCGAGCTGGTAGACGAGGATTTGGGCTTGCTGGGGGAATGGGGTCGACGCTAGAGATCCGGCGTTGGGAACTTGGGAGGCGTAGAATTGGTGTGGTTCTTGGAGATGGTTTATGTAGGCCCAGAGTCTGTGGTTTAGCTTTAGTACATTTGCTAGCAATTATGTGGAAGGTTTGTGATTGCGCACAGCAGTACAGGCTCTACAATGCCGAACAGGGCAAGAGGAAGCTTTGGAAGGACTGAGGAAGGCATTTTCGGTGCTCTACTTGGTTCAATGTTGTAAGGAAACAGGCTAACTGCAAAGGAATCCTTGATATTCACAAACTCACCTCAGCCGCACTTGGCTCAGCCGCGAGCATATCATTGTGGGTATTTAAACATATGATCCATATCTGTGGAGCGACGTCGCATTCAAACCTTAGGTGTTCGTCCTGGTAACAGCACGGTCTTGGATCTTAGCTCTATGCATCTCTCATCGCCTGCCACCGTGTCATCGAAGTGACTATATCAGACTTCATCAATTCATCTATTAAACATATTCTTTCATTCCAGATCTATAGACACTGATTGATACTTCGTGATTTTGGATGGAGTGCTTTTCGTCACGTCAAAGTCAAAACCCAGATTTCCGAGATCAAGTTCCAGGATCAGAGGTCCTTTACCTGATCATGTGACTCGCAAGTCACGTGAATCCAGGTCGCAGCAATTACAACACCTTCCTTTTTGAGGATCTTTGTCTCTAGAACAACAAACACAATCGTAACTTCATGAGTTCGGACGGGATGCCCATTTTTCATTGACCTATGGTCGTATGTGTGAACCTGTGCACGTGCATTGTTCCTATTCTGCTATGTTGTAATCTGGTCGCCCTTTCGTCGCGGTTCATTGACACATGGATGAAGTATGTCTTGGACTCCTCTAAAATTGCGCCACAAATTCTCCCGAATTTTGGGTGTGGGTTCGTACAATGTGATTGTACAATGTGATTGTCAGCACATACACTGTGTTACTTGAACCCATACAAATGCTGCAAACAATGGCGATCCATAGAGAGTTGGGCGTTGAATGTATTAAGTGTGTGCTCGAACTTTACGGGTTTGATCGATGATTGACACTTGCCAGCTATGACAATGATAGTCGTGGCTCTTTGTATATGCCTTTGAGTTACTCGTTCCCATAAGCTCAGTCGTCAGATCAAACCGAGAGCACTGGCAAGCCCACTAGTGATATTGTTGAAAACTTCCGAGCCGCCGTATATTCCAATTAAGACATCTTTATAAGAATTGCTGCGGAGCACCGTCCACGTCAGCACATATCTCGAATGATGCGGACCAAAAGAGCAGAACTTACGTAGTAACCGTGAAACCCTCCGACAACTTTTCTGGACTAACGGCAAAGATTTCGACTATCATCTGACCGAGGCTAGGGAGTGTGATGGGCTCCGCACGTGGACGCCATCCAAGGTTGTACGGCAATCTCTCCTGTGTGAACAACTGGTTGACCCAGTCGAGTCGAGTTACGCCAGTGAGATCGTCTCCTCCCCTACAAAATTTTAGGTTAGATATGTCGTAGCGTTGAGAAGACACTTAAAGAGAGTAGAATAAAACATACTGCAAACTTAGTTAGCATATTGATAACGATAGAAGGGTGTCTGCCCAAGATTGCGTACCATAGTTTGGATAGCGAGACCCATCTCGCCGTACCGTAGGATGAACTGTTGTAGACCGTAAACAAATGTCGGGTTTCTTGCTTTCGAATCGGCAGTCCTATTAGCAATTGCGAGTGCCGCTGGAAGGAGCGCAGTCTTCCCGTTCTTGAAGAACGATTTACTCTGGTCCCAGATGTGGCTGTTGAAGGAGTAGTCGTTGCCGAAATAAGCGTCCTCTCTGCTTAGGCTGGCATCGTGTTCGATGGGGAAGTTGTGTTGATCCAGATCATTAAGGTCGAACGCAAGGCCAAGAGGGTCGGGAGATGAAAGTATTCCGAGCCCGCCGACCTGCAGAGCGAAGGGTTCATATTAGTATAGTGTCTCAGACGTCATTTTGGGTTGCACCCTTCGGTCACGTACCGCGACTGAGAAGTCTGCACCCACGTTGAGTCCAGCTGCAAGCCCCTCTAGAAGATGGGGAACAGTCATGTTTCGTCCATCGTGGTGAATGAACCCATGGTTGGCTAAAGCGTTCTGTCGCATGGTCATTAGTAATTGTGTACTATGAGCCCATTGAACAACTCTTACAAGTCCAGGACATGGTGAGCGGACTAGACGATGAATCAGCATGCTCTCATCACAGATCGAATCGAAAGGGATGATAGCGGGCTTACCGTCGTTGTGACCTGGTGGTGTGAACGTAGTGAACCTCGGATCATTGTCCGGAGCAGGTCCCAGACCCCCAAGCAGACCAGGGATGTCGAGTAGCTGGGCAGATGTGACAACAGCGCCGAACGTTGCGAGCAGGGTGATTTTCAACATGATGTTTGTGATGATGAAGTCGAACGCCTGTGTCTAGTGATGGGCCGCATGCCCACTACAAGTAACCACGCCTTCATTTGTCACTCCAAGGATACAGTCTCCCCTGTCCCATGATCATGGGCCATCAAAGCCTCGGCTGTATACCACAAGTAGTAAAAGGACTCCTCTGATTCGTCATTAGGAATCTTGAATGAGTCTATCCTTCCTTAGTATGGGATGATCATCTCTAGCCCAGAACTTACACAAAACCTACGCCGAGTCTGTCATGGTGGAAAGATCTGTACCTGCACACCTGCCCCCACGGGCTAGAAACAAACTCCGTACTGGCCACTCAGCGACAGAAGCTGCCTTTCAAATCATGTCTGGGCCGTTGTGTAGTGATGATCATCGTGGGGTTGCGTTGTGGCGTTGAAAGTCTATACCAATCTCCACAATCTCGCAGGCATTACGCTGGTAATCCGGGAAGACGGAAGCCTACTTATGGCGTCGGTGTGTCCCAATAAGTAGACAAGTAGATATGGTAGCGTTCTAGCAAATGTAATCATTCATCACCAGTGTGTGAATGAGACCCCAGGCACTGAGCCCCACGGCCTGATCATCTAGAGACTCTGGACTTCGGCCATATGGTCTCCCCACTGCCACCTCACCTCAGCCCTGCACACTACTCCATACCATTGTCAACCTACGCAGCGCCTGTGCCCACGCCATAAAAGGGAAGCGAAACGAGAGACGTTAGTCCGGCCTCGCGCACATACTGTGGTTGGCGCGCATCTCCTCAGCGTCACGACGAGACGGCACTGCACAATTCTTCAAGCAAGATTTTACGAGCCGCGGACTCAACGGGGCAACTGATACATTGACTAAGTCAAAGAAATGGAAGACGCTACGGGACATTGCTCAAGAACGCTCCGGCCGGGACGAAAAACCAGCAGACCAGGCTGCTTGAGCCTACAGATTGGATAAACGAGGCAAAGATCACCGCCCTCGCACTCGAGCGCTTCCTGCCTGATATCGGCGTCAACACCTTCCCGCCTGCCAACTGTCGCCTCAATGCGCTCAATCTCCTCCAACACCGCCCTGCAGAGTGGCTCAATGACAGCATCGTCACTTCCGGTATGGCTACGCTGTGCGAAGAGGCCCCCGACGCCGCGACATACTCAACCCTCAGCTCCGACGTCGCCAGCAACATAAGTCACTGTGACAGAAAGTCACCCTCTTGATCCAATTGTAACAGGCAGGACGTGCAATGACATTGTGCTACTGACGAGGCGGACCAAAAGGCATCTCTCCTTCAGCAGCGGTACGGCCACTCAGGTCGCACGTGCGTGGAAGAGCACGGCTACTGTGATCGCGAATCTCTTTGTGGATGTTGTCAGGTTCTCGAAACTGACTGCGACAAGGAATCTCTTCGCCACAAAAATCTCGGCCAGGAAGACGTTGATGGAACTGTACCTCGCGCGGTCCTAGGATTTCTTGAGCCCAGACAAACGGAATCCAAAAAGTCCGAAGTCCAGAGATCACATCACGTCCTTGAAGCTCCTGCTATTCGGTTCTCTCGAGCTCGCAAGCGCGCAACATTGGATACCACTGCATCCATTCCGAGGCAACCGCAACGCACAGCACGAAGCCTTAGTACAGTCATGGACGACAAGTTCTTGATGGATGATACCTCTTCGAAACTTTCGACTTCCTCTTCGCGCGATTCTCCTCCGTCTGACGATGATACAATGCAGTGTCTAGCCGAACACCAACTTCCAGAAAAGTGCCGATGTTTGACGCGGTTCAAGAAGCCAACCAATGGAACAGAACTAAACGTCCAAGCCAGAGACATTAGCTCTACGAATACTCTGGCCTATATTACAAAGGGAGAGTCAGAAGGCGCACTATACGCAATGCTTGATAGGCCCTAGGATCGATGTATAGACTAAGTATCACGCAGGCGTGCTGCCTGATTATACACATAGAAGTCTTGTAGTCTCATTGAAAGTTGGAAAAGTTGGAACCCCTGTATGATCGATAAAGGTGGGGTCGCCCAGGTAGACTGGGTACATGTACCTCCTATTAATATATTGCGAACTAACTACATATGTACTGGGCTGATGAAGTTGACTGAGCGCCCGGAGGGCCGAGTCCACGCAACTTTGGTTCTTTCCACTGGACGCCAGTACAACACAACGCGCACATCGTCTCTATTGTAAACGCTTGCCAACTCGGGCGACACGGAACTCAAAAGATAGCATGTCTCGACATGTCTACTTCCGAAAGTCAGGCACGAGCTGGCGGGCGGTGGGAAAATGGTATCGCACAGGACCGCGCAAGAGTCCATAACGGCCACAACTTCATTCAGCACCAGTATGTGAATGACGCAGGCGCCCGAGCTCCACAGCCTGACTTCGTAGAGGCTCTGAGCTTCGACTACATGGACTCTCGTATTGCAAATATTGACACGGCGCTGAAAAATACCTGTCGCTGGCTCTTCCAGACATCGGAATACGTCAGGTGGCGTGACCACAGCCTATTCGATGATCACCATGGGTTCCTCTGGATCAAAGGCAAGGCTGGATCTGGCAAGTCGACCATGACAAAATGCGCGTTCGAGCATGCCGATGAGAACCACCACGGAGATGTGGTGGTCTCGTTCTTCTTCAACGCTCGAGGCCACACTCTGGAAAAGATAGTGGAAGGAATGTATAGGTCTTTGTTAGCACAACTCCTACGAAAGCTCCCAGCACTTCGCCCGAGGTTTCCAGCTCATGCGCCACCAGATGGCTGGAATATTGGACTACTTCGGAACTTCCTCACGAGAGCTGTACGTGGTCTCAGCAGAAACTGTGTAGTCACCTTCTATATTGACGCCCTTGATGAATGCAACGAAGACGATATCCGAGAAGCTATAGACTTCTTCGAGGAGCTTGGGGAGCTGGCTCACTCAAGTTCCGCTCATCTTTACATCTATTTCGCGAGCCGATACTATCCAAGGATCACGATCTCACACTCCGAAGAAATTCGCCTTGACGAGCAAGACCAGCACGATCATGACATATCGACGTACGTGCAGACCAAACTCAAAATCTCGGACTGCGATCGAAAGAAAGAGATCGCGTCTCAAATCCAGGCCCGCAGCTCTGGCGTTTTCCTCTGGGTTGTCCTGATTGTTCGCATGCTGAGGATCAAGATCGACCGAGGACTTTCCCATCCAGAACTCTTGTCCGAGATGAAAGCCGTGCCGATAAAGGTTCAAGATTTGATTGCAGACATCCTCAAGAATCCTGACGAAGTGCTTGTCGTGACGATGCAGTGGGTGCTCTTCGCTTCTAGACCTCTTGAATTGGAGGAGATCTACTTCGCGATTCGAACAGGCATTCGGGGACTCACCACGGCCGCTTGGGACCAAAGACTGGTCGATCGTAGTACCATGGAAAACTTTGTCCTCGACTCCTCGAGGGGCTTGGTCGAGTTGACTCAAGCACACCCACCAACTGCCCAGTTTATCCACGAGTCGGTTCGAGAGTACCTTCTGCAAGATGGTCTCGTAAACATGGATAGTAGCTTGAGACCTAATTCTTCAGCACTCAGCAACGCCAGGATGGCCCGATGGTGTCGGACGTACCTGGAGCTGGATCTCGATACCCACACCGTGTCCGAATTTGACGACAAGTACATTTGTATGCGAGAGATCAATAAGGAGCGCGAATTAGAAGATCCTTTTCGGGGAGAGCTATTGCCCGATATAAGGATGAAGTACCCTTTCATTCACTATGTGGTGGACCACACTTTCGATCACTTGGAGATTGCACACGGAGGTGGAGCTGTCGACTTGGCTTCTCTGCGTGATTTCCCTGTACAGACTTGGACCGAAGTTAGCAGCGCTGTTCAATGGCGGCGCACTACAGACCTGTACGACTCCGCTAGCTTGGTACTACTGCTTGTGATGAGTGGAGCGGAAACGCTCGCCGAAGCGGTACTCGCAGTATCGTCAGGGTCGTCACAAACAGCTCGTAGTTATGGAGGTCCGGCAAATATAGTTGCTGCTTCACAGGACGAGCCACTGTTCCATTATGATCCAAATGCAGCATGCGATGGCCGACCGCTACTGCACAGAGCAGCGGAGCTCGATTTTCCCGATGTTGTATCGACTTTGGTGCAGCACGGAGCAGACATTAACGCTTATATCAGGGGCTCAGGTAAGCACAACGGCTCTGCTTTGCTTTTGGCCATCGAGCATGGCAATTTCCGCACGGTAGAGATGCTTCTCGACCTCGGAACACATACCGAGCCGATTGGACCGGGAGCCATAACCCCTCTGGCTTTGGCAGTCTCAAGCGGCTTCACCGACATCGCACATTTGCTCTTAGAATATGGCGCAAGAGTCAATGCGATAGATGGATGCTACGAGACCGCTTTGATCGCTGCGGCTTTCACCATCGACCAAGACATGGTGGAAATGCTCCTGGACCATGGCGCAGATATCGATGCTGTCAGTTTGCATTTTGGCACCGCCACGCATGTTGCTACCCGCCGCGGGCATGCTGGGATATCGCAGCTGCTTTCAAACCACAAGCGGAATCCTGCTGAGATTCCGGAGTTGCTTTCAGATGACGAACGGAATCCGGAAGCACAAAGTGCCAGGTATTTATCTGCCATAGATGCTGAGATGCTGGCAAGGATTGAGTTGAGGATGTTCTGAAGGCCCCTGTAGCAACTCAGCATGGCACAGTCACCGAAGCATTCCGTCAAAGCAGGAGAGTTTGATCTCTAGTTCAATTTAACAGAATACCGTATTGCTCCGCTCCAAGAACCTGCTAGCAAGAGCTATATCCTAGCTCTCTATACATGAGTCCTTCCAAGTAAATAATAGAAATCTGGTTTCCAGCTTCTACATTTATACCTCTGCGTGCTGCCTTCATCCCCATCGCCGGCAGCGTCCCTTAATCAATGTCCTTTTTGTCGATGCACGAGATCGACACAGAGAAATTTTATGACGGCTTGGTGCACTGCATCACCCGCCAATAAACCCTTTCGACGTACACGACGAAGTACACTGCTGGGGAAGGAGATCTATATCACCTTATGTTACTATAATTGCAGCGGCCGAACAACAGCAACGCTGCTCAAACGACCAGGGAAGTGAAGTTTCGAGCCGACAAAATTCATTTCTATCTCCTAAGATACAAAGAATCAAATTTCGGATCCAAGAAGTAGTAGTTCAGCAGAAGAAGACCAGCGACTCTCTGCCTCCCTGCTGTTTCTGAATGAATATTGAAGCTTTTTTCCCTTTTTGTATTTGTACAACCAACCAAACCCTCCACTCTTTCTTAGGAAAAATGTAGATCACCGAACCTAAGCGGTCATCATGCCCTTGAGGCCGGCCATGTCGCCCTCCTTGGCGGCAATCTCGAAGTAGCCGTAGATGATACTGTAACTTTTGTTAGTGTTTGCGCAAACATTCGAGTGGGTGGTATAAACTTACGTGACAGCCATGAGAATACCGGTACCGCTGCCAAGAGCGCCCATCAAATCGCTGACAATAGAGAGAGCACCAATGCAGGCACCACCGAAGGCGGCGGCAGTAGGGATAATGCGCTTGAGCTCACGGTACATGCTCTCGTCACGATGACCGGCCATAACCATGCCCTGCTCCTTGAGCTGCTTGGCAACGTCGCGAGGGCTGGAGCCAGAGACTTCGATCCAGGTCTTAGAGAAAGCGGCGCATGCAATGAGCATGTAGGCAGTGAAGACGGCGGTGTGGACGGGGTCGAGAAGAGCATCGGTAAGGTTGAGCGGCGGGCTCATGTAGTAGACAAGACCGCTGGCCGGGAGAACCTGAGCGCTGCCCTCGCGAGCCTCCCAGACACCGAGCATCTTGACGAGAAGGTTGTCGGGGAGCTTGTTGTAGAGCATCTGGCTGAGAAGGAAGACGTTGGAGGAGAGGGCGGACTGGAGCATGATGGGCATGTTGGAGGTGTAGAAGAGGCGGACGGGGTAAGAACCGCGCATGCCACGCTGGCGGGAAGACTTGACGGGGATCTCAACACGGAAGCCTGAAACTCGTGTTAGTGGAAATCAATTTGGGTTGGCAGTAGATCTAGCTTACCCTGGAGGTAGATGACAACGGAGAAGACAATGATGGTGGAGATCAAGTTCATGCAGTTGGGGAGGTTCTGCCTGTAGAATGCCTCGCGAAGAGCGAGCTGCTTGTTGGGCCAGGTGATGAGGAGGTGGACAAGGCAGACAATGGCACCCTCAAACTCAGGGCCACGGCCAGTGTTGACGGTGGTGGGAGAGAATGCGCGCCAGACAATAGACTCGCAAATGTTGGTGGCGATGAAGAGAGAGATACCGCTGCCAAGACCGTAGCCCTTCTGAAGAAGCTCGTCAAGGAGAATGACAATGACGGCGGCAGTAAGAAGCTGGACAATGAGGAGAACGCAGACGCCGGCGCCGAGGTCAGCGGGAGGGCCGTAGAGACCAGTCAAGACGTAGACACAAGCCTGACCGAAAGACAGGATGATGGCGAGGAGCTTCTGAGCAGTCTGGTAAAGCTCACGGTCGGACTTGAGGTCGAGGTTCACATCGATAAGGTGAGTACCGGCCAAAAGCTGGAAGACCATGCCGGAGGAGATGATAGGAGTAATACCGAGTTCCATGAGGGTACCACGATTACTGGCCATCATCATTCTGAGCCAGTAAAGAGGGTCGGAGGTGTCTGTTCAGGTGTTAATATGTATGCTCAATCCTCCTTTTAGCTCCGCTGGTGCTGGCTGACCTGAAGAGACAATGCCGTAAAGAGGCATCTGGCTCATGACCAGGAAAATGACCAGAGTCACAGCGGTCCATACGATGCGCTGCTGGAAGGGAACCTTGGTCTCGGGGACCTGGACCTCGGGGATAAGAGGGGTGAATGGCTTCACCAAGTCGAGGAAACGGACTGTGCGGGTGGCGTGTTAACGAGCATTCTTGACAGACTGCTTGGGAGGAGCATTGGCGCGATTGTCGCAGTGGTTGCGGTGTCGTGCGAGTTCAACGGTGATACATACGGCCACTCATGATTGCGGGATGCGGGAGCCGCGGTGCGCTCCTGGGACTCCGGGGTCGGTGAAGAGGGCGGCGGTGGAATCACGAGCAGATGAGCTGCTCGCAGTGTCGAAGGAAAGGGATGTCGAAGGAAAGGGTGTTGGTGGTGGTGGAGGAGGAGTGTCGTGGGGAGGAGGAGGAGGACTGGAGATGTCGTCGCGCGACTGGAATTTGGGTGGAGGCAGCCCAAGCCTCAAGCCAGCTGTTCGTAGAAGCTCATAGCTCGAAGGGGCAAGCAAGCCTTCTCCGCAATCGCCTGCACCCTGCAATTCTTGCCAGAAGTCCTGGCGCCTTCTTCACAGCGAGGCACGTGCTTGGCCAAAAGTCGCTGCATCGCAATCTCAATGCTCTCCGGTCCGTCAATCTAGACCATCGCATTGCTGAGGCATCTTAGCACTTGCTCGCCACGTGATCTACAGGCACCACCCAGCGAGAGAGGTGACAGCAAGATGCTTCTCACGTGCTCCAATGCCTCGTTGAAAGGCGCCCGGTTCGCACTGAACCTTTCCATCCGCTCTGCCATCAGGACTCCTTATTCCAGGAGGACCTACGCTACCTCTGGTAGGCTATGTCGACATATCAATCCTACTTCCAGCGCCGGCTGATCTCCTACCAGGTAACACAGAACAAAGCCTCACCATTGGAGGCAAGCAATACCCATCAGATTCTTGGACCAATGTGCCTTCATCAATACTGTCCCAATTCGGCCGCAGTCTGCACGCCCAAAAAGACCATCCCATCTCCATCACAAGGAACCTGATCGAGTCTCGTTTCCCTGGCTTCCAAAACCACAACACTCTTCCTGGAGTGGTGACAACACATCAAAACTTCGACTCTCTAGGTTTCACAAAGGACCACCCGGGCCGAAGCCGGACGGACACTTACTACATCAACAAAGACACCCTCCTGCGTACTCACACTTCAGCACATGAAGTTGACGTCTTCAGAGCCAACACCAGCAATGGCTACACAATCTCTGCCGACGTATACAGGAGAGATGCAGTCGATCGCAGCCACTACCCAATCTTCCACCAGATGGAAGGTGCCCTGACTTGGGACCGCAAGGACTTTGCCTCCAGCGCGGAGCTCGTTGCTCGCATCAAGGAGGACTTCGAGAAGCTGCCTAAGCATGATCTGGTCGTCGAAGACCCGAACCCCACCTTCCACCCGGAACGCAACCCACTCCAGTCAGAGTTCCATACGCCTGAGGAGGCCGAGGTCATTGCTGCTCACCTGAAGCGCTCCCTCGAAGACATGGTTGTCACCATCTTCACCGAGGCCGACAAGGCATTGGCAGCTGCCGGTCATGGAGCTGAAGGTGAGAAAGAGCCGCTCAAGGTTCGCTGGGTTGAAGCCTTCTTCCCACACACATCGCCCTCCTGGGAGATGGAAGTCTGGTGGCGTGGTGACTGGCTCGAGGTTCTGGGATGTGGTGTTGTCGACCAGCCTCTTCTCAACAGGGCCGATGTTTCCTCCCGCGTTGGATGGGCCTTCGGCATCGGTCTCGAGCGTATCGCAATGCTTCTGTTCGGCATCCCAGACATTCGCCTCTTCTGGAGCAAAGACCAGCGCTTCCTCAGTCAGTTCGACGAGTCAAAGCCTATTCGTCGCTTCCAACCTTTCAGCAAGTACCCCGCTGCTCCCAGAGATGTCGCCTTCTGGCTGCCCAAATCTGGGCCAGTCATTGCCGACACGCCCGCCTCAAGCTCTTCCGCCCCCTCACCCGCTGGCGGCCAAGTTACGGAGCCTACGACCACAGAACGCCCTGCCTTCCACGAGAATGACCTGATGGAAGTTGTCCGCAACGCCGCCGGCGACAGTGTCGAAGATGTCTCTCTCATCGACTCCTTCACTCACCCTAAGACCGGAAAGCAGAGTCTGTGCTACCGCGTCACCTACCGTAGTCTCGAGAAGACTCTTACCACTGAGGAAGCGAACACATTGCACGAGCAGATCAGGCAGGAGCTTGTGGCCAAGTTTGGTGTTGAGCTGAGGTAGAGGAGAAGGCGAGAAAGTTTTTTGTATATTATCATAGGCGGGTTGTAAAGATAAGTTGTACATTAGTTCAGGCTACCCCGCTCCTGATCTGTATCAAAAGTGATATGCAAAGATTTACGTTCATTGGGTGGAATCGACTCTGCTGAAGCATTCAGAGCGGATGAGATATCGCTGGTGAATTCATTCTTCTGTTCTTCGAAGGTCTTTCAATTGAGCATGAGCTACATGTGGAAGGGTCAAACAGTTTATAAAGTTTATCCTCGGCAGCGAAAGCGGAAGCGGCGTCATTGCTGAGTAAGTCGAAACATCGACTTTGCGACTCCGAACTGAACATGTGTAGATCAGTCCTGAACTCACTACCACACAACCTACACACAACAATCATGGCTTCCAAATCAGTAACCCGTTGCTTGTCCAAGGCCCTCTCGCGCCCGACTCTCAACTCTTCCACAGCCGCTAGAACACAGAGACTCGCCGCCGCCACTCGCAGCTTCTCACACGCGCCCATCGCAACCACATTATCACCCTCCGCCCGCCGCCAGAGACCCGCCGCCCAACCCACCCGCACACCACTCTTCAGCCAACCGCAAGCGAAGCGCACAATCTTCATCCAGACCGAAGACACCCCTAACGCCGACGCCCTCAAGTTCCGCCCCAACCACGAGATCCTCCCCGAAGACTTCCCCTCCTCTTTCCTCGAATACCTCACGCCGCGCTCCACCCTCGCCGCGCCACACCCTTCACCCCTCGCCGCCAACCTCCTCAATGTCGACGGCATCAAGAGCGTCTTCTACGGCCGCGACTACATCACCGTCACAAAGGACTCGTCCACGCCCTGGCCGCACGTCAAGCCCGAGGTCTTCGCCCTGATCACTGAAGCTGTCACAAGCGGGCAGTCGATCGTCAACACCGTCGCGCAGAAAGACGGCGAAGAGCACGGCCAGAGCGGTTTCTCCGAAGCAGCAGAGTACGACCCCAAGGATGAGGAAGTCGTCGCCATGATTGAGGAGCTCCTCGAGACCCGCATCCGCCCGGCCATCCAAGAAGACGGCGGCGACATCGAGTTCCGCGGTTTCATCGACGGCCAGGTCATGCTGAAGCTGCGCGGCGCGTGCAGGACGTGCGATTCCAGCACCGTCACGCTGAAGAATGGCATCGAGAGCATGTTGATGCATTATATTGAGGAGGTCAAGGGCGTGCAGCAGGTCATGGACGCTGAGGAGGAGATTGCGATGAAGGAGTTTGAGAAGTTTGAGGAGAAGCTCAAGGCGCAGAAGGCGGCGGATGCGGCGAGCACTACTGGTAAGAGCTCGACGGATGAGGTGCTTGGGCTTAACAAGTAGGCTTGTTGAGGAGGCGGCGGGAGGAGGATTGTACATATATGATACCATAGACGCAATGCATGCTTGTAATATATGATCTAGCGACTAGTTCTCGCGTAGTATTCATGTTTGAGTGGTTGAGCTTGGTATGCATGTAAGTTACACTTTTTTGTAATTCTTGCCTCAATCTCGTCACGAGTGGACATGCTCTAGACTTGCTCACCAAGTAAGCAAACATACTATGCTACGTACTGACGCAATAACATCTGCTTGCCTGTGACTACATTAGATTTGCTCACATGTAAGAAGAAAAGTCGTACCGTTGTACGTCTGACCAACGACAACGGGTCGTTCTTGCTAGAGTTCATGTGAGCTTTCTCGAATATCAGTACACGACTCGTTCTAACAGCACAACACCACAGTTGGGACTCGATATCACTGCTAGATAAAGAACAAGCCCGAGAGGAACCACCAGACGAAGCCATTGTATCTGAATCGGTTCTCAGAACGATATAATGCACATTCTGTGATGGCCATGCTAACCCTACTTACCCCAAACCGTAGCACGCTGACTGCCATCAATTTTCCAACCTCCCACAAAAGTTGGTAGGAACTGGTTGCCACCGACCTTGGCGGATTGGACTCGACAACACTCTTCACTCAAGTATCTCATCAGCCGGACTGACGATTGAAGCTACGCGATTCCACATCCATCTGATATCTTCGGCAAGACAAATGCATGTCACCGTCGCGACTTGAATGGCTTGCCAAGTCGCGTGGCCGCATCTCACGGAGTCACAAGTTCTGGGTCTTCATTGGCGATCAAAATGCTTGGTATCACAGCCACTGACGACCTTTGAGCTGACTGCATACTCCGCCTCATCCGCGATGAAGAGAAAGAAGCGACGGGAGCGGGAACGCGTGATCTCCATTTCAAGGTAGGACTCTAAAGCGTGCATTTCAACCTCGTACCAGAGAGGTAGGTAGCATGCCGACAATACGATGCCGCACACTCCAGGACATCCGTGTTCACATGCACTGTTGCGCGCTTCCTGGATAAGTGGGCACCGCCAGCGAATTAAGCTTGACGATCGAGGAACCCAAGGGGAGCTCTGCCTTGCCCAGCCGGGCTGCGATGTTCCGGCCAAGCAATATTTACAGCGAGTGGGCGTGTAGGTTGCACAAGCAGGAAACAGGTTTGGCTTCACACTCACCGGTTGTCATAGATCTGAAAGACAAGATAGGCCCCCGGCGACATTGTGTCACCATGGCTACTTGCAGTGTCATTTCGCAGAAACTGCAATGTTGCCTTCGAAACAGCACCTGAATGGTCGATATCCGCGAAAGACATATGCCCGATCGACTTACAGACCAAGGCGCAATGTTGTGCACCGGCTGGCTCTAATTATTGGTGTCTGTTGTACGGTTCAGTTCCTCAGATTGCACGTGCTTGCGCGAAGCTCTCTCGAAGCCAAATACACCACCACTATATTCAGCAACCCTGCTGAACTTCTAAATCGATATGACTCGATATTGGATGGAGATGTGGCAGCCAACAGAAGCGCATTGATCGAAGCCAAAGCAAGCTGGCGTCAACTTGGATCTGGGTGCGAGGGCAGTACGTTTGTTTGGAACCAACATGTGATCAAGACATATAAGCCAAAAGGAAGTCCGCTTCGTAATTGCCTTCCATCGGGACTAGCCAGGGACTCGCAGTCGAACGAGAGGCAAACATGTTCGCCGGGAACACGCTGGCCGACCGAGATACCAGCGTCCCTAGCCATGGGAACCATCCAAGGCTTTTTGCCCGTTGGCGATGTCTTCTACGCTAGCGCCTCATTGGAGCAAGAGGCGCAGTGGCATTTTGTCACACCACTGATGGAAGGCGGTACGCTGCAAACCCTGGCGAAGACGATGGCACGGAGCCACACAGATACCGAGTTGTCGATACGCACCCTGGACGTTCGATTCAGGCCTAGATTCGATGAGCTGCTGGGCGCGCTGCAGGTGCTACACAGCAGAGGACTCTGCCATGACGACTTAAAGCTAGACAATGTCTTTGTCGCTCAGCCTAGCACGGAACATGATGGAAAGTGGTTTCTGGGCGACTTGGGCAACGTTCGTGAAGTGTCACATCCTTACCATGCTTCGAAAATCTGGATGCACAGCAACAGGCAGCTACCCGACTGTCGCGCGAACGACGCGTTGCGTGCGACAAAGACGTACCTGCAGTTCTTGCGCCATGCAGTCAGTAGCTCGCGAAGTACTCGATCGGAGTTTGACAAGGCTTTGCTCGAGACTAGAGAGCCATGGGCACGCATTTTGTGGCGTGCACATGGTGCTGGTAATAACCTACGAGCCGAGAATGTCCTGAAATGGTCGACTGGAGACGAGAACACGACGAGTCTAGCTTCCTCAGATTCATTGACGCATCCCAGCCTTGCAGGAAGCTGGGCAATGTGGCTGTTTTTGCCGTTCCATGGGTGGCAGAGTGATCACGAGCGAGCCTCTGCGTCGACTCTCAAGATAACGGCGAGTGACGCCTGGGCGAAGATCCTGGGTCTGACATGGATCTTGGGCGTGCCTGTCGGGAGATGCTGAGAGTTTGGAGTCCAGGTGCATCTAGAGGTAGGAAGGCGTTGTCACTTGATGGTGCCGGTTAAGGGAACTTGCATAGAATCTGCAAGCCATTGGTCCTATCGTCAGCCTCGATGCCGGACCACAGTGTTCCGCTCGAAGTCACATTCAACTCCGCACTGTGCTCACAAAACATTGCGTCCAGTTTCACAACGTCCATGTGTCAAGGTCACAGTGTCTGCCATTCGGGAATTGCCACTGTCGAGCTGGCGGGGTGTCTCATTAGCCGAAAGCCCCAAGTCGTAGCCATGGTGCTTTTTAAAACGCGGCACATCATATGCAAGCCTTATGCAGGACGGCAGCTCGAGCAGATGAAAGAGGCCTAGCTCCAGGTGATATCTTGGCGGTCCCTCGCAGCTAAGTCAGTTGCCTCGATTGGGATACAGACGACTACCCGTCCAGCCCCCAAATTGTTTGCTCAGCCTTGCTAGGACGTGGAAGCCCTCCCAGTAGCGTACAGGTTCCATGTAACACTGCATACTCACAAGTCACGCCAGTCCGCCGACGACGTGGGATGCCTCTATTTCTGGCACGGTTGCGGCCCCGGCCACATGGCTGCAGTTCATATTGGGACTCGACAGGCGAAAAATGGGCTGCAATACCACAACATGCCCGCGAAGGCGCATCTTACCACCACAAGCCTCATGGCGTAAGCACAAATGTGTATCTCCGTGAGTGTGGGACTTCATGTGTCGGCGCGAGGTCCCTTCGTCAAAGGCTGCTTCTGTGACAGATTCAAATACCTCTCTCCCGCCTGCTGTGCGTTCTTGAACATTCGTTCAGCTTTCGTTCAGCCTTACTCTCCATATGACTTCGTGGGCGCTCGACTTATCAGTCCGCCTCCGACAGACAGATCTGCAGTCTTTTGACGCGCACACATCATCATGCCGCAACGACAACACAACCCGGAGGCAGTGAGCCTCTGCTCTCGTCCTCCATCCCCCAGCTCGAGCAACGAACATGGACTCACGAAGCTGGAGCTTGGCCAGCATCCTCAACTGGTCGACAAACGCGGCTGGCTACCGACTCTGCTCATCCAGTCAGCATGCTTTCTCTGGTTGTTGCCCATCGCCGCTCTCCTGACGCTGAACTTCGAGAAGTACATCGTTGGTGCTAGCGCTTGGTGTCCAGATCGAGATTGTTACGTCGGCTGGTTCAATCCGGTGAGGTCAGTACCACTGCAAAACCTTCGAAGCTTCGACAAGCGTGACCACAACCTGCTGGGCGCATTACAGTTTGTCGCCAAAGCCCTTGAGATCTGGTTCAGTCTCATTGCTACGGCTCTGGTTTACATTATCACTTTCCTGATTGCAGGCAAACGTGATGGCCTTCCTATTGGATACCTGACCAGGCCAAGTGAATTCGCCAACTTGCCCGGACTCCTGGACCCGTTGCTTTGGAGAACGTTACCATCCGTTTACCGGAGGAAAGGCAAGGCCGAAAGCAAGAGCTATCGACCAAGGATCTACCTCTTCATCAGCTTCACGATTCTCCTTTGCTTGATCTGCAATCTGATGGGCCCTGCCACAGCCGTGCTTGCACTTCCAAGTCTACAATGGATCACCACACCACATTTGGGAAATCACACATTCGCTACCCTTAATTCAGAAACTCCGCCCAGGGTAGGCGGATTAGGGCCATTCAGCAAGACGAATTGCACAGTCGACGATGTCGACAATCTGAACTTCTCTTGTACGGCTCAGCCGTTTGCTTCGAGTCTGGACTCATGGATCGAATCCTACCTCGCATCTGGTGATTACTACTACGGAGTTGGTCAGCAGGATGCTGTGACATTCAGTATCAACCAGACTTTCAGCGTTTCGAGTTCTGACGTTCTCAGCCAGAACTACTCGGACATTACTTGGTGGACTCCTAGTCGGCAGATCTTGTCAAGCCTGAATAACGATACCGTTATGGTGGCAGCAGTGTCACTTGGCCCGGATACCACGGACATACAGTATGTCACATTAAGAGATGATTCAGACCCTGTGCACACCTACAATGCGTACAAAAGCAGCGTGGGGATGACAATGCAGCGCACTGGTCCTACGATTGGTACCATAGTACAGTACAACTTAGACTTTGACAACGCCTTGACCTCAACGACCATCATAGACGAAACCCGGATGGTGCGGTGTTACCAAGGCTATGATCTCAGTTTTTCTCCAATGGCGTATGGCGCATTCTCGGGAACTTACACGAAATGTGTGCGAATGGGGCGTGGTTGGAGCGCCGGTAACAAGAGGGCCTCGTTCAACATACGCGGCGTCCAGGACTACATAACGAATACGACCGCACCAGACGTCAATGTCGAAGTATTCACTTCCGACAAAGCGCAGTTCTTCAAGGATGACGCTTTTCCGGCTTGGCTGCCACGCGCTTGCGTAGCATCCGGCCCCGTGGACTTATCACTCGAATGTGATTGGGAGAGGATGTTCTCTGAACAGCTTGAGCCTGGCCTCCTCAATCGAACACAGAATGTGGTCACGATTGAGATGTCGCAATATGGAAATTATAATGGTACGGGAGAGCCTACCATTCTCACGCTTTCTGTCGACTTCGTGGCATTCCTCAATTTCACCACGTACACCCTGGATCCTTCGCCACTATCGAATCCGATGACTCTGGTACAGACCCTCGATCTTCCTAAGACCGGCGATGTCATCAAAGTGGATCCGTCGTGGGTACTTGCCGCGTGGAGCGTTGACAACGAGGGAACCTTGAACCCTGATCGAACTGCAGCCATACAGCTGGTACAGACCATGGCGGGCATGACAAATCTCGAATCACAGGCCTTTGTCACTAATGAATACATGTGTTTGCTGCCAGTAATCCAGACGTTATCACTCATCGACTTCACGACCCTGGATCACGCTGATTCCAAGCGCGCTTCCTCGAACGCGAACGTCTCACATCCGCATCTTACACGCAACGCCAGATTGTACGTCTGGGCATATGGCCTGGGAAGCCGTACTTCCAAGCTTGGAGTGGTGGTGGTTCTATTGGGCGTTGCAGTGGTGTGTGCGCAACTGTTGCTCGGTTTCATTGACCGGCGGAGGTACAGGTCGCCCACGCAACTACTTGTGGCAGCTCTCGAGCACACTCCTTCGAATGAATTTGCCAATGTAGAACATAACGAGGCGAAAGTGGCGAGGATGCGCTTCCATGTCCAGGGGAAAATGACCACCGCCGGGAAATATGCTTTCAAGAAGACGGCGCATAGTTCATGATGGTTGCTGCTGGAGCTTCGGTAGCAGTGCTACTTTTCTCTGATGTTGTGGAGTTGGTGAATTTGTAAGCCCCGGAAAATGATCCAAGACGTAATGAGAGAGCACATTTTTTTGAGTTACAAGCACGTGAAATAATACATATGACATTCCATCTCAACAGACGGGTCAGAGCTCATAGTGTTTTTTGGAGAGAGAGAGAGAGAGAGAGAGAGAGAGAGAGAGAGAGAGAGAGAGAGAGAGAGATCTCGTATGCTATGAAATAGTTCTGCGCTAGAAATGACAATCGATTCATGACACATATAGTAAACTTAGTAAGCCTCAACACCAGCAAGTCGTAAGATCTGTTGTGTCATCTCCGGCTTCTCGAGGGGCTCGGTGCGGTTGTGAATGTCCTCCTTGCCATTTCGCTGGGGTACTCCAGCCTTGCGGATGTTGCTGCGAGACGTGTCAGTAAAGCTCAAAGGTCAGTGATTGGAATGTTGCTTACCAGTGAGGCCAGTGGGTGGTGCCCTGCCATGTCCTGAAGAGCTCAGCCTTCAAGTCCAGATCCTCCTGCTTGGCGAACTTCGTGGGGGTCATGCAGATGTACTGCACGTGTCTGATAAGGTCTCCCTCAGGGAAGCATGCGTAGTGCATGGTGCGTGAGTCCCAGAGGACAAGGTCACCGGGCTCGAGGTTGACCTTGATCATCTCACAGCCGCGCTTCTCGAACCACTTGACGTCCTCCTCCTTGAAGATGAAAAGGTCACGGAAGTTCTCCTCCTCTGGAGGCTTGTCCTCGTGGTCGTCCTGCTCGCGGGACTCCTTGAAGAACTGGTCGAAGAGCTTGCTGGAGCCCTTCATGACTATGAGGCCACCGTCCTTAGGGCCGTTGGGCTGGTAGTTCAGGAGACCCTGAACACACTGCATGCCCTTGCGCTCGGGAGACTGGTCACAGTGGGGCCAGGGGGACCAAGTAAGGTCCTTCTGGCGAGGCAGAGTGATGTTCTGGCCGTCGAAGGAGACGGTGAGCTCCTTGGTCTCCCAGAGCTTCTCGAAGACATCGACCACCTTGGGCTCTGTGCGGGCTTCCCAGACGTACTTCTCGTGGTTGGAAGCATAGCCGAAGTACATGCCGCCCTTGAAGGATACGGGAAGGTGGTCCGCAGTCCAGGTGGATTCATCGTTGGGATCGAAGCCAAGGCCGAACGATTGCAGCCATTCAATCTGCTTCTGGCGGTAGTAAGCGGCGCGCTCGGGGGTGATCACGCCTTTTACAATGGCGACACCAGTCTTGTGGAACTCGTCACGCCAGTCGCCGTATTGCTTGGAGGCGTCGTGCTGGATAAGGTCAACGCCAGAATCGGGGATTGGCTCAGCGTGAGGCGCCATCGTTATGGTTCTGTTGGTCTGATGTGCTGGATATTGGATGTTGGAACAGAAAGTTTGTTGTTTGTTTGTCTTTGGATGAGTTGTTTGGAGTGAGTGATAATAGTTCAATGACCTCGAGAGGCATGGGTTTATGTATCTTGTCGACTGGCTGGAAAAGTGTAGCTTCGGCTCGGTGATCCGGTCTAGTACGCCTCCATCAACCTCACCGTGTGCCCCCCGCCCAATCCGACCCTCCGATCCACCAAAACCAGGACAACCTCCGGAGGAAGGAAACGAGTCAAACGACCAGGGACCTCCAAACATCCGAAGCACGGACAGCGTCTGAGGCCGACCGCGGGGTGTGGAAGTGGGCCTGGGGGCATCTGTGGGGCAGATGCAACAACAGCACGGACCTAGGATCGGTTCGGTCTGAAGGTGCGTTCGGCTGTGTTGCGTTGTGTTTTCCGCAAGAGAGCGGAAACGCGGCAGTTCGACTCACAAAAATTGCTCGGAATTATGTGGGCAATCACGTGATTCCATCCACGGAGGAAAGTGCCTAATACTACGATCGGGAGTCTCGACCTAAAGCCCAATGTCTTCCATAAGTTGACAATATCCTCCCACTGCGGTAAGCCTTTTGCAGATTATCTTTGTTGTTCCCAAGGGCATATATCCCATCACCATAATCCAGCACGCATTGAGTGTGCCTAACATCTTGAAGGATACCGGTCTAGCAGTGGTCGGCCACAGTGACTATGCAGGCTTCTAATCTGGCCTGACTGAAGTCCACTCCGAAGACAGGAATAACTACAATGCCAGCCATCTGAAGAGCAGTATCAGTGTTTGCGATGTTGGCTTCAAGCCTCGTGATTGATGGAACTTTGCGCAGACGTCTACAGGCCTGAGGGCCTCGAACAAGAAAAGCTCCCAGCAATCATCCAACAGCTGATAGCATCATCTGGCTGCCACCATCCCAGGAACTGAGTTTCGCGAACCCGTGCCCACAGATGGCTAGCATTTGGGCCATATGCGTCGACTTCGATACTGAAAAATCCATCTGCGTCCAGGTCGGCGGACGGCTCCCGAGCACTGCTGAGTTCCCGGCATGGTCTCAGCCTCGACCGGAGGAAGAGAAGCACACGGAACGCATAAGATTAACAGCGAACCGGTTCATCCTAGCAACACCATCCAAGCAGCATCATCCATCCTTTGACGCCGCTTCAGACTGAGCATGGACAGGAATCACGTTCTTACCTTGGTTAGCAGATAGAATTAGCTATGACAACTGAGAAGCAATCTACCTCACTCAACTTCGTCGAAAGTGAACAATGGATGATCGTTTCAATCTCATATGTTCGAGTTCGCCACCGAATAGTTGGCGGGAGACACACCAGGGTCTCAGAAACACCCACCTGTACATTTGAGTCACTGAGAGCAAGACGTACGTCGGGTGTACTCGCGGAAATCGGAGCATGGCATGCCGGTTGAATTCAACTACCCGCGAGCAGATTCGAGCTCAACGGCGAAGGTTATTGTTCATTTGCAGGTTTTACGCTATAGTGCGAAATTATGGTACGTACAAGCAAAACCCAAAAAGAAAGACCAACAGAAGGCACAACAGCACACATTGACCAGGGACCGATCAAAAGTACGATGGCCGACCCACGTCTTCCAGCGGGCACGTATTCGGTCGTCCAGACATCCGGTGGTCGCAAGCCACCCTAATGTATGTTTTCCGAGGCCAAGGTCATCAGACAACACGAACGCGTCTTGAGTGGTCTAGGCGCCGTTACCTCGCGTGGCTTGTCCACTGCGCCCGACCTGAGCAACCCCTCAAACAGTACAATTCCCCACCTACCCCGGAATCCGTTGTATAGAATAATTATACTTTCCCCCTTCCCCATCTGGGGGAATGGGGGAAGATATGTGGGGATGCCATGTGGTCGTGCTCGCTGTCGCCATCAAAGTATCCTTGGCTGTCTCCCGACCGAACATGAACCCTTGGAAGCCTCGAGTGAGAGATAACGTTCCGAAAGTGGCGCTCTGAGCGATATGTATATTGCTGAGTCTGCTACCCGTCGATCAGCATAAACTCCTCACAAACTCATCGAACCGAGTTCAACCAGCTTCTTTACAATCCATTCCATCTACAGCCACAGGCAGACTGTCTTGTGACAATGGCGGCTGCCCCGAAAACGCACGACGCCATGCGCAAAGATGTCGAAATCGACATGGTGGAGCGATGCGAGGAATCGAGTACCGAGGACTTGACCGAAGTCACCAAGTCGACAACGATGGGTACGGTCACCATCAGCGACTCTTCGGATACTATCCTCGTACCGACGCCGAGTGCTGATCCAAGAGGTAATACACAATTATGCAAGTTACGCATTCCATGGACGAGATATACTAAGAACCAATACAGATCCACTCAATATGCCACTTTGGAGGAAGAAGTTGCTGGTATTGCTTGTCTCTATTTGTATGACCCTACAACTGTTCCAGTGGATATTGTTAACACATCTTTAGTCTCTGCCGTTGGATTGTCTATGGTCTCTGGTTTCGGAGGGTTGCTGGGTTTCTACATCCCAGGTTATGTCGAGAGTACGTCTTCCACAACACTTCGAGCTATGTGCTCACAACCGAAGCTGACTCGATGCCGCAGAGGGAGCGACCTTCGCCGATATTACCCACTTGATGACCTTCCCGACGATGTTTATGGGAGTTGGCAACCTTATCTGCATGCCGCTTGCGTTGGCTGTGGGTCGCCGACCAGTCTTCCTTGCCTCTTGTCTCATTCTGGTCTTGGGCGGCGTACTGGCTGCCTACTCGAAAGATTATGAGATGCACCTCGGCGTTAGAATGCTCCTGGGCGTTGGAGCGGGCAACAGCGAAGCTCTCGTACCGATGATGTGAGTATCGTCGCTCTTTCTTCTCCAAAACTGTATGCTAAGAACATACTCTTAGGATCCAAGAGGTCCACTTCCTCCACGAACGTAGCACGTGCCTTATGTGGCAAGTTGCTGGCCAGACTATCATCAGCGCCCTCCTCGGTCTTTTCGCATCCCCCATCGCCGGCGCCATTGGTCCCTCGAACTGGTACCTTCTGGGAACCGGACTCTCCGCAGCGATATTCGTCTTATCATTTGTCTACATCCCGGAAACAAGATATGAGCGCCCACTGGAGGCATACCAACAGCAAACGGATGTGGATGGTAAGGAAGTTCCTCAAGTGGCCGTGAGAATCAGCCAACGCCCGCCTCTGGACTACGAGAGGTTCCAGGACAGGACAATCTGGTCGGACATGAGAATATTCGTCGGCGAGTTCGACTGGGCTGAAGGTCTCTATTCGCTCAAGGTACGGTGTACCGTATGGTTATTTCGGGATTCGGGCAAATACTGACTTGAGATCGCAGAACACCTTCCAAATCATGTTGTTCCCTGGCGTCCTGTGGGCATTCTGCTTGAATGGCTTCACCCTGGGAGTGAACATCGCTATTGCGACTACGTACTCGACCATTGTCTCCGCACCACCATACAACTGGCCTGATAAGTCCGCGAGCTATGTCAACACGGCCCAGATTGTCGTCGCTCTCGTGGCACTGCCGCTTCTCGGTCACGGCTCTGACTACGCTGTCAAGTGGCGTGCGAGGCGCAACGGTGGTGTTCATGAGCCTGAAGCCCGTCTGATTCTACTGTGGATTCCCATTATCATTGCAATCATCTCAGCCGTACTCTATGGTCTCGCTGGATCGCACCCGGAGAAGTACCACTGGTTTGCAATCGTCTTCGCCTTCGGTGGATACTACTTCGGCTTCGTTGGTGCCAACATTGCTGGTATCACATACCTGCTCGACTCTTACCCTGCACGAGCAGGCCCTTGCCTCGTGGTCATCACCGCCCTGCGTGGTTTCGTCAGCTTCGGCACCAGCTATGGTGTTGCTGCCTTCATTGAGACTGCCGGATACGATGGCTCTTTCGGCGCGTATGCAGGAATCACCGCAATTCTAGGATTGCTCGGCATCCCCATCTACTTCTACGGCAAGAAAATCAGACAGTTCACTGGCAGGTGGGCCGTCAAGGAGCGCCTTGGTAAGCCCTCGATGGCACGTTAAGCGTTCTCGAGCCTTCAAGCACGGTTCCACTGGATCATGTCAGAGTTTGCGAGGGGAGGGTGATGGAGGCGGTGTCTTCTGATTTTTTTTTTATAGTTGTGTCCGACTTGTAGCTTCTACAACAAGGAAATGTCCGTTACGATGCATTAGATCGCGACCATCAGGTGCTTCGGTGATTTCGGACAACCTCTCCTGTACTCAGTCCGCTTGGTGTTGCTTCGTGGCTTCACCCGTGGAACAATATCGAAGTCTTTGGACTGTAAGTAGTTTTGGAGGAATCCGCACGTTAGCGTAAAGCGTGCCCGTGCCAGGCCATTATTTCGGTCGAAAATGCCTCCGGGGAAAGCGAGGCGAGCGGGGCTTGCCTTGAGTCCGTGGTTGTATGTCTGTCCGTCGCCAGCCTTTCAATGTGCTAGTTTCATCTCGTATGGGTATTGTATGACGAGCTTGCCATTGAGATTATGGCAAAATCACAAGTATCTGAACAGTAGTTGTACTTTTACTTGAGAGTACAGATCTGAGAGCATTGTTACTACGACTGAGACGAAACGGCAGCCTGACAATGGGCGACGTGCGCGTAGACATGGAACGACCAGCCTTACCAATTTTGAAGGTGGGTCGGTATATGTCTCGGACGCCTGACTCGTGTCTTTATGACAACTCTCCAATCCGGAGGCTCTAGACCGGGCTGACCAGCCCGAGGCCGGTATATTCCGTAGAATCTGCACGGTACGACACAAGCGTAGCTGGGGATCCGATCCACCTCCACACCTTTCCACGCCACCCCCACACGATTCCGTGGATGAGATTGTCACGGCTATCATAATAGGGGTGGTCCCCCACCCACGCCGTGCTGCGCGCGTTTTACGCAATCCCACTCGCTTACTATCAGACATGGTTGTTGAGACCTCGCAAGCTGCGGGCGGCGTGAAAGCAACGTATGCGTGTCAAGTGTGCCATCGAGCCTATGAACGACTAGATCACTTGAACAGGCATTTGGACTCGCGTAAATATATCACCAAGAACACAAGGTCCTTCGTTTGTTCAGTGCTAATGGTTTACAGACCGGAACGTGAGGTCATTCAAATGTTCAGAATGCCCCAAAGCGTTCAACAGGAGGTCAGTTACTGCCAGTCTGTTGTGGGGTAGAAAGGTCTTCCGTTGCAGGGCTGCCTTCTCATCAGCGTAACATTGACCCTTTGGTTGCGATCCCTGCTGACACTTGCCAGAGATCTTCTTGTCAGACATCAGGTGAATCACAAGACAAATGCAACGGAGGATGGCAGTAGCCCAGATCGCTCTTCGGAGCGAGCTATTAGGGCCTGTGATGCTTGCGTCAAGTCGAAGCTGAAATGTGGTATGTTACTGTATCTTGGTGGCAGTTGTGCCACAGTAATCTCCAGGCGTTCTTACTGATGCTTATTTCTCAAGGAAACGAACGACCATGTAAAAGATGCCAGAAGCGTGGAATCGCATGTTCAAGCGAATCGCTGGGACAGCTCTCAACGGGAGGTTTTGTGGAGAGTGTGCCCGTACCGACCCCTTCGTCTTCAATACAACTAGCAGAAGCCGGAACAGACACTGCGATTGTCTCCAACAACCTGGCGAAGAGCAACCTCATACCCACCCCTTCATCTTCGATACAGCTGGCACCTGTCAGAGAGAGCACTACGACTGCCTCCATCAACCCGCCGGAGAGCAATGTCCTATCCACCTCTTCATCTTCTTTACAAATGGCACATGCCAGAGAGAACTTTACGGCTGTTTCCATTGATGTCAATGATTCGATGACAGACTATCCTCCGCCAGAGAGCATGTATAGCATCGCCCCTTTAGCAGACCCAGTAGACGCATGGCCTCAGCTGGATTTTGACCTCAGCTTTCCCAGTTTCTTCGAGTCGATCATGGTTCCCGAGCATGATTGGGTTGGCGCTGGCGAGGCGCAGTTGCCGCCAGATCTAGCAACAGTGATACCAGACTACGAAGAATGGCCTGGATCCGGCGATATTTTTGGTTTCGACTTTTCTGCAGCCTTCCAACAAGCCATGCAACCTTCTCCGGTTAATAACGAACCAATTGAGGATCAGAGTACCATCACAAATGGCGCTGTGGTTGCGAACTCCTTGACCAACAACGCACGCCAACGGCATGATATCTTCAAGAAATCTCCTTGGTAAGCAATAACTTTCTTTAGTAAACTTAGCTGACCTCGTACCAGGCTATGGAAACCGACGTCAAACTCCCATGCTTTCAGTGAACACAACAGAATTCAAGTCGACAACGAACAAGTCGATATCGCCGCTTCGCCTCATCAGAACTATTCGACTACACTCATGTTCCCGGATGAGTTGCTTTCATCTTCGCGTGATCAAATGCTTCGACTAGTGGTAACCACAGCCGATGCAAAGGTTTCGGTGCCTACTTTTCCATCCGTGGAGTGTCTGGACATTCTTGTAAAAGTCGGCATAGCGAAGAGGCTGGAGACCGATGCCTGGATACATCCGTACACATTCTCTTCCGAGAACACACGCCCGGAGCTCCTGATCGCCCTTGTCGCTGCTGGATGCGTATGCTTTGGTGTACCCGCTGTCAATCGTACTGGCTTGGTTCTGCTCGAGATTGCTCGTGTAGCTTTGAACAAGCTTATCGAAGATGACAACAGCACGATAAGGGATCTACAGTACCTGCAAGCTTCCATGATCTGGCTCGACGTGTGCGGCTTTTGCGGTCATAAACGTAAGATGGAGATTGCTGAGAGTAATTTGCAGCCTCTCGTCACAGCTCTACGCCGCTTTGGCAAATTTGATAAGGCTGCGTACGAAGCAGTCACTCCGACTCCAATCGACACCACCGAGGAGATTGAAGCAAAATGGCGGCGTTGGGTACATGTGGAGTCGTACAAGCGACTTGTGCATCATCTATTTGAACACGACATGCTCATGGCCATGGCCAAGCATCGACAACCTTTGATCTCATATGCCGAACTCTCGCTACCTCTACCCGCGTCGAGAAATCTGTGGCTAGCACCTTCCGCTGAGATCTGGCACAAGCTCTTCATGGAAAACCCTGAACCTACACAGAGCGATCACCGATCAGTGAGATCGATGCTTGCAGACCAGAAGCCGCTATCGTGCTTACCTGGGCAATACGACCACGGACTTGCCACCACTATGTACTTGTATGGTATATCAGCGCAGACATGGGAGTACAATCAGCAGTCTATACTGATGGCTAGCGGCAATGACGACGATGCCTCCCTTCAACTTTGGATGCAGAGCCGACATCAATCTTTGTACCAAAAATTGAAGAGTCTGACAATCAATCTCGAACATTCGCCTGCTACTGCTCATTTAACCTACCAGTATCAAATGATGAGCTTACACGTCAACGTCGATACAGTTGTACGCTTTGCGGGCAAATGCGGCGAAGCGGAAGCCCACTGCGCTTATCAAGACCTACGTCTTTGGAGCGTCGAGAAGACAGCGCGTATCGCCATATGGTAAGTAACCTCACCGCATGCTTACAGCTGCAAAAGCGCCTATGACTGGCAGTATTTGGCCATTTCTAACGGATTCTGTTATATTAGGCATGCTGGCCAGCTTTTGCGTGCCGCTAAAGCCGTTCCCCCTTTCCAGATCCGAGGCGCAGACGCTTTCGTCACATATCATGCGCTTATGGTTTTATGGGTCTATGGTATGATGCTAATTGATACAGCTCGACGGACGGGCACAAACACACCTGTTCGTGGCAACAACAAAGGTCAACTGCCGACGCGACTTGCTCTTCAATCGACTGCCGAAACAAATGTGTTCCTAGATGATGGTTTGAACAATCCCCAGATGGAGGCCTTCTTGTATATGGGCAAAGGACGCCCATCACTACGGTATCCAGATGGAAGACTTTGCGAACTCCGCAATCCAGCAAGTGTGCTCAACCTTGGAAGCAAATTGCTGGAGAATAACTGTCCTGGCGAAAGCAGGGGCCGTTTACCTGCAATGATTGAGAGCTTGTGTAATTTATTGGATGAGCTGGGAGGTTTGAAGTGAGCATCATGGCATAATTGATGGTTTGGCGAAGTTGATGTGTACATATACCTGTAAAACAAAGGCGCCTTTATGATGATACAAAACGTCACGTTTCATCAAGCTGGCAGCATGCGCAGGACTCTCTGTACAGCTTTCAACTTGGCTACTTCATCACCTGCATCTCAGGAATAGGGGCAATCAGTCATGAAACCTGATTCGGATGGTACGAGCATACGACATACTTACATACGCGCTAAGCTGTATGGTATCTCAGTGGCAAGTATGGCGATATCTTTACCCAGGACTAATAGTATCCGCACACAAGCCGTTGAGATGACCAGAACTCACCGACGTAGCCTCAGTGGCACACGCTCTCAGATCCTTTGCCAACTTGTCAGGCAATACCGTTATTCTTAGAGGAGGCTATATAGGATAAGCAAGTTATCGCATCGATCTGAAAATTTCACGACCGAATAGAAAGGCGCCTCACACTTCTACTGACTCTTATTGGCACTCTCGAAGCCATACTTAGGTTATCAAAACCATCCATCAACCGAGTGGTAAGCAATCTTGATATAAAGGTGATACTTCAATGTTGCTAAAATGACAATTTCACAAAATAATCCTAACGCCTAATCCCTTATCCTGCTGCTACGAATCGATTACCCTATGCGCGAACGGCTTGCTCCTCTGTGGCCGAAAGGCCGGCCGCAGGGTTGATGTAAGGAATGCCGGTCAGCTTGTAGGTACGTTCGTTCCACTGCGGCTTGTTAACAGGCTCGAAACGGTTGTGAGGATCGTCCTCGCCATCCCTCTTCGCAACGTTGGAGCCAGTGTGTTTAGCATTGGGCCAGTGAGTAGTGCCGACCCAACGGTCGAGGGCGTCCTTCTTACGGAGCAAGTCCTCCTGTGTCGCATCTGCTACGGGCATGTAGCATGTGTAGATGCAGAAGCGCGGTTGTGTGGTCTCAGAGCTCAGGTTGTAGTGGGGAGTCCTCGAGTCCCAAAGAAGGAGGTCACCAGGCTCGGCGCAAAGCTTCTCCCACTTCAGGCCCTTGTTCTCGAGCCACTTCATACCGTTCTCGGTGAAGCCGAACCACTCGTTAGTCCAGGCTGGGATCTTCGGCTCATCCTTCATGGCCTCGTGAAACTCCTCCGAGACAGCGTGTCCGCCCTTGCAGACGATGAGACCACCGTCCTTGGGACCGTTGGGCAAAAGGTTCACCAGGCCCTGCAAGCAGCGGAAACCAGGCTTGAGGGGATCCTGATCTTGGTGAGGCCAGGGAACATTTTTAGCAATGTCTGTACGGCTAGAGCATTCATGTTAGTGACGGGTGTCCGAGCGATGCTGGGGTTATAAACTTACTTGGGGAAGCCGAAGTTCACTGCGTCGAAAGAGACGATGAGATCTTTGGTGTCGTAAACCTTCTCGAATGCTTCGACAACGCCTGGTTCGCCGCGAATGCCCCAAGCAAAGTCTTCGTGGGTCACAGCGTACTGTAGGCACATGCCCTTCTCAGTAATGTGCGGGAGCTTGTCTTTGTGGATGGTCGAACGATCATTGCGATCGAAGCCGAGCTTGCTACATATGTGAATCAGTTGACTGTGTCTCATTGAAGTCAACTAGAGGATGACTTACAAGCCTTCAAGCCAATCGTACATGGCATTTGCATATCCGTCAGCTCTCTCACGGGGAATGGCGCCTTTGACGATGGCATAGCCATCGCGGATCAGATCATCACGCCAATCTCCGTAGTTTGGCGCGACACCATCTTTCAAAGCAGCAGTCAGCTGCAGCTTAGGCTGAGCTGCTGTGCTTGTGGTGGTAGTGGTTGTGGACATCGTTCCCTGATGAGTAAGGATGTAGACTATTGGCCGAACAGGATCAATGAGTTGTGTAGTAAGCGTATGGAAAGATGTTATTCGGTATATCGGAAGTCAGACAAGCATCACTTGGAAAGTTATATCAATGCTCGTACATGCCAATTTCCCGATGCTATCGTGGGCCCGATGTCCCACATGCGCCGACGTTGATCGGATTCGGAATGAGCGGACATGGTCGTCCACCTCATCCGGGTGGGGAGGAAGAGGAACAAGCGCGACGTCGATGGCGCTCGGAACCACATCACAACCAATGTGAGAGCCTTTCATACGTGATGGTAAGCAGTGTGGATCATGGCGGCGTATGCTGAAGTATTAGCTGCGAGTCGCTTCCGTGATCTGAAAAATATCACTTCCGCAGGAGTTCATCAACATGCTGTCCGCCACTTTGCGATCGGCTTTCTCGCTCACAGCTTGTGCATTTGCCTTTACAGTATCATCAAGCTCTACACAAAATGTCGTCGTCAACGCCATTCCGGATCATCATCAGCGGCGGAGGTATCGCAGGCATGTCAGCAGCCATAGCCCTCAGAGCGCCCGGCCGCGAGATCACAATACTCGAACGATCCGCATTGGCATCTGAGATTGGCGCAACAATCTCGTTACAGCCCAATGCTTCCAGGATATTGCAGAGCGTCTGGAATGTGGACAGTATGGCGGAGGCGAGAGGAATCGTGGATCATGGTTTCAGAATCTTCAACACGGACGGGCACATGGTGAACTCAGTGCCTCTACTCAACAAACACGAATACGGCGGACAGCGAGTGATGTATCACAGGCAAGACCTGCACTCGTGTCTGATAAAAGCAGCTACTTCTAAGGACCGAGCGGGTAATCCAGCGATTGTTCGGACATCAGCCAAGGTCGTTTCCTGCGACCACATCAAAGGGTCTGTAACTTTGGATAGCGGAGAGGAGCTACATGCAGACCTCATGTAAGAATACCTAGCACAGACTTGCAAGAACCCCTACTGACCGTTTTTCCACCAACAGAGTAGCTGCAGATGGCATTCACAGTACAATACGCAAATCGCTCATTGGCGAAATTACTCCCAAGCCGACGGGCCTGTCGGCATATCGCCTCACTATACCCACGGAAAAGCTCGAGCGCGAGACACCAGAGTTCTGCAAGAAGATGGATCCAAGACAGCCTTTCACATCCATGATGATGGCGCACGACTGCCGCTTGATCATGGGACCGGCCCGAGAAGGGAGTGTCTGGAGCATCGTTGGCCTGGTGCCGGACGCCCGCATGAACGAGGATGCCGACAGCAAACAGTCATGGGTGTCAAGAGGCGACCTCAATCTGATGCTTGACACATTCAAAGATTTCCCGGAATGGATGAAGGATGTCTTCAAGCAGACTGATGATCTCGGTCTTTGGCAGCTGAGAGACATCGACCCTCTGACCACTTGGACCAAGGGCAAAGCAATTCTCATAGGTGACGCTGCCCACGCGATGTTGCCAACACAGGGCCAAGGTGCAAGCCAGGCCCTCGAGGACGCTGAAGCACTCGGCGCATTCTTCGAAGGCTTCGACAAGGAGTCGGATATGGCCGAGCCAGTCGAGCAGATCCTGGAGAAGATCTTCAGATGCAGATACGATCGAGCAAGTCTGATTCAGAAATACAGCAGAGATGCGGCGAAGCCTGCGGCTGTAAAGGAGACCAAAGAGGTCACGATGTGAGTAATAACAGTTTTGTGCGATCGTAGGACCGACTGACTGACAAGCTCACAGGCGGCCAGATGAGTTTATGGATTACAACTGCATGTACAAGGGAGCCAAAGCATGGGCTGCTAGCCATTCAGCAATGGGCAGATTGCCACAGATGAGGGGAACACCAGTGCAGGCGTGAGGAAAGGACGAAATGCCTTCAATAGTTTTGTTATGTTAATGACGTTTGTTCGCTGGAGTGTAGCCCAAGAATTAGTACATATTGTTCATGGGAGGTTCCTCGAGACGGTTTTCCATTACACATAATATACCCGGCCCTCGAAAGGTGCATAGATTGTGCCCGAATAATTCCGCTGAGTTCCCGCGAGCAGCTTGGAACGTTCCGCCACGTTGACCGGAGGCTCACCCGCATTCTTGGACATATTTATGATCACCGTCGCTTCGCTCGCATCATTCTTCTTGCGATAAGCCAAGAAGTCCGGGCTCTCGAGGTCAAGGAACTCGAACTCACCATATACAAACACATCTTTGTGCGATTTGCGAAGGCGAATCATCTCGGTCCAGAATGAATAGACGCTGTCAGAATCATTGATCTGATCTGCAAGATTGATGTCGAGATTAGCCGCGGGTGTCCAACTTGTGGCGTTCGAGGAGAATGAGCCGGAGCGATCCCAGTTGAAAGGCGTTCTTGCGTTATCACGCGAGAGACGAGTAAGGTTGTGGAGCGCTTCGGTGACATTACCTCCATCTTTGACGACGCCATCGTAGTATGAGATGCTGTTTGCGTCCTGGTAGTCGTCGATAGTCCAGTTGCTGGGGACGTTGATCATGCCGATTTCTTGTCCTTGATAGACGAACAATGTTCCTGAAAGGGTACTGAGCAGCATCGCCAATGCTTTGCCACTCTGCACACGGTACTCTGGGGAGTCATCGCCGAAGCGACTGATCGAGCGTGGCAGATCATGGTTCTCCAGATAGACCGAGTTCCATCCATCTCCGACAGCGCGGCTACCTGCAGCCTGAGTGAAGTTGATCGCGTCTCGCCAGCCGGTGAGATTCCAGGCGACTGGTTTGTAGCCATCACGACCGATGTCACACATGTTGGCCAGAAACATGGAGTTGACTTCCTTGCGGGACGCACCGATGTACTCTTGTACGGAGGTCATGTTGTCGGACATGCCGTATTCGCCGACTGTGAAGGTATCACGCCCTTCGAGGCATTCTCGAGTCATTTCTCTCAAGTACTCATGCTCGTGGGGCCCGTCATTGTACAGAGGTCGAGCATCATGAAGACCAGTGTCATTTGCTGGTACGTTGAGAAGGCCTTCAGGCTTCGAGAAGATCGAGAATGCATCCATGCGGAAACCATCAATGCCAAAATCGAGCCAGAAGCCCAAGGCGTCATTGAAGATGGCTTGTCTGTTGGTGGCATTGTCCCAGTTGAGGTCCGGCTGGAAGTCGTTGAACAGACCAAGATAATACTCGCCGGTGCGGTTGTCAAGATGCCAGGCACTACCGCCGTTGCTGCCCAGCCAATTGTTCGGAGGCGCTTGCGTTCCATTAGGGAGGATCCTCGGCTCTCTCCAGAAGTATCTGTCCCGCAAACTGCTGTTCTTGCTGCTTGCGCTGGTCTCAAACCATTGGTGCTTGTTACTTGTGTGGTTGATGACAAGGTCGAACAGGCAACGCATGCCACGATGGTGAACCTCCGAGATGAATTCCTTGATATCTTCGAAACTCCCTCCGAAGATGTCGTTCACAGACTTGTAATCGCTTATGTCATAGCCCATGTCCTGCAAAGGAGAGTCGTAGAAAGGTGAGAGCCATACAATGTCCGCTCCAAGGTCTTGAATATGGTCTAGCTTGCTGGTGATACCCTTGATGTCTCCCCAGCCGATCGAGTCATTGCTTCGACTTTCCTTGAAGCTGGAAGGGTAGACCTGGTAGACAACGCCTTCTTTCCACCATGCTTGGGAGTGGTTGCCGGCTGCTGCAGCGAAAGAAGATGCTGCAAGCACCGAAATGAATGTAGTGATGTGCATAGCGTACGTAGACGAGCTTTTGTGTGAACAAAATCATGGTTGAGGTGCACAATGGGTGCTTATATGTCGCACTGGTCTCCTTCTTCAAGCAGAGGCCGTCGTCATGGTTGCTACACCGTGATAACACCGACTACCGTGGGTCCTGTCGGTTTGCTGAATCGACGGAGAGTGTGGGAACCCCGCAGGAACATCAACAAGCGATTATCCATTGATGGACTTCTTCTGTGGAGATGTGAGAGTCTTGTTTGGAGGTAGCGCCCCAAAAAGTCGGGACGGCAAGGTGGTGGAGAGTGGTTTGTTTCCCCATCTGGAGAGTTTCACCGAGAGGATCGACAAGCATCTCCACTACACACTTCCTCCGAACTTGCTTTACGTCGTCACTTTGGAAATCATCAACAAAAGTACCTCTCATCGTTTTCTTGACTTTTGCCTGTTCGAGGGGTGATCTTCAGCTGAAAGAAATCAGATCGCTGTTGCCTACTCTTGGAAGCTTTGTCGTTGCCGAGTTGAATCGGCTCATACCTTTATGTCCGTATGCGAGGCCTTCTTGCTACCCCTAACCGATTATCTTGTGAACGCGAACCGTTCGTCGCTATACGATGCAGAAGATGCCATGTTCTGCCTCGGTCAACGCCTCTTGCATACATTCGTCACCATGATCAATGCCACCTCGCCTTTTGCGTTCGTATCGATCAATGCTGACGTGTCCTATGCGTTCATACGTTGGCATGGATTCATGCAAAGCTCCTAGCACAGGGCTCAATATCAGTGCAAAAGAGCTGAAATCGTCTCTGTTGACCTCAATGGGGAAAAGCTTAACCGAAGCCACGCTCCCAGGACGGAAAAGGTCTGGCGTTTCTCATGCATTTCCGCGTCCGTCGGCTCACGCCGTCAGCCGAGACTGACTCTAGATGTGTATCCACCGATACACACCGGCGACAGGGTGAGCTTTGCCGTTGTGGTGAACGCCAAATTCGTATATCGGGGGCATATCCAATTCCCAGGCTTGCTGCTGGCAACTCAATGCCGCATCAAGCAGCCTGGCTCTCAGGACAAGCTTTCCTGGTGTGACGAATGCGCCGAAAAGGTCCGGTCCTGAAGGCTCGACGTCGATCTCGACGATATGAATCTCTGAAATGAAGTCTAGATCATTGTCCTCACCCATGTTCCAGACAATGGGCTGTGTGATGGACAACCATGACCAAGACGGTGCACCGCTCAATGCATGTTCCTGCCAGAATTCAGCTCCCAACCGACGCTCCGGGCTCCAGCGAAGTTGTGAGATGAACGCGCCATTATCCCAGTGTCCCGCGACATAAGGTTCACCTTGCCACCAATCTTCAGATGCCACTCCTGATATCGCCGCGGGTCTGTCAATGGGAAAAGTGAGCAATCTCTTTGTGAAATTCTGGACGGACTGCTGCCATTCATCCCGCGGAGCTGGCTCGAGCGTGTCAAACGGGAACTTTTCTAAACACTGCACGGTATAGCATTCCCAGGCGATTTGATGCGGTAGGTATCGAACGTTTCGCCGAGATAGATAGCGTTCCTGGTACGTCCATCTTCTGGTATCGAGGGGGTACACATCCTGCAGAGGCTCGTGATGGGGTTTCATGCCATCAGTGTAAGATATGTCTAATGCCTTTGATCTCGCACGAACGCGAATATCCCTGAAACGGTCTCTACATGCATCGGGCCACTGCACTGCAACTGAGGACCTTCCGTCTCGATGCGTCTCATTGGATGGGCGAAGAAATGATTCACGAACGGAAGCAGACGACACGGCACGGATAATAAGCTCTGCTTGTTCAAAGATGCGAGCCATGATCGAAGCATTTTCCTGCCAGTCTAAAGGATTATCCTGTTGAATGCAGAGTCGATTGATCCAGATGTATTTCTCGCCAAGCTTCCTAGTCACTTCGGCAGCATCTAACAGGACAGGTGGGAGTTCCTCCAAAGCAATACCCTTTTGGAAACAAGTCATAGTCTTTCTCGTTGTACATAGAGACCTGCCTTATCCCCAGCAGTAACTGAGAGCTACGTACTTCGAGTCTTTGGGCAGTACCGCGCTGTCGATCAGAACAAGGCGTTGTTCGTCAACCCGTATCAGTCGTGGAGGTAGAATACGCGCAGTGTCTTCATACCCACAGTCGGGGTGATTTCTCTTGCAGGTATGTCTGCATTGCTTGACGAATGCGAGAGCTTCTGCGCTATGATGGTAGTCTCCTGGCTCGGCCGCGTACGCAAATCCTGGCAAAGCAACTGAACCTTTGCATGGATAATCAGTTTGATGCGGCATAAGAATGCGGTAGCACTACCCTTACCGGGCTCGAGATACACGTCCCAATACTCATATGTGTAATCATGAGACCCCATCCTCGCCACATAACCAATATTGTCGACTTGTTGGTAACCAATGCTGTCAAATTGTAGGTAACCAATGTTGTTGGATAATATTGGCTCCCAATCGATGGCTTGCCTCCATCGGGACGGTTCGGATCCGAGCGAAAGATCGATCAGACCTTGTTGCAGTTGGTAGTATGGACATTCAGCAGCCAGAGGCTCGGCATTAAAGTCATAGACCTTGAGCCTCTCTCGGCGAAAGAACTTGGCACAAAGACTACATCGTCTGGAGTGCTTGTCGTAGGGGAACGACACTGCGTCGCTTGCCAAATATAACTATATCGCAGCGTACCATTGTGCGTAGCAGTCAATTCTATATCTGACCGTCGTGCGGCTGTACACAATCGGGCACAGCCGCAGTTGATGCGCTGGACACTGCACAGGATTTTGCATCCTGTTTCTCTGTTGTGGGCAAGACAGATCAATTGCTCACAATTGCTGGAAGACAAGTGGACCGGTTCCCAAGATCTTTAAGCGTCCCAAATACGCTCTTGCTTGTCGAGTCCGAATGAACGTGCGGAATACACGATGCAGTTACTCTGTATACAAAGTTGATGTGATTGAATGGCTGCAGAAGAGCGTATTGGCGTGTCCTAGCACAGGACGGCAAGTGCGTGTCAAACCTCAAGATATCTGATTCATAGCAATTTTGGCGAAGGCTCATCAATATCTGTACCCTAGAAGGGACTGTTCGTACATGTAAGTAAATGAGGTTCTCTCATGACGATGCTTGTTTCCGCCCAACGCAGGCGATGTCAAATCACCACAACAAATGCCCAAAACAGTTATTGCACAGTATTTGAGACCTGCCGTTCCGACTCGAACTCTCTCCCAAATGACCAATCTCAGCCCAGTCTATGTTACGGACACCAGTGGTTGCACAAAAGCCTATCGCCTTCGGCCGACGAGTAAACAGCGAAAGCCCGGACACCGACGACATTTAGACTTCCGATCGCTCGCAGAGGACGCCCGCCTCCGACTCAAGAGCCATATGCGCAAATCACGAGCAGCGCGAAGCCGACGGACACTAGCGGATTGTAGAACTTAGGGCTGTCGAAGGATCGAGTGAGGGATTGGGTATTTGGTAATTGAGCCAGAGTTTTGGAAGACTGAGTGGAGGAGAGGAGTCCGCAGAGATCGTCACCAGAGGTGAGCCGGCACGTAGCAGCACGCGAGGATTGCAATGAAGACTGTCCAACTTCGGATATTCTGTAAGGTTCCAGGCGATGGGTATTCTGTCGCCGAAATGCGAATAATTTTGGAGCAGACAGGACAAAGAAAAGTTTAGTCTCTCAAATGAATATCGATTTTCTGATCAGAGCTCGTACCCCGTGTCCCCAATGCAGATAATAGGTGACTTTATGGCCTCCCTGCTCCACCCGGCCTAAAGTATGCCGTACCAATGGGACGTACTCGTACATTCCGTGATTAAAACTCCGTAACTCCTACGCTTTGTTCGTTCAGATTTTGCCGGTTTCCAACCCATCTAGTACCTCTGTCCGCCATATGGCATGGCCCCAGGTGTCATGCCACCTCCGTATGCACTCGCGCCACCGAAGCCAGGTGTTGTGTAGCCCGGATCAGCTCCTCCGCCGCCGTATGCAGAGCGGTTTCCACCGTATGCGCTCTGCCCGCCGTATGCACTCTGTCCACCGTATGCGCTCATGCCGCCTCCGTTCATCATGTCTGGGCTCTGGCCGCCGTGCAGGTCTAGTGCGGAGGGCTGCGACGGGTCGCTCGCGTCTCCAAGTTCCTGAATGACACCTGCCAGCTTCTGCTGCAGGACCTTGATGCCCTCGTGTAGGATGGTGTCTGGAGGCATGGCTCCAGTGCTCTCGAGGTTGAAATAGAAGGTGTGTGGCTCTGCGTCGTAGTCGAAGGGTTCGCCTTCTTGGGGAGGTGCCTCCATGGGGCCGTTCTTCACTGGGTCGGGCCACTCAGTCTTGGGGTCGACCTCGTACCAGAGTGTAGTGTGGCGGAGCTTGTTCCAGGGGTCGTATTCGAAGCCGACGGCTGCTGTGGGTGCCCATTTGGAGTGCTCCTTCGCGATACCCTTCTTTGCGACACAGCGGAGGCGGAGGTCCTGTCCTCGGCGGAGCTTGCAAATGAGGGGTCCGTTGCGTTCTTCGTCGGAACAGATGGGAGTGCCTAGTTCAGGGAGGGTGTCGTCGTCGGTGGAGGGATGAGGCTGGTAGCGGGGTGCGCCGGTCTGTGATTCAATAAAGAGGTCTTTGGCGTAGACGTGCAAGTGCTCATCGGAGTTGCGGTTCTGGACGTTGAGGCTGAGGACGACAGAGCACTGCTCGCAGTACTTGTCGCAGTTGTCGCAGTCGCGGGAGTAGAGCAAGTCGTTGATGTTCTTCGCGCTCAGCGGGAGCAGACCCAGACGGTGGGCAATGAATTCATCGGCGAGAACAGTGTTGTTCGACTCGATTTCGACCAGATCGACGGCGAGGGTGGCAATCTCGGCCAGCATGACACGGCGCACGGTGTTCGCAAAGGCAAGCGTGGTGTTGCGGAGGGAGAAGTCGATGACCTCGTGGTTCATCGTGCGGATCGTGACCTGAGGACCAGAGTCCGAGTTGTCGAGGCTCTCGCCATAGGGGTCGTACTCGTAGCCGTTCATCCTTGCGGCGAGATGTTGGTGGATGTGCTGGTCGAGGATGTCGCAAAGTGAGGATGTGCCTATGCCTGTTTCGAGCCAGCCTGTGTTCGCGAAGCAGCGCGTTGCGGCTCAGCGGGCTGTCCCGGCGCGCAACGAAACTCAAATCGCGTGAGCCCCGGAGTTCACTTCAGTTCACTCTGCCATCGCTCCTTCCTCATCAAACAGCAAGCCAAGGTCGTGCCTTCCTCAGATGCAATTTGATATCAATTTTCCATCAGATCACGTGGAAACATCCGCCCGATGCAGCTCATTGGCTACAACGCTTTTGACGCCAGTGGATGTACCCGCGCACTCGACCTCACCTGGCGTTCGCACGTGACCAGCACAACCCGAGTCATGTTTTGAGGTGTGCTGTCCTCACACATTGATACCTTTCCCTAAACTTGCACGTATGATGAACTTACTTGAATGATTTACAGTGGGCATGGCTGGAGAAAACTGAAACTAGATCCAGCTGTCTAGGTCGTAATTCAGTGAAACACGATCCAAGTGGTGGGTTAAGATGCGTCGAATTGACGCAACGCCTCGATTGATTATACTGTCGACGTGGCACTCATCTGAGTCGTGATGCGCATGCGCACGTATTATCCCAATCAAACAAAAGAAAGGTGAAAGTCATGCTCAACAACAACAGCAGACTGTGGTATCCCTCCCTCCCCAAAAGATGACAAAAAGGATCACATGGTGTCTGACTCTCTCGTAAGAGGCCGATCTTCCATATGTGTAGCAGCAAAGCAAATATCCCAAATCCCCAAACACCATGCTCAATAACCAGTCACAAAAAAAGCAAATTCCGACAGCAGTGACAAGAACAAGACCTTCTCGGTTCCTCGGTCTTCCCCTAATCACTACCATCATCAAACTCCCTCTCCCACCCAACCCACCCGGTCATCCTGTTAGCGATATCGCTCGCAAAAGACGCCATACAGCATCCCTTGGCCAGGTCGCCGGACGGGTCGATGCCGCCGCCGTTGTACCAGCGAGCGGCGCGGTAGAAGTCGCTGACGTCGTGCGTCAGGCTGGTCATGATGCGGCCTTGGGCGTCGGGTTTTTGCAGCAGTTGCGCGAGGCCGTCGCGGGTGTCGGTGCCGTTGGTGCCATCGAGGATCATTTGGTGGATTGTCGAGGGTGGGCAGGGCGTGAGGGGGCCGCGGGGCACCGTGACGTTGGCGGGGGCGTCGGAGCTGAGGGAGGAGAGCATGGCGGGGGATTGGTTGCAAGTTTGGGCGCCGTTGGGGCTGGTCGTTGTGGTTAGTGTGTGATAATGGGGATTGAAAGAGGTTGTAGATGTTACCTTTGCATAAGGCCGGCGGCGAGGAAGTTAGGGTGCGTTGTCGTGGCGCGCACGCAACCATTGGAGGTTTGCATGATTGTGGCGAGGATGAACCGGCTGTCGACTCCAGTGGCGTTGGCGATGTCGACGATCGATTCGTAGATCGCAGAGATCTCGTCTTTGGTATTGCGGGTGACTTCCCAGGTGTCGCAGGATTCGTCGATGGTTTGTTGGTTGGCCGCGAACCTGCAAAGTGTCAGCTTGGATATTTTAGCCCGTTGCTGCGTATACTCACATGTCGTCGAAGGAGACCCAGTCAGCCTCGGTTGGCCATCCTTCAGCTGCGGTGCCGTTACCGGTGTAACTCTTGTAAGCCTTTGCGGCGCGAAGTGTCGGCGTAGGGCTACTGAGAGAGGTTAGTGTAGAGCTGCCGTTCCCCAACACGGACATGGTACTGGTGACAGCAATCGTCTGCGTTTCGTGAATAGTAATGACAGACGTTGCGTTCTCAGAAGAGCCCGACTGTCTGGTCACTGTTCCCACAGACGCAGCCGACGGGGCACCAGTAGCGACCGCGTTGAGGATCGAGAACGTTTCCACTTGCACGTCCGTATGAGTGATGACTTTGGTGCGTTCTTGCTTCGCGCCTTCCGTGCCGATCGTGTAGGTCAACGTAGTCACAGCGGAGAAAGTGATCGTTGTCTCTGTAACAGAAGGCTCGGGCGCATCTCTGGGAGCAGGAGTGACAGCCGGTCCGACCGCAGGATTCCCAAAGTCATCCAGCGTCACCGTTGCATCAGCATAAACTGTGCTAGTGTAGTCGAAGCCTTCGTCATCTCCGTCTTCCTTCGATGCGCAATATCCTTGGCCGGTGAGCATAGTCTCACAGAAATCCGAGTCTGCTGCATAATCGGCTTCGAAATCGGACAAGAAGATACCATAGTCGGAAGCAAGTTCACCACAAGTCTCATCGGGCAAGGCAATGTAAGTCTCGAAGCAGCCCAGTGCAGCGTCCGTGGGCGTGGGAGCCAGCATATCAGTAGCAGTCATATCTTCAAGTGTGGTGTTTGTGAAAGTGTTGGAGGTGCGTTGGGAGTGAGAGAGGGGTTTAGCGTGTGTAAGAGGTGCCATGAGAGCCACAATGGCGACCTGTGCCCCTTTTAGTACAACTTTATAGGCGTGTCGTGATTACAAAAACTTACAGTCATGGAAGCCATCTTAATTCTTGGTGATGACATTATGGTGATGATGTCTGTGGTGCGCCAACGTAGGCAGAATGGGCTTGCAGTGGATAATCAATGCCAGCAATGCGCTGCTTTGACACCGGATGCGATCCTGATTGTGCCCAGTGGGAGAAATCGAAAATTGTACTTAGCTGTTTATGTGTCCGTCCTTCTTCCAGTCACTTTTGTCTTGCGTTCCAATCCTTCAATCCTAGGCGTCCAGTATCCAGATCCAGTAGTTCCAGGTAGATGAGGTTATGTTGTGGTGGTAAAGTCGATGAACAAGTAGTCGGCTGGCTCCTTACAGGCGGTCCTGTATAACGATTGGGGCGGCAATAATCTGTCGTGTTAGAAAAGTCGATTGGTACAAGAGTCTGATGGTCGTATCACGGTCTACTAAAAACAGAAAGAAGGTCCAGCGAATGCAAGAGCAAAGGCAAATATCTATGGGCATGTTCAGCCGTTGCAATGAAGCCTCTTCCCCGCTTCGACGAACACTATTGCCATGGTAATGTTTTGCGCAGCGTGGATGCTGGTTGACCGGAGGACGCAGCCGCGCTATGATCGAATCATGGAGTTTGTTGTAGCAGTTGTCGTCTGGCGCAAGCAGTTTGTCTCACTTGCGCTGGCGACGTTGGAAGTCAAATTTGAATCCGAGCGTTGCGACTTGCTCAGTTTTGGGGACGTCCATCTTTGGACTATGCGGAGACGTTACAATCAACGTCCGCGACCGATGGTCACCAATGGCGTCCGGTCGTCCAGAACATTGTTGCAGACGTTGCTATGCATTCGAATCCAGATGACCTGCCGGACCCCGAGAAGAGAGTACCACAATCCTTCCAAGCGCCCCACACGTCAGAGAATCGTCACGACGCTGGTCGGAGCACATAACAGGAAACGTCCAGCAAGAGCACGTTGTGCATCAAATATCGAATGCTGCATACACATTGGGCAGTTGCACACCCTTGGCGATTCAGCTCAATTCTCACCGGTCGAGGGTGTAAGTCGCCAACGCGTGGTTGCTCAACAGTCAGCCTGCCAGCCATGACATTATGTATTCTCAGATATTCCTTTAATATCATGTAATTTTCTTGGTAGAATCATGGTGAATTCTGATTGGAGTAGAATATATGTACATGTGACACAATCGCGTGATTTCCTACTTCTCATCAGCACACATACATAACCCACCGAGCAACATATACCCAGTTCCATTCAATTCTTGGGAGGCATCCTTATCACAACTGCAATGTCTGTGATCTTGCCGCCGTTGAACCCTTCCGCATCGTAGGGGCAGCTGCTGCAGGCGCAGACGCAATCTTGCATGGCCTCGAATTCAACAAAGTCGCCGGCTTTGCTGCTTCCCAGGCGTTTCAGACTGTAGTTGGGCGTGTTCTGGAAAATGTTGAAGGGGTCTGTGACATCCAGGTGGCTTTTCATTCCATACGGCTCCATGGCTTCGGCGATGTTGGAAGCGCAAGATCGGTGACCAGGGCGACCTTCTTTCTCGTACATCTTCGGGAAGCAGCTCATGAATGTCATGTCGTGCACTTTGACTGTGTCTTCGACGAGCTTCAGTATGGGTTCGTCGTTGTTGGTCCATAAGTACTCTCCGACGGCCGGGGTGACGCCGTTCAAATGGAAGCGCGTGTACGCCATGCTCAGCTTTTCGACAAGATTAGTGCCTTGCACCCAGGCAGCAAAATCCACTACCTGCTCGCCGTGGAGGTCAACAACACGGAAACGCTCGCCCTTCTTCACCTCGAACGCAAGTCCGTGGGCGGCCTTGCATATGAGCGTCTTTGGGCCGGACGCAGCATCTGGTGAAGATGAGAGCGCCGGCTGGAAGTCTGGGAAAGACATGCTGCTGATAGATCAAGCGGATTCTCTTTGGCGGATTTCTTCGTAATCAATGCCTGACGCTGTGTGCGTCAATGGGTCCGTATAGTGGCGTTATGGCTTGCGTGGATGAACGCGTAACAAATGGTTAGGGAGCTTTGAGAATAGTGATAGGAACCCTACGATGATTGAAACAAGACACGTGTGGTCGTAATGTTATTATCAGGCTTCGGCTACGTGGATTATGCCGGTTATTTCAATTGTATTGCTCCGCACACGCAGGCGTGGATCGATCATCGGTGGATCGCCGCATCCCTGTTCGCCCTGTGCGGGAGATGCCGGCATATGACGACACGGCAGTCCAGACCGACTTGAGTGGGACAGAGGCAAGCTCACGGCGAATCTGCCCTGCCCAGCATTATCGTCCCTCGTCGGAGCTCTCAGGCTGCTGATCCGTCAAACAGATCATCTTGTGCATATACGCGAACGCGCTCTCTGCTCGCGTACCAGCTGCGGCCTCACCTCTCGCCTGAGAGTACCCAGGCCACCAAGGCCACGCTGGCTCCTCAATTCTGGTCTCGTTTCTTCCCACGCTCCTCCCAGCAAGGCCGCCTGCCCTTCCTGCGCTATCTCTTTCCCAACGTCCACGCAGAAGCAAAGAGGAAGTTAGAACATCTTCGCTACACTCGCTTTCCTCATCTTCGACACCGCGCCCAGGCTTCCATCTATCGCTACCTGGTCGCCCGCCAACTGCGCAAGCAGAAGCGCAAGGTCTCTGGCTTCCTCGGACGCCTCAGGACGCCTCGAGAAGCCCGTCGCTCTATACGGGCTCCAAAAGATGCTGCCACAGTGCAATCCAAGGACAGAATGGCGTTCAACGGCTCTGGCGGCACCGGCTATGCCGACTTGTCTGCATTCCGCTCCGAGGGCAGGGAACCTGGCGCAAGACGAAAGAAGTTGGCAGGGTACTTGAAAGCGGCCAATGACTTGCGGTCGAGTTATTGGGCGGGAGGAGACACACATGCACCGAAAGTCGGCGACGAGGCACACGACAATCCGTTTCCGGACGCGGCCATTGTGAAGCACGGCAATGCGGAAATGATTTTGTTTCCTAGCTACGCTCGCAAGCATATCAAGACCAAGGTGAGATTATCTGTGTACAATCTATTTCTCTGTGCATGTTGGCTGACTATATTCAGGAACGACCTGTTTCGGACGACTCAAGTAACGACGAGGATTTCTGGAGGCGGCAATGGGACCAGCACGAAGCCGACAAAGCAATCGTAGATGTCGATGTGCGAGGATGGATATACAACCCACAGCGCGGCCCTCATGGTCGAAAACATCGATTGATGATAGGCGTCGCTCGTCAGGTCGTGGGTCTGCCAGCGTCTGCCGCAAATAAGTCAGCGGACAACAGTGCACCTTCAAGTCGCACATCAAGCCCAAATCGACCATCCGCACAAGAGGAAGACCTTATCAACTTCGAAGCGGAAAAGCTCGTGCAAGAAGGCAATGCCGAAACCGAAAGAGTGCAACGCGGCGAGTACCACAACCATTCGAGCGGTACAAACAGAGGTCGCCAATTGCCAGATAGCCTCGGACGCTCCCAAACAGCGACAAAATCGTCGGACACACTGAATATAACTCCTTTGCAAAAGCGTAATAGCTGGGCCCAGCCTGCCAACATGACCGCCGCCGAGCTCGCAACAGCCAATGGACATTTGCTCACACGTCTAAAGCCTTTTCTTGCAACTGGGCTTGCCGAACAACCTGTCAGTGCATTCTTTTACAACGACTCCATCTCCCGCCAGCGTACAGTGTACACAGACGCTTCCGGCCATTTCAACGTCAGAGCGCCACTTGATTTCATCCCTACGCATGTTCGAGTCCTTGCTGGCGAGGGCTTTTCTGCAACGGAAGAAGTCAATGTGACCACTGATAAGGGTGTCAGCTTAATCAGCGACATCGACGATACCATCAAACATTCCAACATTAATGGCGGTGCTCGCGAAATTTTCCGCAACGCCTTCATTCGCGATTTGGCCGATCTGACGATAGATGGCGTTCGCGAGTGGTATAACACCCTACATGACATGGGTGTAAAGATCCATTACGTCTCTAACGCGCCATGGCAAGTTTATCCTGTGCTATCTACTTACTTCAAATTGGCGAACCTACCGCCGGGCTCATTCCACCTGAAGCAATACAGTGGAGCGCTACAGGGAATCTTTGAACCCGTGGCTGAGCGAAAGAAGGGCACATTGGACAGACTCATGCGCGATTTCCCCGAACGCAAGTTTATCCTTGTTGGTGATAGCGGCGAAGCGGATCTCGAGGTCTATACAGAGGTTGTGCTAGGCAACCCAGGACGAATTCTCGGCGTGTTCATCAGAGACGTTACTACAACTCAGCAGTCAGGTTACTTTGATCCAAATGATGGTTCAGGTAGTGGCAAGAACAGTAGACCTGGCAGTCGAAGCAACTCGAGACACCATTCGAGAACACAAAGCGGCGATAGCTTGGCAAGGTCGAAAAGGATCAGCCGTCCTGATGATATTCGTGAAGACGACGCCGACCTCAAAGCTGCAATTGCGGCATCTCTGCAAGATATGGAAGAGGAGATGCGACAGGTCAAGCGGAATATAAACCCAGACGCTCATATTGATGAAGGGCAGTCTGGCCGTCCACGCTTGCCCGATCGAATGGCCACCTCACCAGGAGGAAGTCCGTGGAAGCGTTCAACCTCTCCAGAAGAAGATTTGATCGACTTTAGCGAGCAAGTGCATGTTCCTAAGAGACCGCAAATGTACTTGTCGCCATCGGACGGTAATATTGCAGCTCGAAGAGCTCATGGTGCATCAGAACCGCATAGGCATTCACCAGCACCTCCACCCAAACCACAAGCATTGCGTCGACCTAGCAATGGTTCAATGAAGACAGACTCCGGCAAGGCGCCTCCGCCTCCCCGACCACGGAAACCCTCGACTACAGTGAAACCACCTTCGCCTCAGCCACCATTCCCAAATACCCAGCCTGTCAAACACTCACCATTGTCCCAAGTTACCCGCTCGGTCTCGAGTCCTAAACAACCACCGCCGCTTCCAACTCGTCGTGGCCAGGCTAAGCGCACAGAGACAAAGCCCAAGCCCGAGGTATCGTCAATTCCTGGTTCCTGGGAATCCGGTCTTGCCTATGGCAACCCACCTAGCAAATCAAACCAGCGTGCCAACTTCGATCCCGCTTTCGAGCCATCATGGTCGAGCACACGTCCTTTCGCCCCGCTTCCGCCCCCGCCTCGTCGTGTTGGCAGCACCCTCTCGTTCACAACCTCGAGTCGCATGAACCGCGATAGCGGAGCCTGGAGCGACGATGGTATGCCCGCCAGTCCGGGCGACGGTATGGGTAAGAAAGAGTATCTGTGGCAGCAGCGCTGGGCCAAGGCCAAAGCCGTCATGGACCGTAATGGAGTCACGCTGCGCACTTGGAGAGTGGGAAGCGATATCGCGGACGTGTGTGTCAAGCTAGCAGAGATGGAAATTAGGGAGATGGAAAAGGAGGACAAAGGCCGCGCGAGACGGTGATGATAATGATGATGCATGAAGGGGGGATTTTGGTTGGGAGGTCATCTCGATTTTCCTACCTGTAAGTGGCGGCATAGCGAGCATTGGAGCGAAGAATATACACATGCATACGAATGACAAGGTTGACACTTTTTTGATTGACTGCCGATTGAACTCCAGGCGCCACGTGGGTGGGTGCCTCTGTGCACCAGGTAGGATGTTGGGCTCGCGTGCTCGTGCGGGGATGTGGTGGCATCAGGTCTCGCAGACATGGAGGATAGACAATTGATTTTTGGTAGTGATGGACGCATTGCTGTGAGTTGCTTGTGGCAGGTTGCGCCATCACGTCTTCGGCGCTAACGCGCTTGTCATGCTTGCGTGCTCACATGCATGCATGAAGCTCTCGAGGGCATCCGTTAAAAGTGCAGGATAAGCCGGTCAAGAGGTTGTTGTAGGCATCAAAGCACAGATAAGCAACGCCGATTACGGGCATTCTTGATGTCGCCATGTGGGTTGCGGGTCTCTTGTGTCTAGACGAATAGTGGGACTGGATCGAGAGATGAAGTACAAAGACCAGGGAGAGCATGGGGAAGAGTAATATCCCTATCACACGCGGTTACTTAGACAGTCGGTCCTCTCTGCTGCGCACTTTGCATCGCACCGGCTCGCTCACGCAATGGCATCCTACGGCGGCGTGCCGCGAGAAAAGTGGTGGAAGATCCAATGGTTCGCGAAAGACGACACGCAGGAAGAGCGCAGGTTCATCACAAAGCTCGACTTGATCCTGGTTCCGTATCTTCTGCTCTCGTACTGGGTCAAGAACCTGGATCAGAACAATCTAAGTTCGTACCCCCTTTGTGCGGTCCTGCAACAAGTGAATTTTTTACTGACCTTTGGCGTAGACAATGCGTACGTCGCGGGTATGAAAGAAGACCTCCGCTTCTACGGGAACGAATTGTCGCAATTGCAGACAATGTACATCATTGGCGCGGCGGTCGGGCAGATCCCATTCTTGTTCGTTTTCACGTACGTCCCGATGTACTGGTTGGTGCCGGGGATGGATATTTGCTGGGGGATCGCGACGCTGTTGCAGTTCCGGGCTCAGTCGTTTGCGGAGATGGCGGCCTATCGGTTTTTGGTTGGGTGGTTTGAGGTATATTCTCTCGTTTCGTAAGATGAGATGTGGTCTGACGATGTTCGGGCAGGCTGCTTACTTTCCGGCGATACATTATATGTTGGGTAAGTTCATCACCATTCGGCATCTGGGGCACCAATTGGAACTAGAACTGATGAATGGCAGGCTCCTGGTATCGAGGGCACGAGCTTGGCCGTCGAGGTGGGATGTGGTATGTTGGGCTGCCGTTGGGCACGTTGACGGCCGGCCTCGTTCAAGCAGGCACGACCACTCGTCTTGAAGGCGTTCATGGCCTAGCGGGATGGAGGTAAGTGTTTTGTTCATCCACCTGCGCATAGATTCTTGTTGACGCCTGTTCCAGATGGATGTATATCATTTGTGCGATCATCACGATCCCAGTCGGCATCATTGGATATTTCGTAGTTCCTGGAACCATCGACCAGCCGAATCCCTACATCTTCAAGGAGAAAGACCTGGTGATAGCTCGTAAGCGTCTCGGCAAGGCTGGGCACACTCTACAGGGAAGGTTGCGACTTCGGCACATCAAAGAGATCACGACCAGCAAGCACTTCTGGATCGTGGTCCTTGTCGATATCTTCTTTTGGAATGCTGGCGCCAACTCGGGTGCATTTCAGTTATGGCTCAAGAGCCTGAACAAATACGACTCCGCGACTGTCAACAATTATGGAACCATTCCGTCGGCTCTAGGCATCTTCCTGGTCCTGCTCGTGAACTTCTCATCCGATCTGCTTTGGGGACCTGTATGGGGCATCACTTTCGCGAGCGGGATGAACACGTTGTCCAACTTAATATTAGTGAGTTTGAAAGTCCACAATAACTGTGCAAAACGAAGCTAACGCGTTCATGCCCAGCTCATCTGGGACGTTCCAGATGGTGCAAAATGGTTCGCCTTTTGCAGTCTCGGTTGGAGCTACGCGCTATCGAGCAGTCTTTACGGCTGGGTCAACAACATACTGCGCGACTCCCCCGAAACAAGATCATTTACGCTGGTGTTTATCAACATCATGGCACAATCTTCCACGGCTTGGACAAACATCCTGACTTACCCGACTACTGAAGCGCCTCGCTTCCTAAAAGGCTACGCTTTCTCCTTTTCCATGTCGACATCCCTTATCATTGGAGTACATCTGTTGAATTTGTACTTGAAGCGCGAGAAGTAAGTGTCTGTTCGAGTAAGATCTCCAAGCCTCAAACTGACTTTCCTCCAGTAGGTTCGACAGAAGCCAAACACCTGCAAGCATAGACACCGTGGCTTCGGGTGCCGATAGCTTAGAGCGTGTCGATGCCGTACTTGTCTCGACAAAGTCAAAGTCCTGAGAGGGCAGCTAAACGAAGTGCTCTGAGCCCGAATCTGCTATAACTGCATCTGATTGAAGTAGGTATATCAGCAGATATAACAGTGTCTATATATCGTTCATGACTTTGCAATTGTCTCTGGCTGCTCTTCAAGCCGTCTCAAGGCGTGGAGTCCAAAACGGAACCTATTCGGGTGCTGATCAGGAGGTGCAACTGTGACGAAAAGTCTCACACCACTACTCTTTTCCTGTGTGGACTCGTCTTGCGCATTGAAACTTAATTCAATGGCTCAATACAACGGGATGTTGAGCATACGGCTCAACCTCCCAAATCCACGATCTTATCTTATCCATCTACGGAGCAATATTTAGGCCGACGCAGGGAGTGGATTCTTGAGCGGAGCAAGTTGCACCGCGCATCCTTTCAAAGTTTCGTCGTCGCTCAGCCGCCATGAAGGTACCGCACCGACATCCTTGGGCGGCACGATTCTGCATCTGGGTTCTACTCAAATGATACAGGTAGGGGCCGGAACAGTAGGTTTGTCCGCTAATGCCTATGCACGTGCTAGGCGCGCGGCTGAATGGCATGTCCGTCTTCGTCGCCGGAGTCGTCATATCCAGAAGCATGACACGACCTTACTAGCAAATCCAGTGGTATAAATCGTCGGCAAGGTCTTGTTGTCGCATCAATCATTTTCTAGCAGTCAGTATCAACAGATTGTGACCATCGATCCCGATAATTGTTATCTCATTCACCGCAGCATCCCATCATGGCAACCCCTCGCCGCTTGTTGATCACTGGGGCTACTGGTAAACAAGGCGGCGCTCTTATCGACGCTTTGCTAGCCAGGCCTTCGCATCCCTTTGAGCTCTACGCAATCACACGCAACAAGGACTCCAAAGCTTCGAAACTCCTGGCCAAACAGAATGTCAATCTTGTCGAAGGCAGCTTGGACAACGTCGACGCACTCTTCGCACAAGTTCCTTCACCAATTTGGGGCGTCTTCTTCGTCCCGATCCTTGACAAGGGCATCAAGAAGGAAGAAAAGCAAGGCAAAGACTTGACCAGAGCGTCGGTCGAGGCTGGTGTTTCGCATCTCGTCTTCACTTCCACAGACCGAGGAGGCCAGGACAAGAGTGAAAATAATCCATCAGAGGTGCCTCACTTCGCCAGCAAGTACAGGATTGAACAAGACATCAAGAGAGCTGCCGCAGATAGCAATGGCCAGCTGACTTACACCTTCCTCCGCCCTGTTGCCTTTTTCTCCAACCTTACCAACAACTTCATCGGCAAAGCGTTCAATTCGATGTGGCGACTCAACGGCCTCGAACGCAACTTGCAGATGATCTCGACAAAGGACATCGGCAAAGTGGCCGCAGAAGCCTTCCTTAACGCGAGCGATGAGCAGTATCGCAACAAGGGCATCTCACTCGCAGGTGACGCGCTGACGCCTAGCGACGCTGCGCGCATCTTCAAAGAAGAGACTGGTCAAGAAATCCCTTCCACCTACCCCTGGCTTGCTTGGACTATTCGTACTCTCGTGCCGGAGCTGCGACACATGTTTACTTGGTTCGCGGAATCCGGGTTCAGTACCGACATGCAGGTAATAAGAGCACGTTACCCTTTCATAAGTGATTTCCGTACTTGGCTAAGAGAGGAAAGCGACTGGCGCAAGAATAAGACCTTGTAGGATATTCATATAGAAGTATGCAGCTTCGAGAAGAGAGGTAGGATGTTATTACTATTACTTCAAGTCTATACTTTGATAGAATCTAGAATAAAGCTATTTTTTTAAGTTCTATTTCTAATTAGCTTATAATAATAATCTAAGTATAAGACTTATATTTAATAGAGTTAGAATAGGAAGCAAGAGAATCTCTCTTTTAATAGAATACTACTAAATTAGCTCCTATTTTAGAAGTAAAAAACCTAGTCTTTAGTAAGCTATATAAAATTATAGCTAGGCTTAATATCAAATATTAAAAGCTATTCTTAAGCTAATCAGTATTAATTAGAGCTAGATATTAAATTTATAGTATATATCTAGCTAATATAAATTAAATTAGGTAATATAATAGTAGAAGAAGTAGTTTAGTAAAAGAAGTAGTTAGAACTAGTCTCTTTACTACTAGTATACTATAATAGTAATATTATATTAATTAGAATCCTAAAAGGAATATTTAGACTACTTAATTATAGGATTAAGAAATCTCTTAGCTTATTAAAACTATTAAAAAGTTATTAAATCCTTATAGATAAATAATATCTCTTATTTAGAGAACCTTTTCTAATTTCTTCTATAATTTAGATAGATTACTTATCTCTAGAATTTCTTTTATTAAAACTTATATTTCTACTAAGGAGAATTAAGAGATTCTATTATTATATTTAGTTTACTTATAAGATATAATCTTTCTTCTCTTTTAAGTTTAAATTAAAAGTATTCTTTAATACTAATTAATCTTAATAATTAAGAAACCTAGTTACTTCTAGCTCTAGATTTAGTAAGTAATAGTAATATAATAAAGAGATTTATTTACTTATAGTATAATAGTAAAGGAAGCTAGCTACTTTTAAGATTTAGTTAAAAAAGTTAAGAGATTAAATATCGCTAATTAGCTTTTATTAGGTAAATTATAGTAAGCTATAATAAGATCTATATCTTTTTCTCCTTAATTAGCTAATTAATATTTAATTTTAGGATTTAACTTCTTATCTTAGGAATACTATATTTCTATAACTTCTTACTAAAATAGCTAAGATTAGAACTATAGCTAATATAGATTTTATATTATAAGACTCTATTATAAAAATATAAAAGTATAGCTTATTAGTATAAATTTACTTCTTAATTTCTAGAAGCCTAGATAAGTAAAATAATTAAAATATTATTCTTTTTCTTTTTAAATTTATTCTTCCTTACTTATATTTTCTTACTTAAATAAAGCTCTAGAGTAAGCTAAAGAGGCTTTATAATATATTTAAATATATACTTCTCTAATATTATAGTAAATAATATATATTACTATTTAAGATTACTTATATATATCTCTCTTCTTTTATTAAATTTCCTCTTCCTATCTCTATAGTTTTATATATAGGATAAGATATTTAGAATATAAGAGTAACTTATACTATAAGTATAATAATTATATATTAATCTTATATACTTTAGTTATTTTTATAATTCTATCTATAATAACTATTAGATATTAATTTCATTTTATAGAATTAATAAGATTATAGAGGATAGTAGTATTAATCTTACGGCTATTAAGTAATCTAACTATAAATATCGAGTTTATAATTACTTATTCTAAAAATTTATACTACTTTCCAATTAGGCTATATAACTACTTAATTTTACCTATATTAGCTAGATATATATTATAAGCTATAAGTCTAGCTAGAGCTAGAGCTAATTAATCTAAAGGAGAGCTAATATACTAAATATTAGATCTAAATAGAAGTAAATTCTAGGCCTATTCTCTAGTATATCTAGAGAGCTAGTATTCTAATTAATATATTAGAAGCCTAGAGTTAATAAAATTAATAGAAAATAATAGCTCTTAAATACTAATAGATATACTAATTATTTAATAGATCTAGGCTTTTAAAAATATTAGAGCTAAGTACTTTAAGACTAATATTAGTAAGCTATAGAGATCTTAATACCTTTTACTAATATAAGCTATTTATACTCTTCTTCTTTATTCTAATATTCTCTTCCTTTTCTTATATCTTTATATATAGTAGAAGATATTTAAAGTAAAATAGCTAATATTAGTATAGAGAAAGTATTTAAGTAGAAAAAGTAGTTACTTTTACTAAAGTTATATACTTATATTTCTCTTCTACTTCTCTTATTTTCTCTTCTTTTTACTATATCTTTATATATAAAATAAGGTTATTAAAATATAGTTATTATCTTTAAGTATTATAATTATGAATTAGTTTTATATACTTTTTAAGAATAATTCTCTTAAATTAGCTTAAGGATTAAAAGTTAAGAAATTAAACTTATAAGAATTTATAATTACTTTTAATAATTAGAAAAGAGAAACTTATAGTCTAAATTACTAATATAAGCAAATTAAGTATTCTTATATTACTTTTTCTTATAATTAATATTATAAGAGAAATTTTGCTTAATTAATTTATAATCTATTCTAATTCTTTAAATATATATATTTAAATAAAGTAAATTAATTATATTAGAATAGATTATTCTATATTAAGATAGATATTATATAATCTAATTATTTTATATTAATAAAATTTAAATTATTTAGTAATTAAATCTTATTATAATAGCTAAAGGAAAATTATTTTAAAAAAAGATTCTTTTCTCTTTTAATAATTATTAATCATAACTATATTTCTTAATAAAAAGCATAAAGAATAAAGAATAAATTGAAAATTAAATTAAGTAATAAGAAAAGATGATAGTATTATATACTATCTTTCTTTAGAAATATTTAATTCTATTATTAATTTTTTCTTTTAAGAAGAAAATTCTTAATTTAAGCTAGATTTTAAATATAGTATTATTAAAGTAGATCTTCTTTATATTAATAAAGAGCTAAATCTAAAATATATATAAAAATAACTTATAATCTAATCTAAGCTCTTAATTAAATAAATAAATAGAGAAAGAGAATTATTAATTATATATAAGAATACTTTATATTTTATATTATAAAGAAAAAATTAATTTAGCTTTATTATTATTATATATTCTATATATTATATAGTTTCTTAATATAATATATCTTTTATTTTAAAGCTAAAATTATCTTTAAGATTAATCTCAGTTTTTTATATATTAAATATATATATATCTAAATAAAAGCTAAATACTTTAAGTTTTATACTATTAAAGCTATATTTAAGAAAGCTAATATTTATCTATTAAATTCTAAGATTATCTTTATTATTTTTTCTATCCTTTTAAGTAATATTACTATAAGAGAATTAGATTTATAGAGAAGATAAATTAATTTACTAAAATTATATATTTATATTCTTCTTCTTTTATTTAACTTCTTCTTCTTTAATTAAATTTCTTCTTCTTTTCTTTATATTTTTATATATAGAAGAAGATATTTAAAATATAATAGCTATTTATAAGTATAATAATTATGTATTAATTTAAAATACTTTAGCTATTTTTAAAATTCTTTCTTTAATACTTTAATAATAGCTTTTAAATTGAAAAATATTATATTAAATTTATTAAAAATAATAATTATTTCTTATAATTAAAAAAAAGCTTACAGCTTAAATTATTAATATTATTAAATTTAGTATTTTTATATTATTTCTTTTTATTAGAAAGCTTATTAAGAAAATTTAAATAAATTAATTTATAATTTATTTTAATTCTTTAGATTTATTTATTTTAATAAAATAAATAAATTATTTTAAGATATATTATTTTATATTAAAAATATATTTTATCTAATTTATTAATATATTAAACTTTAAAGAATTTAATTATTTAGTAATTTAATTTAATTTTAATAATCTAAATAAAGCTATTTAAAAAAAACAATATTTCTTTTAGTAATTTTTAATATTAATAAAATTAGTTTTAGCTTTAAATTTATTTAAAAATTAATAATATTTTTTAATAAGAAATATAAATATTATTAAAAAAGTTCTATATATATTCTAATAAGTATTAAGTATTTTAAGCTTTATATTATTATATTTATATTTAAGAAAGCTAATATTTATTTATTAAATTTTATAATCATTTTTATAATTATTTTTATAATTATTTTTATTTTTTAGATAATTTTATTTTTAAAATTTAATAATATAATTCTTCTTAAAAATATAACTTAAATCTTAAAAGAATAATTCAAGATTTAATTTTTATTAATTATCCTTTCTAAAGATTTTATTAAAGAAATTATTTTTTATAAAACTTTAAATTTTTAAAATAAAGCTTTTATTTAAAAAATTCTTATTCTTATAAAAAGAGGAATATTAAAATAATATACTTATAAAAAGAGCTATATAAAAAAGATATATTATTTAATATATATAAAAATTATAAAATAAGTAATTTTTTAAAAAAATTTATTTCAAGAAAACTTAAAAAAATAGAAAAAATAGAAAAAATAAAAAAAAATAAAAAAAGCTTTTATAGTTTTCAATTTTTTAAAAAGAAAAGAAGAAATTAGTAAAGATAGATTAACTTAATTATAATTTATAAATAAGTATTTATTAAAGAGTTTTTTATTTTTAAAATTTAGAATTATAAGTTTTAATTTACTTCTTCTATAAACCTAGTTCTTATATAGTAATATTAGTTCTATCTTCTTAAGAATATTATTTAGATCTTAAAAGAATAAGAGAAAAGGCTTTAATAAATTTAGATATTCTAAAGAATAAAGAAGATAATAGAGATAATTAAGCCTACTTAGATTTTAAAGATAAATATTAGATAGAAAGTTATTAATCTTTAAGATCTAGAGTCTAGTAAAAGTATTAAGATTCTATATATATTGTAATCTTCTATACTAGTATTATATATATTAAATCTCTTATTTAATATTTTAATATCTATCTCTTAAAGCCTAGATTAGTTCTTAAAAGTATATCTCTATATTAAAATAATTCTACTATTACTAAATATAATTATTTTATTCTTAGAAGAGATATCTTAATCTCTAATATAGTAATCTTAGCTTATTACTCTTCTTATTCTTAGTATAAGATAGCTTATTAAAGGGAATATTAAAATTCTTATTAGTACTATATAAAAAATTAAAAACTTTATTAGAATATAGAATAAAGAAATTATAAAATCTTTAAATAAGCTAAATAGAGAAAAGAAATAGAAAAATAATAGAGAAATAAGCTAGTAAAATTAGATTATTCTCTAGATGAATTTATTATAGGAGAAATTATTATAATAATTAGAAACTTTTAAAGAAATAGAAAATATAAAAGAATAAGAAGAAAAAGAAAAAGAAATTTCTTAAATTTTTTAATAAAGAAGAGAAGTAAGAAAAGGATTTAATAGATAAATTAGCTAAATAGCTTCTTAACAATTAGTATTAATTAAGAAATCTTTTTAGAAAAATTAAGCTCTAAAAAAGCCTTTAAAGTTTACTTTATCATTATTATAATTAGCTAATAAGTAGATTTTAAAGACCTTTAAATTTTAGTCTTCTATTTTATAGCTATTACTAATAAATCTAAGATTAAAAGTATTCCTATTTACTAAGTAGTAGAATATAGATATTTAAAATTAAGAATCTCTATTAGTATTTTTAATATACTTTATAAACTAATTTTAAAAACACTAATTAGCTATCTTTAAAAAAAATCTTTAATACTAATTTTTTTCTAATTAAGAAAGAAGAATATAGTATTCTATATAGCTTTAATATTCTATATAGCTTATTAGGATTTAGCTAAATATAGCTAAGTAAGAAGATTTAATCTACTTATATATATAGTACTTAAGCTTAATAATCTTATAAATCATAGTAACCTTAAATAGAAATAGACTATAAATCTTTCTATAATATAATTTAGTAGTAGAGGAAGTAGTTTAGATAGAAGAAGTAGTTAGAATTTAAGGTTCAAAGAGTTATAAGATAATATCTTACTATTTAGAGCAAGTTAGCTAAACCCTAATAAGTTATCTATAGACTTGTATATTTTTTCTTAATTCATAGAATATTAACTCTCAACTCTAACTTTAAGAGAATTAATCTATATTTTAAAAATTAGTTTTTAAAATAGAAATTAAAGATTCTAAAGTTTATAAATCTATATTCTACTTTATATAAAAATATAGGAATTTTATTATTAAATAATTAAAGTATCTATTAATAATTTAAAATTATTATTTTCTGTTATTTTAGTATATTTTATAGTTTAAATATATTAATACTTACTTAAAACTATATAATTAGAAATCTAGCTCTTATTTAATATTAAGAGATATACTTTAATAGTATTATATCTAAAGTCTAGCTTAAATTATTATTTTAATTCTTAAAGATAATTACTAGAAGTAGAGTTACTCTAAAAGTAGAGATAAATTTAATTATTTCTAAAAAGTCTTATTATTTATAACTATTATTCTCCTAGTAGAGCTTATTAGAAAATCTATCTTATTAATATTAAAGATTATTTTAGAAAGGTATCTATATTTCGTAATTATCCTAGAGAGTTTATTAAAGTAGTACTTAATTAAGTAGCTAGGATTAGCCTTAAGAGAGAAGTACTAGTCCTTAAAGTATTAAGTCTATTTTAATAAGATAAGAAGTAAAAAAGGAAAAAGAGAAAGTATAAGTTATTATTATTTATAGATTTTACTTACTAAGGAGGATTGATAAAATAATAGGACTCTTAAGCTTAAAACTCTTATAAATATAAGTAATAAATTATTCCTCCTTAATAAAAGTAATTAGTAATTTATAGAATAGGTATAATCAGTTTAGTAAATATAGCTTTTAGAGTATATTTTAAAGCTTTAATAAAGTAAGTAAGTATAAGGAAAGAAGAGGAAAAAGAGAATTACTTTATTAATACTAGTTATTTTTACTTATTTTACTTACTTAAGCTTCTAGAAGTTAAGAAGTAAATCTTTATTAATTAACTATACTTCCTAATTTTTAAATAAGGATTTTAAAATATAGGATTAATACTAGCTATAATTTAAACTTAGCTAGTTTCGTTAATTAATTATAGAGATATAATATTTATAGTTCTATAATTAGAAGTCGAATCTTAGAAATAGAGATATAATCTTAAAAATATGATTTAAATCTCTTAGTATTAGTAATTAGAGCTAATCTTTTATAGATTAAGAAGAAAAAGTATAAATTATAATATCTACTTACTAGGACTTTGCTAATTAGCCCTAATTAGTAAGATAATAACTCTATAATTTGTTTAAACCTTATATCCTAACTACTTCTCCTACTAAACTATTTCCTCTATTAATTTTAGAGAGCTTCTAGAATATCTAAGTAATCTAGTAAACTATAACTACTTTAAATATCTGAAATATATTTTTACTATTATAAGCTAGCTAATTATAAAGTAAACTCTAAAATTTTAATATAAAGATATAATATAGTAGTAACTTAGAAGAAAGAGTTTAGTAATTTAGTAGAAATTTAGTACTTCTAATATTATATTAAAACTTTAATTATAGAATTATTAAATCTATTAATCTCTATAAGATAGCTATTTTTAAATAGAATAGCTATATTCTAAAAACAAAATAATATTATAGAATTATTATATTTTTGTAATCTATTTATATAATAGTCTAGAATTAATACTTCTAAGATAAAATAGCTTAATTTTAAATTACTCTATTAGGATTCTACTAATTAGACCTAATTAGTTCCTCTAGTCTATTTACTTTAATAATCTAGGAGTTTATATCTTCTTTAAACTAATTATATCTCTACTACTTTACATTACTTCTAGGTCTTATAGCTAAGCTAGAAAGAGTAGTATTAAATATATATCCTTAGTAATCCTCTATATAGCTATCTATACGCCTAACTATATACTAGGAAGCGTATCTGCTTTCCCTATATCTGTTCGTAAACTAGCCCTAGGCCTCGCTCTTACTCTAGAGAGCAAGCGCAAAAAAAAACTCGGATCTTAGTAAGGCTAAGGAGGTCACGCGCTTTAGATAGAATGCTAAGAAAGAGAACTTGTCGTATCATAATATACCGACTTTTACAAAAATGCAATGCCCTACCTATAGCCACGGCCTTGGTCTCCCTCCTGCGAACTGACCAGCCCACCTTGGAACCGTAGTCCACCACTGCTGGTCGGGCATCTGATAATTGTACGGCATCTGATCTGACCTCTTCGCGTTCGGCTTCCACTGCGCATCCCGCCACGCCGGATTATTCGGACCCGCGCCTCCCGTGTGCCAGAATATGCGCGGCGTCTCGTACCTCCTCGTTTTGAAATTGTATTGCGCTCCCGTGCGCGAGCTGGTGTGCGTCCACGAAGCATTCCGCGCTGGCATCGCGTCCTGCTGCCTGAAATCTGGATCAGCTAGCCAGTCCAAATAGCGCGCTCCGTCGATTGGCCACCCGCTCCACTGCCACTTTCGCGGACGGTCGCGCATGAGCGTGCGCTTGTCGCCGCTGGTTGTGATGAAGACGTCTGGGCCTTCGCCGGTCATGGCGTCTTTTAAACGACCCCAAGCGCCTATGCGCTTCCCATCGCAAGGGCGAGTCCAGTAGTGCCTTGGTCGGAATTTCGAGGGCATGCGCGCGCCACCTTGGTACCAGCCTTTGTCCTGAGGATTGTATTCGATGAAGGGCATCTCGCGTGGGAAGCGGCGGCGAGGGCCAAAGTTGTCCGAGGCATTATAGCCCAAGTGCCGCAGGAAGGCTCCCTGATCGATGTGGTCTGCGCGTGGCTGATTGGCGGGTTCCATGGCTGCGAGAAGTGAATGTGAAGTGAGAACGACCTGATGGGATGGACGGACGGGCTTGCGATTTGTAGCTTCCACTTTGCAGACTTCTTGTCGTTCGTGTTTGCGGTTTTCTGCTTGTTGCTCCTGGCCCGCCGGTGCAAGCACTACTCAAATGCAAACGACTTTGCTAAGCCTTTCCGCAGCCAGATATGATGAGAAGGATAGCATCTGTCGCATGCCATTCGCTCCAGGCTCCAGCGAGTATGAGCAATGTTTGCAAAACGTGCTTGCCGTATGAGCTGTATAGTTGCTTGTGTTCATGAAGCCGTGCCGCAGCCAATCCTAGTCGCAGTCACATCTCAATCACCGCCCAGTCGGCCTCATGTCTGTTGTGAGGCTGCAAAGAGACAAAATATTCCAGTAACAATGCTGTAGAATGGTATCTGGTCCGCCAAACCCCATTTCCCAAGAAAAGAAAGATCAAATCAAATCGCCCAATACGCCTCGCTCCATCGCCTCGCAGTAGCAGTAGGCTATAGCTCCCAAGCAAGCAACAAACTTGACTTACACCTTAACCCACAAGTTCAGCACACCCTTTGCGTATTCCACAATCTCATCACCACCCAGCTTGCTCTCGCCGTACAAACGGTCGACAAACGTAATCGGCACCTCCGCGACACTGAAACCCATGCCCTTGGCCCGCACCATCATCTCCATCTGGAAAGTGTACCCCTTGCTCTCCGTCCTCGCAATCACAGCCTGCAGAACCTCCTTCTTGTACAACCTGAAGCTTCCAGTGAGATCGCTCACGCCCGGACGCAGCACCGTATCCGCGAACAGGTTGGCACCGCGCGAGACAAACTTGCGCTTGAGATCCCAGCCGAAGACGCCGCCGTTGCCGGCGTAGCGGGTGCCAGTGACGATGTCGTAGTTTCCTTCCTTCTGCAGGGCGATCATTTGGGGGAGGAACTTGGGGTGGTGGCTGAAATCGGCGTCCATGATGATGACATAGTTGCCGGTCGCGAACTGTAGGCCGTGGACGTACGCCGTGCCGAGACCGAGTTTGCCTGCTCGGGGTTGCAGTTTGACGTGCTGGGCGCCGATGGCGGTGATCAGCTGCTTTGCAATTTCCTGGGTGCCGTCGGGGGAGCCGTCGTCGACGATGATGACCTCCCAGTCGAGGTTGCTGGTAATGGAGTTTTAGTGACGTGTTTGGGGTTTATATTCGTGGTATTTCAGCATACTTGGCCTTGAAGGTTTGCTCGAGGAGCCAGACGATGATGGGGAGGTTGCGGCGTTCGTTGTAGGTGGGGAGGAGGACGGAGTATTTGTTGCGGACTGCCATTGTGATTGTATGGTTATTTGGTGTTGTTCCCGTTTATGGAAGGATTTCTGTTTTAGTCGGTGGTTTAAAGGAGCGAATATATAGAGAGATGTCGAGATATCTTGGTATAGTTAGAGGAACGTGTTTAGAAGCGACGAGGGGTCTGGCTGCTTCCTGGCTTGTGACAGCTCCAGAGCCAATGAGACGGCGCAGACCTCTCCGCATAATTACATAAGTGAACCGGGGTTGACATCTCGAGCTTCGATACTTGACCAGCACTTTCAATGCGCCTACAACTCTCACTCGCCCGCTGAGTGAGTAGCCACGACAGGACAACATGGCCGAAGACGACAATGTCCAACAGTTCCCCGACGTCAAGGACAAACTCGCCGCGCCAAAGAAGCTCTCACAATTCGAGAAAGACAGACAGATTGCAGAAGCGAAACGGCGCAAGGAAGAAGAGGAAAATGCTGCCGCTCTGAGAGAATTCGAGGATTCTTTCGCGGACGATAATGATGAAGATGACATGATCTCGCGTACAATGGGTGGTCGCGGTGGGAGGGCACCTCCGAGCGGACCAAGAGGGGGACCAGGCGGATTTAATGGCGGCGGAGGAAGGTTTGGAGCACCTCGCAGCGGACCAGGAAGCCTACCCATGCCGCCGAGTATGAAGAGGAAACGGGAAATGGAAGAGGCAAGGGAAGCTGCAGAAGCAAGGAGAGCAGAGCTTGGAGACGACTATGCGGACGATTATCAAGAGGGCATGTCGCCAGCGGCTGTTCAGGAAGACCCAAGGGAAGACAATACACCGAAACCGACTGTTCAGCTATCTTCGATTCCTCCTGGTACAAGTGAACAAGAGATCAAGACCCTTCTCGCTGGTCTAGTCAAAGTGCATAATGTTCGCCTGTCTTCATCAGCAGGACAGGGTAAGAAGTCCTTGTCTGCGATCGCGACTCTAGACTCCAGCACGTCAGCAGCACAGATCGACAAAACAGTCAGCGCTCTTCGTGATCGCTACATGGGATGTGGATTCTACCTTTCCATATCGCGCCATCTCTCCTCCGCAGCACAGTTCCAAGGAGTCGGCGCCATGGGCGGATCAGCCTCATCTGAACCATTCGGCGCTCAAAAGAGTCGCAACTCAAATCCAAAGCATTCCATGAGAAATGCACCTCCACCGCAAGACCATAGAGGCTTTGCGCCGCCAGAATACTACGACCAACGCGGTCCGCCAACAAGATCCGCTTCCGCACAAGTCGAGGTGCATCCGCCTTTCGACATCGCTACAGTGCGCGCGATCCATACGATAACAGACAAGATCTTGGCACAAAAGGACGCAAACCGCGCTCTCGAAATGGAGGCTCTGCTGATGACTCTGCCGGAAGTACAGAAGGACGAGCGGTTTGCATTCCTGTACGACAGCAAGTCACCTGCGGGTGTGTACTATCGCTTCTGTCTCTGGGCGCCGGACAGCATTGACGAACAGAAACGGAACGCAAAGGGTCCAGAACGCATCTTCAAAGACCTCGACATGGACTGGCTACCTCCGCAGAAAGAGACACCATTCCTTGACCTGACAAGTCTAGCACAGGCTACGGATCATGTAGACTACGACACAAGCGACGACGAAGCAGATGACGACGGAGACGAGCGCAAGCTCAACAAGGGACCGGGAGGTGAACCAGACGCAAGGATGGCAGAGAGGTCCCGTCTGTCACCTTTACAGCGTGCTAGATTCACTCGCCTTCTATCGCGTCTACCTACAAGTATTGCCCGTCTACGCCAGGGCGACATCTCACGCATCTCAAACTACGTCGTGAATCACGCTGGAGGTGGCGCGGAAGAATTCGTGGACCTCCTACTGCTCAACGTAGAGAAGCCCTTCTCTTCTACCCTCGCGGCCAAATATGATTCAGATTCCGGCGACGACTCAGAGCAAGATGTTCACAACTCTAACGGCCGCACAGCAGCCACGGGAGACGAAGAGGAAGAAGACGATTACGAACCTGGCGATGCCCTTCCCTCACTCCCAGCCGACTCAGCCAACGCACCGAACGCAATCGAAGACCCTTCCAACCCTAAATTGATCGCCCTGTACACCATCTCCGACATCCTCTCCGCATCTTCCACAGCCGGCGCGCGAAACGCATGGAAATACCGCACGCTCTTCGAGACCGGCCTCAGCCATCAAAAGACTTTCCAAAACCTCGGTCGGCTCGACAAAGAGCTCGGCTGGGGCCGCCTGAAGTCAGAACAGTGGAAGCGCAAAGTTGGCGTCGTACTCAGCGTGTGGGAGAGCTGGAGCGTGTTCACAGGCGGCGTACTGGAAGGGCTCAAGAAAGACTTCTACGAGCCGCCTCTGACGGAAGCAGAAGTGGCAGCCGCTGCTGCTGAGGCCAAGCAGGAAGAAGCGAAGAAAGCGGAAGAAGAGGCGGCAGGGTGGAAGAGCAAGTTCAAGAAAGTCGAGTCTGCTTCTGCTTCTGCTTCGCCTGCGCCGTCACCTGCGCCCGGAGTGCCTAGTGCAGGTGCGACGGACACCACTGCGGATTCAATTCAAGCAGCGCCACGCTTCAAGCCCGTAGGCGGTTTGGACGGCACAACAGATCCGTCTAGCCAAACCGCTCCTCCTGCCAAGACAGCGCCTGCGTCGAGTGGAAGTCTCTCGCTCAAAGGTGGGCTCAAAGGGCTTGCAGTGCCGAAGAGGCGCATGAGGGCTGAAGACATGTTTGGAGATAGCGATGAGGACTGATTCACAGCGACCACGTATACATGACGACGGAATCAAAAACGAGCTCGAATCACCGTTGCAAATGGCCACTACTGATTTGTGACTTTGTCCGTAGCTCTTGGATATGATTAGGCGACGACTTGGACACTCAGAGCTACGTTATTCTGCGAGGAATGGCCATAGCATTGAAGCGTGAAAACCGTACAAGCTGGAATAGGGTATTTCCGAAATCGACGACGAGAAATGTAGCCACTTGATACGGCAGTGGGATGCCGCTTTCACGAATGAGGACTTCAGGCGAACCACGATACGCTACGTAATCAGGAGAACAAACACACTGTGGAACAAGAAGTGACAGAAACTCGGTGTCTTCTCCAAGCTATGCTACGTACTACAATGGGCTCTCAGCGATGCATTTGTCGCTAATCCCAGTTCCCGTCATTGTTTTTTTTTGTTCTTTTCTCTTGATTTTTCCAAAATGTGCTGCCCCAAGTGCTGAATTTCCAGCCTTGTGTGAGCCGTGTGCGATGTGTTGGACAAACGCACACTCCGTATCTGACGACAAAACCATCAGTCCCCTGCTACCCATTGAGCTTTTCGTATAAGCTCGCAGACCGCGATGAGTACTTATTAACCCTCACCACCACCGACCGAACTCAAAGAGTCAGCATCGGGGTAATAGAACGCGCAAATGGCAATGATGACGTAAGCGGCGATCAAAAGAGTACCTTCGAGGTAATTACTTCTGCCGTCCAAGACCAGGAAGTTGACGACGAAGACTGTGGCGAACAAGCTGATGGTCTCGAACAGGTTGAAGTACAAGCTCATTTCGGTGTTCAGGATCCAGCCGAGCAGGACAACGACCGGGGTAACGAAGAGGGCGATCTGGATACTGGAGCCGACAGCAACGCCGATGGCAAGATCCATCTTGTTCTTGGCGGCGACGGTGACGGCTGTGACGTGCTCTGCTGCATTACCGACGATGGGCAGAATGATCAAACCAATGAAAGCCTCGCTGACAGGTGAATCGTCAACCATCTCGGGGATGGCCTCAACCAGGAATTCAGCGCAGACGGCGACCAAAGCCGTAGAGAAGAGAAGCATGACAACAGCAGCGGTGCGAGACATCACGAGCTTTCCGTCACTGGTCACAGCTTCCACGCCGGCTTCTTCGTCTCCAATCTGATGCTGGAACGGTGGGATCGGATCAGTGCCACTGCGAGTCGGGGTCGGCGCGGGGTTTACGCCTGCAAGGACTGAGAGCTGGTTCAGGCGGCCGGGCAACGAGTTCGTGCGACGAATCATGGGACGACCACGTAGCGTAGGTACCGGATTCTGCGATGCAGATGGCGGCGGCGGTGGTGTGGCGAAGACATTGTTCGAAAGCATCTTGGTCAATCCAGGACGGAAGGCGGGCGTGCGAGAGAAGCCACGCATGTTGAACGGGCGCTTTGCAGCTGACGGATCCGTGACCGTTTGGCTTTCAGCAGTGCTAATATCCTCAGCGAAGCCAACGCGAGGACCGCTCTGGCTCCGTACGGGTTCGCTCATCTCCACTGGTGGCTTTTCGCTGAGCTCGACTGCGTCCTTCTGCTTGCGGTGCTTCTTGCTCTTCTTGTGGGATCTCTTACTTTCCAGTGCCTTGGTGACGTCGCCACCGTTGGCATCACCGAAATCTCGAACACGAGTGTTGTGGTTGCCAGTCTCAACATCAGCATCAAGATTCGCCTCGTCATTAGTGGCTGCTGCAAGAGCTGACGCGCGACGAGAGGACTTTGAACTGGCAAGTGCGTGCTCCCAAGGGTTGTCGGTGTCTTGGCGCTCTATGGTTGTAGCTGCAGAACTGAGGGCGGATGGGAATGAAGCTGATGGCGAGCTAACGCTCGCGGTACTGACGCTAGACTTTCGGTGACGACGGTGCTTGATCATTCGCTTGAAGCGTCTGCGTGCATTCTTGACGGATCCAGAGTCTCCAGAAGAGTCCGAGTCTGAGTCCGAGCTACTGCTTGAGGAATCCGAGGAAGATGAAGAATCCATCATATCGGCGAGAATACCTGGGTGCGACTCTGCTTCGATGATCGCTTGCGGCACACTCTCGTACATGTAGGCATGCGTCTTGAGCTGGAAGAGCAAATAGATGCCGTATACAAGCAGTAGGATTACACTTGTACCACGGCTAACGGCCAACACGGCTGTCTGGGCAGCATCGGCCTTCTCTTCCTTGAAGGAGGCGTGGAAAGCGGTCTGTGAGGAAATCGTTAGCAAGATTGTATGTAGGATGGGAAGCAAGACAGCTTACCGGAAGCAAGAGACTCATGACACACAAGCTCAACAAACAAGCACTCATGTTGGTGACGGTGCTGTTGTAGACCTGCTCTCGGAATCGAAGACCTCCCAAGAGGAAGGCCATGCCAAGAATAAGAAGCAAGTTGGCCAAGATGGAGCCAAGGATCGAAGCTTGTACAATGCGAATCTCGTTTTTGGCAAGGGCAATGATGAAGATAATAAGCTCGACTGCGTTGCCGAAGGTTACATTGAGCAATGCGCCGATCGTGTCACCAAGACGACTTGCCACGCTTTCGGTGGCGTGACTGAGCAGTCCTGCAAGCGGCACGATGGCGACTGCATTCAAGGCGAAGACGATGCTCGGGCTCATGTGAGCAGCCTCGGCTGCGATACCGACGGGTACGAAGACCAGCAAGACATTGATCCAACTGTGGCAGAGAGCATTCTTTGTATGGATGAAGAAACGTTTGCTGGCTTGGACAGTGCGGGTGGTCATAGGGAGTTTAGGTGCGGTGGCGGTATCAGCGCCATCGGGAGACTCTACGGAGGAATCTCCAGCGCGCGCAGCTTCGGACTTGACCGTGAGTGGAGTTGGAGAATGTGTTGACTTGGGCACTCCATCCTGTGTACCTTTACCCGTGGCTGCCTGAGCACCACGTCCGCCTGCGGTGAGTCCATCACCGCTGTCGCTGCGGTCACTGCCGCTGGCTGAAGGGTAGCCGACCCCATCTTTCTCGTTCAACCCGCCAGAATTGCTGTTGTCGATGGAGTTGTTGTTGTTGTTGTTGTGGGTCGTCAGGGTTGCGCCTCCTGTGTTGTCTCCGGTGGGGTCCCGTGTGGTGTGACGGTTTTGTCTCGCCACGGAACGGAGTTTGTCTTGAAGATTGTCAGAGGTTTTTCCCATGGAAGTATAGGCGGTTCGGTTGCTGAGGGCGACCGTGTGTGAGGAGAGGAGGTGAGCGGTAATGCGGGTGAAGCCTGGGGAATATAAAGGGCAAGATGCAGGCTCCAGAGATAAGCTCGCTCGGAAACAAGACTAAGCACGCTAAGCGCGTCACAGTGGAGACGATTGACCAGGTGGAAAGTGGCGTAGTTTGAGGCGCAGCAATCGAGAGCGGCTTCTAGAAGGAGACTGTTCTGGCTTTCACTCACGCATTGTCGGTCATGCACTTCATTGCGAGGGGTGTGGATGGAGAATAAAAGTCAATGATGGGACAAACAGTGAGGATGGCAGAGCTGATGCCTGAGACGCGACTTGTTGGTCGAGCACATGATGCAAGGGCAGCCGTCCAATCTCAGGGCACGTGTTGTGGCGTTCTCGGCAGCTAGCCTTTCGGATGACGCTTCCCGGTTTTGAGCCCCGAAAGACGCACATGTACCGGCGGAGGTACCTCCCACTTACTTTCGGCTCTAAGGAGCCTGGATCCTGCTTTACTCCTCCTGCATATTTATGTACAGGAAGCATTGTGCATAAATCGTTACTTCAAAAAAAGGCTGAACGATAGCCATCACTTCTTTCACCATCCCTCTCTGGCCGCCCGCGTGCGTGCAGATCCAGGGTGATTAGACTACCTGGCAGATCTACGGGGGGACGCGTAGGGCTCGCTCGCACGGATACTTGAAAGCACGCCAGCGCAAGACCAGACCACCTTCAGTGCAATACGACTGGATGACTGCGCGTGTCTGCGAAAGAGTATATTCTGCGTCCCACACAGCTTCGGTACACACGAGGTCATCTACCAGTTTACTTTTTGGTCTCGAAAGAGTTGGAGCACAAAAGGTTCACCGGGCGCAGGTTTGGGTTTGGATTCGGCCTTGCCTCCAAGTCGGAGCATATTGAATTTACTTTGGTGGCCGGCCAGCAGGCATACGAAGCTTCGATAACTATGCCATGCAGCTCACCTCACCGCCAAGGTGTACAGAAAGCTTCTATCACTTAAGAGTCTGTTAGATCATGAAGGAATCTCCATCCGCACCAAAAGCACACCGTCTAGTGTGGTTTCACGGTACCGGGTCGCTGCTCCGCTACCTGGCTTGGAAATGTTTCTACAGTTCCTGCTATATGACATAGCAGCTCGCGTGTGACGTTATTTTGTCTTTCTCCGCGGCGCAACTTTCCTCGACTGGTACCATGCTGACCAGCTGAGCAGACCACGAACACATACACGAGGCAGCGATGGTAGTCAGAAAGATCCGTTTGAATCATTCATTGGGGCATGATTGATTGGAAATTCGATTACATTTCTCAAAAACGGTATGCCCACCCTTACCAAACTCACTCCGGCTGCTAGTCTTTTATAGCAAAGGAATCCGAAGCTTTCTCGCTGCCTGTAGTGCCGCATCTGATCGCAACATTGTTTAAACCTTGCTTCCAAACGGACCTAACATTCACTACTCGCTTCATGCCGCCATAGTCCTCGAAAGTGCCTGCCGTATCGCGGACGATGCATGGGTATCCTCCGTCCTGCTTGTTATTTGCACTGTATCTGCCGTAAAATAATTGATGAAGTGAGCACGACACGACTGCCGGTAACTCTAGCCCCTGGCGTGCACAATGTTCTGTACAACCGAAGGAGCCCTTGAAAGCTCGAATAGCTTCCAACATGCCGACCTTCTGCATCAAAGACATATTGCGAGTAGAGCGAGCTCCGGACAGCTTTGTACAGTCGGTCGAAATCACTTCCCTGCAGCTTGAGGGATCTTTCACGTGTTGCCATACCCATCGCTATAGTGCGCAATTCGAGCATCAAACGATCTTTCCTTTCCTGGTACGCTTGGTCGAGTCCGTAAAGAAGAAACGGGTAGAATGCAAACTTGACGACTTTGATAGGATCGTGCTTGTTGTTCAGATCTAACGCAAGCTTCGTATCGAGGTCACGAAGGTCGAGATCGAGGGATTTGATGTGCGCGAAGTCGTGTGTGGATGTGTTCCTGATGAAAGCTGACGAATCGGGCGATACCGCGCCATTGAAGGACCGAGACAAGTCTCGAGGTACCACATTGCCTCGACTGAGAACACGCAGGACTCGTAGGAGAGAGGAATTGATTCTCGGCGTGTCTCACGGGAAGTAAGCGTTATCGGCGGTTGACGCTTGTGATGGTTGTGCAAGCCATAGGGAACAGGGTGGTTCAGTGACTTGAGGTAGTGAGCGTAGATGAGCTGGCGAAGTTCAGGGGGTAGATCAAGAAAGTGATGGAAGGTGGCCTCGTCATCAGCTTGTTACAGCTGTGCTTTGAGGGCCGCGACTGTAGTGTCTCTATCAGACGTCACTGGTAATCCGCGTTGAGCAGCGAAAAGTCTGAGGTCATGAGAGGCCAGTCTTTCGTAAGAGAACAGTCCGCGCTGGCAGCGAACGAACAATTCTCTCATGCGAGCTGTGCTCGCGGCTTTATTCGTAGGAAAGTTCGTTCTCTTCATGCCGGAGCGCAGGACGTGCTTGTTGTGCAGCTGGCCACAGTCGAGCATCCAGTAGTTGGCAGGTGTAGAACGGTCGTGAGTGTGGACCATAGTGCCGAGTTAGACAAGGCTTTGGGTCGCAGGGTTGCGGGTGTGAAAATTCTGCTGTACGACTACTGTACTGTGGTGTCTGCGTTATTGCTGGATATTGTAGGTGGCGAAGGAGGGAAGGTGGAGAGTTTCGAGAAGAGCGACCGGCAGGAATTCGTGACCACGAGAGCGACCTGAGCTCTTCACTTACGCCCACATCGGCGTGCGAAAGATCGCGTAAACAATGAGCCAAACTCACACTCTTGCTTGTCATCTTGAGCGTAGTCGAACATCCAATTTCACACACTCGGCATCTCTTGTGGTTCGCTTGCCATTCAACACAGATGAAGCCGCCAGGCAAGACCCCAGCGAGAGCTTCCTTCACAAACATCTCTCTTGCAAGACCAATTCCAAATCCGAAAGAGCAACTAATTGAAGTGTCCTAATGGTAACTTGGAAGCACATCTCGTTCGTGGAAACCTGTACTCTTAGCTTATAAACACCAAAATACGCCAAAACACCTCATCCCGCTCAATTTCAATGCACCGCGCCCACATGTCAGGTATCATCCGTCCTCAACTCGCGCGCAATGCCCTCAATCTCTCGCCTAACTTATCTTCACGTTCTTCTTCAGGTTGCGCCGCAATTCCTTTAGCCGGCGTCGCCGAATTCATCTCCTGCGAAAGCTCCACGCCCGCCTCGTCCGCGACCTGGCTCATAAGCTTATCCACATCGTCCTGCGGCGTCGCAACAGCCGTAGCCGACGAAGTCGCATTCTCGTAGTATCCAGTCGCAACGTCCAGGTCCTCGAACTGTGTCTCGAAGCGGTCCATGACAGCGCTGATCTGTGATTTCCTTGTATCAGCGTTCCTTCCTCTCTCAAATATGCGACCTGCGAATCTGCCGCAGCATAATATATCCTCACCTTCTCCAAATCCATGCTCTTCATCGCGGTGTCCATGCCTTTAACCACATTCGTCATGCTGCCCGTGACGCTTCGCATGGTGACAGCTGTCTGCACGCGCGAGCTGACGGCGTCGAGCCGTGAGCCCAGGCGCAGCAGGTTGAGCTTCTCGTTCTGCTTGCGGATCGCATTCTGGGCGTAGATCTTGGCGATGTCGGCGTGGCCTTGCTGAATGGCCTGGGAAGTGTCGCGTGTTAGTGGTTATGGATAGCTTGAGGGAGTATGTGATGTGTATGCACTACCTTCTTCAGTTTCGCGCGCTCGGTCTGCTCATCTTTGCCTGCCTTTGCTGCCTGTCGGTTGAGTTGCTTTGCTGTGAACTGCGCGGAGAGGAGGGTGTTAGTTTGCGATGGTGCTGGACTGGTTCGTGGATGCTACCTTCAGGTTGAAGAGTGCTTTCTCGAGGCCGGACATGTCTGCGAGTGTGGTGTTGCTGAGGATAAGGTATGGTGTGGACAACGTAGAATCCGATTGCGGGCGCAGCAACAGCACGAGCGCCAGTCAGTGAAGCCCGCCCTCGCCCCACGACTGCGGCGTCATAAGTCCACCGGGTTTGTGGAGAGAAAGTTTAAAGTAGTTCACGGGTTTTGATTGATCCGTCGAGCAATACATGCATGTATTCTTACAAGCAAGGAAAGAATTCTAGCTTACGGTATCTCAATCATGCAAATTCATTGTTTTCATCCATCATTTCCGCATGCTGGAAGTTCAAAGGCTCTCTCTTCCGTTGACCTCGAACACACAGCCACCGCTACCAGGCTTGCTGACCACAATAGCCTCGTTCAGCTTCTCCTCAGTAATGTCGGGGAACCTCTTCTTGTAGTACTCGTTTGTCCACTTCTCCTTGACAGCGGCAACCTTGTCCGCAGGCACAAGATGCACCGAGCAGCCTCCCCAGCCTGCACCGGTCAAGCGGCTACCGTAAGCGCCCGCTGAGCGAGCGAGTGTGCAGAGCTCATCGATCTCGGGACATGAGCAGTCATAGATCTCGCGGCACGAATCTTGTGTCTCGTTGAGCAAGGCGCCGAGGCTTTGCAGCAGCTTCTCTGTCTCCTCTTCGCCTTGTGCGGGAGGTGATGCGAGCAGGTCCATGAACTTGAGCACGCGGATGGCTTCGCCGAAGACGTGCAGCGCTCTTTGGCGGATGAGGAAGCGCTCGCCGCGGATGGGGAACTTGGTCATGTACTCCTTCTCGAGTTGAGGGATTGGAATGCCGGTGATTTCGCTGATCTGTTCGCGGGTGTAGCCCTCCTCTTGAGGCAAGTAGTGGTCGACCTTGGCGACGAGGTCCTCAAGCTGTCCTTGGAACTGTGCAGCTGACACTTTGTGGTTGTCTTCAACGCCTTCTTTCTCCTGGAAGTAGGCGTCGTGGAAACCACGGAGAGATTTGCCGAGAGGGCCAGCGTCTGAGGGGAGGGTCTTGAGACCAGAGATCTTGCTGAGGACCAGAGCGGCGAGTGTGCACTCCACCACACGGAGGTTGTAGCAGACAGGACCAGTAGTGTGCTTGTCTGCAGCGACGAATGATTGTGCAATGACGAAGACCAAAGGCGAGGAGAGTTCGGGCAGGGAGACATTCTTCGCTGAAAGCTCAGGCACGAAGCTAACATAAAGTGCCTGACCTTGGAGAGGGAAGACCGAAGCAGACTGGTCCATACCGCCAGAGTTGACACCGACGGATCGTTCTGAGACAATTGCAACCTCAACCAGCTCTTTCTTTTCCACCTTGTCCTCGCCGTTCGCCTTCATGACTGCCAGCGAAGAAGCGCATACGAATGCAGCCGAGCTCGAAAGTCCACCACCAGAAGGCACGTTGCCGTCTGCTAGGATATCCATGCCCACGCTCTGCTTGAACTCCTTGCTCTTCTCGCGAAGAAGTTTTGTCGCGCCTAGGAGGCCTGCTTTGAAGTAGTTTGTCCATTCGAGAGCAGAGGAGTCGATCTCGATATCGCCTGACTCGGGGATCTCGAATGATCTGGTCTTGAACTTTTGTGAGTTGACGTTGGTAAGGCGGATGGTGCTGGGTCCGGACTCTCTAGGACGGACGGAGACTGCTAGGAGGACATCTGCTGTGACGGCCATTGGCAGGACTTCGTAGAGGGAGTAGTCAATGTGCTATTGCACTGTCAGTCCTGCTCTCAAGGTTGGTCTTGCGGATACTCAACTCACCTCGCCGATGATGTTCACTCTGCCGGGACTTCTACTGACAAAATCCGCAGACTTGCCATATGTGTCTTTGAAGGTCGAGAGAAGGTTGTTCCATCTTGTCGTTTGCGCCTGCAGTGCGTCTTCGGGGTAGATGTCGGCGAGCGAGGTCTTGGTTGGGACCTCCATTTTGGTGGATTTTTGGTCGTGTGGTGTCGAAGATTGTTCGTGATCTTTTGTCAAGTACTGAGGAAGTTTTCACGCATTCATGTCACGTTGCCCAAGGTGTAACAAAAGATCGCGACAGCAGTACAGCAGAGCAGATCGCGGCAGTCCTCAGTATTTACATGCCCCTCCAAACCCCACATCCTGAGAGTGTCATTTCACCGGCTCCACCACTCGTTTCGCCCTCCACCTTCCGCGACCACCAAACCACCCAGCGCTGTTTGACTTCACTCACCAACCGCGACTGCCTCCGTGAAGAAGGCACATAGACGCGCGACCCAGCCCTGCCTCTGTTCTGGACCATCCTCCGTGTCTGTGGCTTTCTCCGCTGCGTTCTCCGCCGCCGCTCTCGTCTCCACTCTGCGCTCCTGTAGCCAGGAACATACTTCGAATAGGTCTCGTCGTGTTTTGGTAATGCTCGTTTTTGGCGTAGTACCGCTATGGACTATCTCGCTCTTGCATGAGCAGGGTTTTGACAATCACAGACATACACATATGCCTGAGATACTTGTCAAGATATCGACAATCCTCAATGTCGATGTCGCACTCTCGCCCATGCTCCCATCGCCGTATGTTCACTCCGTCTACCTAGGGTTGGGGTAGCATCCAAGCGTCGTCCACGCAGACATGCACATGTGCACATACATGTGCATATACATGTATACATGCACGCAGCCATCGTGGCCGACACAGACCCTACGGGCCGACAGTGGTCCCAGAGTCACGGTGTCAGCTGATTCTACGTGGCTTTGTCGTTCAATTTATTCGTACACCTATAGATACTCGTGAAAGCTGACTGCGCTTACCACTTGGATACTGCGGGTTCATGCCATGGTTTGTTCAATAATTAACGAACAACCAGACACGTATGCCCTGCACAAGCACATTTCAACACATCATGCCTTTTTATGAGTAGCCAAGACATCCACTGCCCTAATTCCCCAGATCAAATGACATGTTATACCGCCATAATCTACGGTCGCCTAATTCTTATAGAGCATTGAGCGTGAAGTGTATGCTCACCTCGTGTGGTCGAGAAGTCGATGTGGGCAGTATGTGAATTGATCGAGAGGCCGACCATCTCGCCGATGTGATATCTACGTTCTTGCGACCATATCAGCGAAATAATCTCGAATGAGCAAGAGACGAAATGCGGTGTGGCAGACATCGATATATCAGAATGGTTAATGGCCGCCTACAATTCAAAGTTCACGCGGGGAGCTTCCGCATCCCGGCTGGCTGCTGCGGTGAGCGTGTTCCATCAGACAATAATAACTGACACCTTGCCAGACAACCACGACCGACCGACTTCACTTGAGCCTGCAAGCCTCATTCTCCTCTGTTCATTTGCTTAATTCTCGTCCCTCATTTCTGCACTTTCGCGCCTAGCCAACAATCAACCGCAAGGACCTCTCTGCACCCACTCACCCACAAGGCCACCATGGCTTCATACGGCTACCAGCCACAGCCCGACCAAGGCGCATACAATGCGCAAAACAACCTCAACTTCTACCAATCCTCATATTCCAACCAGCCTGTATCCGGCCACAGCACACCTTTCCAAGCAGCCTACGGCGCCGCTCCCCAAGGCGGCGCTTACCCCTCGAACTACGGATCCTCGAGCTCAAACTATGGCTTCGGCGCATTTCCTGGGCAGCCTGGAGCGACAGGACAGATGGGCACAGGACAGGGTGGGTTGAGGACAGGTTGGATAGCGGCATTTGGAACAGAGGGCTACGAGGGAGAGCCGCCTTTGTTGGAAGAGCTTGGGGTGAACTTCCACCACATTCAGACCAAGGTAAGATGCCGCTTGTTGAGGATAGTATGGAGCTACGGACTGACAATAATGGACAGACTCTTGCTGTGCTTAACCCTGTTGCGAGAATCGACCAACACATTATGGACGATTCCGATCTGGCGGGTCCCTTCCTCTTCTGCGCTCTGTTTGGAACATTCCTTTTGCTGGTAAGTAGAAGCTGCGTCTCGTTTCTCTGGCGACATACATCATGCTTACAATTCCTCAGTCCGGAAAGCTATGGTTCGGCTACGTCTGCGGTCTCGCAATCCTGGGAGCCATCAGCCTGAACTTTGTCTTCTCCATGATGTCCCCACCCCTCACACGCGAAGAAGTCAACCAAGCGCAACAAGACGCTCACGGCGGATATGGCTCTCACCTTTCCTCAACCCTGACAATTGGCCGATCCAGCTCAGTCCTCGGCTACTGCCTGCTGCCTCTCGTCTTCGCATCACTCATTGGCGTCGTACTCCCCCTCGACTCCCTCTTCGGCTACTGCTTGGTCAGCCTGGCCATCGCATGGTGCACATACTCTAGCTCAGGCATGTTCTGCAGCGTGGGCAGGATGACGGAAATGAGGGGTCTGGTTGCCTACCCTCTGGCATTGTTTTACGTGGGTTTCGGCATCATGGCTATTTTCAGCAGCAGGGGCAGTGGAAGACTCGAGGCCATGAAGGCTGGTGCTTAGGAGCAATTAGACGATTGACGGAACGAACGACTTTATGCATGTCAAAATTGGAATTCGAAGCGAAGCATAGCGCGTAGTCCAGGCAGAGAGACAGACAAGATTAGCGACAAATACAAAATGGCGTGGCATCACTCTAGGAAGTGATTGTACGGACATATTCTTGCAAATATCGACCTCCTTAGTAACTGCGATAAAGTACACTACACTAGCCAATAGTCATCAAGCGCGAGGGGCAAGTGATCGCAATTGTGGAGAACTGGCGTACAACCTCTCTCGGTCCTAGATAGCAGGAGACTTATCGTTAAACTCGATTCCTGCCGCATCGTACCGAAGTATACCTGACAACATTGAGGTACTAGGTGTTCCCATATTTCTCCACCAGCTATACTGGAAAACCGCCTCTGCTACCAACAATGCCACCCTATATCTCAACCCGCGCCTTCATCCAATGGCTCCCCGGCCCACAGTCAGAACCAAGCTCAACACAAGTCCTCACCTCCAGCCAACGCCGTTTCGTCGACATCCGCGTGTTGGCAGATGAAAGCGTGAACGCCGCCCACGTAGAATGGGCTTTCGCCGGGCACTCCACAAGCAACGTAGTCAACGGCAAAACTCTCTCGCAATGGCACCACTGGATTGACTCAAAGACCACCAAACCTGAGGAGGTCGTCGACAAGGGCGAGATGCTGCCGGAGGACGACTCGGGTCTGGCGCTGGAGAAGGGCGAGATGGTGAATCCGGCCACGGGGCGCTTGACGGAGTATGTTGAGGGGTGGCGGGATGAAGATATTGCGGTTGTGCCGCAGCCGGGAGAGGAGGTTGTCAAGAGGTTTTATGAGGAGTTGAGTGGGCGGGGTGTAAGTGTTGATGGCTTGAGGGCTGGGTCTCAGAGTGGTGGCAATTCCCAGCCGTCTAGGCTCAGCATTGTCTTACAGCACGAGGACGTGGTCCGGAAGTCACGCGGTATGGCGATCCGATTGGGACAACTGTGTCAAGGCGTGGTGCGTATTGGCGATGACTTCGCGTATCAGAGATGGGAATGGACTCACGAAGATGGCTGGCGACAGACTTCTGTCTCAGGCAAATTGTCCATGCCATGTGATGTACTGGCCATCCTCGGGGAGGAGATGTCCACAGACACTACAATCAATTATGCCAACGAGGATGGTCTGAGATGGCAATGTGTGGAAGCCGAGCGTTTCTAGGGACACAGTCTCCCATACACTATATTATGATCTGATGAGAGTAGCTCAAATTACCGGCCGTAACGCACATCGCTCCCAAGGAAACAGCAAAGTCTTCGGTCCCACAAGATGGAACTCTCTATCATTACAAGAAGTCATTACAACAAGTCGTGTCCATATAGCTCATCCCATCGTCATTGTCTCAAATCGTCTCAACCAGACTCTGCTGCACCATCGGCTCATTCGGCACATGCACCATATCAGGCAAGGCAGGAACAGGCGGTGCCTCGCTCGTGTCGAAAGGATCCTTCTCGTCATCCTGCGCAGGCGTAGGTGGGATCGTCGACAAGTTGCGACGGAAAGCTTCGAAATTCGCAGGCATGCTCGTCGGGCAGCCCGTGGAGATGGAGTTGCGGACGTAGTTGGGCGTTCGATAAATCGGGGTGTTGCCGCTGCTGGTACTAGTCACGGAGTTTGCGCGATGCGCTTGGAGGTTGATGGCGGCTTGGGAGGCGATGGAGGAACTGCGAGATGTGGCGGGGCTTGGGGCACCGGGTGTACCTGAAGCGAAGGCGGTAGAGAGGCGGCGGAACATGCCTGCGCCGGCGGAAGCAATGCTAGCACTTCGTGGAGCAGCGAGAGGCTTCATGTCGGTGGAAGAGGAAGGGTAACTAGTGTCCATGAGCCAGAAGACGCCTTTGAGGCCAGTGACGGCAGAGACGATGGAAGCCTTCACGGCGTTCCAGCTCTCTTCGATGCGGATGAAGTCGTCCATCTTTGTGTCCAGGGATTGCATTTCTTTGAGTGTGATCTCGATGCAGTCTGCGATGATGGTAGCTCCGGTAATCCAGACATTGGCAGCCGACTCCTGGAACGTCTCAGACTGGTTGTTGATGAGCGCCACGGCTGAGTTGGTCATCTTGTCGATGGCAAGGTCGGCTATGTTGCGCTGCATCGTCATATCGACATAAAGTCTGGCTCTTTTGCTCTCCGGGGACGCTTCTCCATCTCCCTCTTCTTTCATTGAAGACTTCAAACCCTCGTAGACATTCTGGAAGGCGTCCTGGTGCACGTATGCAAGACCGGCGTTCAAGTTGTCCATCGCTGCAAGTAGCAGGTCGACATCGTCGCCCATCTCTGCTGAAAGTACGGCCACATGGTTCGTGCCTTCTATCATTCCAGCTGCCTGAAGGCTCTTGAAGAATGTGAAGTCACCGCTGCGACTCGCAGAGTGCAGGCTGCTGCGGATGAGGGCAACGCGCTGTGTCCAGTGGAGTTGTGTCCTCGTGTCCGGCATCGCGGTTGGTGTTGCTCCTCGAAGGGCTCTAGGAGTCTAGACTTCGAATGTCCGTCCGCTGACGCGGTATCTTAGTGGTGAATGAACCGGGTCTGCAACTATGTACAAGGAAACGGGAAAGGTGTGTTTTCCTGCTCACCAGCAATGACTAATTTGTTGAAGAGACACGGCAGCGCAAGAAAGGCATCGCATACGCTTAAGACTGCTGCCGCCATTGTCCACCGAGTCTCAAATGACATAGTGGCGTCCGGGCCGTGACTCCTCCATTGTCGAGGTCAGAGTGTACTGAGAGGAAGTCGACTAGAGTTTCCCTGCATTTGGGCAACGCACTATAAGGCTGAGGAGTGTTCCAGATGCATGCAGTCGGTAGCGAGATCTGGAGATGCTCGGGTATCTTGTGTGAGGGAGAGCCCTTTGTTCGCGGTTGGAGAAGCTGTTTGCGGACGGCTTCACGTCGTGAGATCAACGTGCTTCCGAAGCTTGTTTACAAAGGCGCATGTGTTTTCTTTGTGCAGTTTATCGGGAACAAGAACGATAGGTACGAGGGAAGTGGTACGACCCCAACGTGTGCAATTAATTTGCAGGGTGTTCCCTCGTGTCCACGCGGTGTGATGAAAGGACGACATGGCGGGGTCACTGGAATGTATCATCAGCATGCAAGCCAATCATCTACCGGATTTGCGCAGCGAAAATTGACAGTGAAAGAGCCTCGATATTATCGGCACGTCGTTTGTAGCGTCTGCGAATTGAACTGCGCGAACTGCCAAAGAAGCGCTGCATGAGAATGCCCTCGATGGCTTCTGTGTGAAATGCCACAGGACACGTGAGGAGTGTTTGGATTTCGTCACGCAGACGAGGGAGTATGCGCACTTTTCGTTTTTCATTCCAGTTGTTGCATGCTGATAAGTCTTCAAAGAGCTTTTTGTAAAAAAAGGCGTTCGTCCAGGTGGTTGTACACGATTTCCACGGTCTCCGAGGGTGCAGCAATGGCGTGGGTGACACCCTGTGTCTACCGAGAATCAGTATCTTTATACAGAGTGCGATGCGGTCTGACTTGTAATCTCTTACCTCACTTGCTGGTGCGATAGAGCCAAGTGGCTCATCCGCAAAAGCCTCAATGGCAGCAGCAGCAGTGAAGACTCCAGTGAGGCATCGATGGCGCGATGTTGTGGAAGACAAAGACATAGGTAACTGCCTAGTCGCGTGGAGAGTGTAAAGTATCAACGGGAGTTGGGTGGGAGTGTTGTACCCGCCTGCGTTTAGCCGCGTTGAGTGGGCGGATCGAGTCGTTAGTGACAGTGATTCGGTGAGTGAGATCACTCGAATGAAGCTCACGTGCGCTCACAGGCGACGCCTCCCGTCGTTACGCCCCTTGTCGCCTTTGACGGCGACAAAAGTACCGCGCGGCACCAGTCCGGCGAGAGACCACCACCCAAATCGTAACATTAACGCGCCTGTCTAACTCGAGTCTTGACCTCGACCTCGAACTCGACCTCGGCATCTCCTCAAAGAACCACAGCACATCTTTCGACCGTATCCACAATCATGGCTCCCAGCAAACGAGTCACCATCGTTGGGTCGAACAACCACTCATCGCGCAAGGTCAGTATATCCATACCGCACACTCAGGTGAAGCTTACTGACCGTCGACTAGAAGTCTCACAGCGCGACAGCTTCCAATCCCACCGCACGCCGCGCCACTCGTAGCATGATAACCGACGCGGCACGCAAATCAGTCCTGAGCACCAACGAGCTTCTCGAGCAGATCATTCTTTACCTTCCCATAAAAAACATCTTCGGCATCCAACGTGTTTGTCAGCAATTCAGAGACATTATCGCTAGTTCTACCAAGATACAGACAAAGATGTTTCTGCGCCTCCAGAATAACGTCTCAGATGAGGCGTGGGTGCTCGAACGTCTCAACAGGAGCCGATTCGTGCTCGCAGACGATCTCGATGTCCGCTTTCGAAAGGTCGACCATGGAACGAGAGCCAGACTGTACAGGCCGGTTTCACTGAACCCTCTCCTTGATCTAAAGCCTTTGGTGCAGCGTCCTCCTGCGGCCTGAAGGGTCTGGGACGCTCTTGATCGGCGAGAGTCTGCCGTGATGGACCTTCCACAACCACATTCCGGGACTGTTCCGAGCTACTTGAAGACTTACATCACCGATCCGCCATGCTGCATTGCGAAGGCTGCAGTCACCGCTGATTTTGTGTTCAATCCCACCGAAGGCGCCTCTCGTTGCACACTTTCCGGACACGACGTTACATTGGATCAAGGCCTGACGATTGGAGACGTCTTCCGCAGCAAAGCACCTTTGGAGATGATAACGGACCCATATATTATCTTCACGCTTCGCCTGTCAGGCGTCGTCATTCCGACAGATGAAGAATGGATTGCTGTGTCATCCGAGCAACACAAAGAGGTCGGTTCTTGAAAGTCAGCTGAAATCTCTGAGAGTCTCATTGAGATGCAACAGAGCTTCGATTTGTTCTTGTTCAAAAGGACTTGCTTGGCAGGGAGTTTGGCAGCAGCATAAAGTCGCTGCGCTCGAGTCTGTCCACAATGCTTTCCATCAGCTACCAGAGTGATGTGGACAAATTGGGCTTGCAAGCCCAGCAGGACTACTACTAAGATGTGTCTGCAGCCGTGTGGATGTTCAAGTGCAAGATGGTAACAGGGTATCGGACATCAAATGAAGCATACCAATGTCTTCCAATACAAAAGTGGTCACAGTGATATATGTGGCGAGTTTCCTCGTAAGGACGTGCCGTGGTCTCCTGCTGGCGATCGTATACTGTGCTGACCATGCCTCAAGCAGCCTAGCTCGGTGGCGGAAGATCGTCGACGCCAACGATATGCAGGCGGTTGCTGAGGGAGCACAACCTTGATCATGCGTGAGAGTTGAGAGAGATGAGATGGTATGTTGTATTTACTCTATGTCAGTCGATGATTGATTTCTGTGTATACATGGTCAACGAAGCAAGCAAGGCTATTATCAAAACATTCCCGTGTTCAACACGACGGTGATTCGTTAGCGGGATCGAAGCTCGAAAAAGCGTTGTCCAACGGTCCAAATTTAGACTCGTGCTCTCCCCACTCGCCGGCGGAAGGCTTGATCTGCCTACAAATCCCCTACGAGTCCCTAAAGCCCATAACACAACATTCGACCATCACCCGCCCGTCTCCTCACCCCATACGTCTGTCACGACATTCCACTCGCTTTACTGCTTGCTCTCTCTACGCTCGCTCGAGACTCGCCTTTTCTGCTTTCGCCCGTCAGCCAGGAGCAAGCGATTACAAGGAGTCTCTAGGATCTATCCGCACGCCACGCGTCCCTCTACTGCTGTTTCGCGCGATTCGCCGTAAGACCATACGACACCCTCACGAGGGCACCCAGAGCTCTCCACAGTACACGCATACACAGTCGGCGCAGCCATGAAGCCTTCAGCCGTCCTCTCCTCCGTCCTGCTCCTGGCAGCGACTACATCGGCATGGCCTTCAATGCTGAGCAACCCCGTCGATGCCCTCAAGAGGGAGATCGCACCTCTGCTCATTCAACGTCAAGACGATTCTTCAAGCAGCGCTTCATCGGAACGCTCATCTTCGGAAGTAAAGGAGAGCGCCACTAGCAAATCAAGTGATAGCAGCGAGAGCGGTTCGAGAACCGAGGCCAGCCCATCTGCCACTCCGACTGGCGACAACAACAATGATAACAAAGGCAATGAAGAGTCGAGCAGCTCGGGAAGCTCAGGCAGCTCGGACACAGCGAAGAACACAGGAACAGCAAAGAGCTCGGGATCGCAGAGTGGCTCGGCCACCGATTCGCAGTCAGGCACCAAGACAACATCAAAGTCGAGCTCTGCAACCGTGTTTGATCCTCGCAACCCTGCAGGCGGTGCTTCCATGATCACCCCTGATGCCATGTCCCCTGCCAGCTACTACAAGATCAACGACTATGTCACATTTGTCTGGAACTACACATCGCTGTCTCGCGACCCGAAGTTTGTGGATGTACTCGCTACATGCACGGCTAACAACGCTCTCTACACCATTGCGGCCAACGAGACCTTCGAGCAGACGCAATCCATTGTTTGGGACACTGGTAACTATCAGGCTACCGGCACCATCCCGCTTCTCACTGAAACCTACACTCTCATTGTCCACGACGCGGCGAAGGATGTCTCTGCCACTGCATCACCTGGTTACCTTGGAACCTGGAAGGGCTACCAATTCGCCATGTACGAACCTCAGCCCTACACTCCGATAGCCGATTACGTCTGTGCCACTTGCAGCAGCGCCATGAGTCTCATGGAAAAGCAGACGTACGGCTTCTTATTCTCGATGGTCGGCGTTACCGTCCTCACATTCGGATGGTTCACCGGTGCCGTAGGCTTGTGGTAAACCCCACAGCCTCGACCTGTATCAGATTTAGTGTATACTTTCATGAAGCATTTCGATCTGGTATTCTGGCGGATTATTTGCTATCTATCTACTTTTTTACAAATGTTTGGACTATGGGGAAAGGGGACAGCGCTCTTTTCAGGTGATACGGCACGTTTGGGTGTGCTGGTCAAGGAGTCTTATTCCGTTTTTCTTCTTCATTATCTCGTCATATCAAATCTGGGTTTGCTTAGGATGTGAGCGGTTTCTCCATGCACAAAAACGCGATGCTTTTTCTTAGTAAATGTAATCAAACCTATCTATCAGACTGACTGGTGTACTTTCAAAGCAATATCACCATACTCAATAAAGATTATCAAGGCAATGCAGTGTCTACATGTATCCTCAGCACCACTTTGACCTCGGTCTGAGTCCCTTGGCTGCGGCTGATGAGACCAAACTCCACCATTACTCTCTTGCGCATCTTTCTTGGCTTCCTAAGAGCCTGGAGGCATACCCTGAGATAGCAGCACCTGCCCTAATCACTTCGCGAGGCAGAGCGCCAACAATGCCAATGGAATCATGAGTGTACCCCCTCGTCTGCCAACGGCATACTCACTACAAGCCAAGGCTCATTGGCAACCAGCACCGAGTACTCTGATGATCTATCGTAGCTTCATTATTGGAATCTCGACTGCGTCTGCGTCATAATGCGACTTATGAATTCGCAGATCTTCGGTGCCAATCTGATGCCAATGCTCTTATCGCTCACTTATCCACTGAGGTGTGTCGAGACAACTTGTACTGCTTCAGATCTCTGGGCATCGGTCATGTCGGTGTTGTTGCCGAGGTCGCATGTTCGTGCAGTCATGTTTCTGCATGAAAAGGTCGTCCGGCACTGCAAGATCGACCAGGTTTGCTACAATCTCGTCTCCTTCGAGTTTCCTCTTGGGCTCATATATTCAGTCCTTCAGTAGCAGAGGCTTGAGCGATACATACAAGACAACTCAGATCATGGCTTCGTCTTCGAGTCTTGATCGTGAGAAACCAAAAGACGATGCCCTGCGGGATGGCCACATTGAACACATGGGTGGTCTGGTAGACACTGTGGATGATATTACGGAAAAGAAGCTACTTAGAAAACTGGACTATCGAATCATTCCAATGATCATGTGGAGTAAGTCGTCTTTTGCAATGAACTAACGCGATGATTGCTAATGTCTTCGAGTCTACTTAATGAACTTTATGGACAGGACTGCGATTGGCAATGCTCGACTCTACAACATGGAGGAAGACCTGGGGTTGAGAGAGGGCGAATACCAACTTGCGGTGTCGGTGCTGTTTATCACTTACTGTTTGTTCGAGGTGGTGAGTCTCCCAGCCCACGGCTCATCGGAACAATGGCATCTCATTGACACGGATAGCCATCAAACCTCATCATCAAGAGATTGAAACCTGCACGCTATCTCGCAGGCCTCACACTCGCATGGGGTCTGGTCGCGACTTTCACTGCCTTTGTCAACAATCTTGCTTCGCTTGTCGTTTGCCGTCTGTTGCTGGGACTGTTCGAAGCTGGCCTATTCCCTGGAGTCATCATGGTAACTTCAGACCACCGTACGTCCAATGTATCACAAAAACTAACCACGAACAGTACCTGACCATGTTCTACAACAAGAAGCACATCGCACTCCGAACAGCATACTTCTTCTCGACAGCTGCCATCTCAGGGGCTGTCGGCGGCCTCGTGAGCTTCGGCGTCGGTCAGATGGACGGCATCGCTGGCTGGAGCGGATGGAGGTGGATCATACTGATCATAGGAATCCCGACTTTACTCACGGGCTTCGTGATCCCATTTGTACTTCCAAACAGCGTGGAATCCGCCAAATTTCTTACCGACCAAGACCGCCGTAATATGCATCTCCTTCGCCAGGCCGAGCCAGGTCAGACCAAGAGCGGACAGGAGATGAACAAGGAAGACTTCATGGAAGGAGTCAAAGACTGGAAGACGTATGCCTTTGCTTTTGCACACTACTGCGTTAACACGGTGCTCTACGGCTTCAGCGTCTTTTTGCCTACGATCATCCAGCAAATCGGCAACTGGACTCCATCTGAGGTTCAAGCTCTGACTATACCTGTCTACATGCTCGGCGCCATCACCTATATCATATGCGCAAGGATCAGTGACTCTATTGCGATCCGCGGCTATTTCGTCATCGGCGGCTTGCTGGTAATGATCCTCGGATTCGTCTTCCTGGTCGTTAACCAAGGTGTCGGCCTCAGCTTTGCCGGCTGTTTCCTGGTAGCTATGGGTCTATACACCTGCGGCGGCACGGCATTATCCTGGCTCACGTCCAACACGCCTCGATATGGCAAGAGAGCTTTCGCTTCAGGTCTGCAGCTTACTATCGGTAATTCAGCTGGTGTTGCTGCTCCTTTCCTGTATCAGGATACCTATGCGCCAGCATATCTCCCTGGATATGCTGCTACGATTGGTCTGCTGTGTTTTGCTGTTGCTGTTTATTCTACACTGCACATCTACTTCCGCGTCGTGAATGCGAGGCGGGAGAGAGGTGAGGAGGATTGGAAGAGAGAGGGAAGGAGTGCTTGTGACTTGGAAGAGATGGGCAGTAATTCGCCGGATTATCGGTACCAGATCTAAGGGAGTGCATACATCGTCAGACTCTCAATACATTCTTGAAACAGAATTCAATGCGAATACAATGTCTCGCAGCTTCCACTACCAGCTCCTACAGCTCCGCAGATCCGAGTTGGCAGAAGAGGGTCTTTTTGGTCTGTTGCACCGAAACGACTACGCAGACCCTTTCTTTAGACTTCCATTTGCTCACAGCCGATCATAATATCATAGCCGCGCCCTCTGTTGCGTAAGGAAATGTACAATACTGTCTTTTATGTTCATCCTGCTAGACCACCCGATCCTGCAAGTGCTCCGTAAGAAATGTTTCGCTGCAGCAGGATATCGGCAAGGGCAATTACGCTCACAGTTACCTGGATGAATTAGTTGAAATCTTCCCTCACAGCTACGCCTACCAAAACTCACGATAGACAAGTCAACGTTCGCCGACACCCTGGCTTCCCACAAAGGCTTGCCTCCAGTTTTTGTGCTGCTGATGACTGAAGGTACCAGCCTTCTTATCCTTGCCACCTGGGCCCCTAGATAGAACACTTCGAACAAGATCCTCTCCATATCCTGACCTCTTATCTCGAGGACCGCATCGGTTGGTGGAGGGCCATTATGCGTGCTCGATTTGCCATCGCGTTCATACCGATTGGCAAAATGCACATGCAACGAGATTCTCCCGCTCTGCCCTCCAAGCAGATCGATACTCAGCAGGCGCTCGTGCGAGCGACCTGGAAGTTCGAGATACCACGCACCCTTCAGAGATGCAGAGGACGCATGTAATTCGAAGATTGGCAGGCCAGATGCATCTCTGATCTCGCGCTTTTTGCCGAACACTGCGCCCTTGCCGTGGGCTGAGAAGATGGTTGATCCGTCGTCCGACAGGGCGATAAAGTTGCTTGGTCCAAATAGGTTGGAGCTCTCTTCTATTCTTAGGTGGGTTTCTGCTTCTGCTAGATGTTCGAATCTGATCGCGACAGGGTATGGGGCTGGCGTGAGTTGTACATCTTCGCTGTTGCCATGATTTAAGGAGCTTTGACTGAGCTGGTCTTTGGTTGTCTGCATGTCTATTGCTTAGAATGATGGTCAGTTGAACAAGGCAAGAACTCTTGACACCTATCTTTCTTTTAGCGAATACCGGCTAATTCGATCAGCGGGATTTGGTGAATTTGTCCTCCACTTCGGAACAGCCCTCGTGTGACCAGTGGATAGGATTCTGGCAAGTGTCTGCGCCACTGAGCTGGTCACATTAGGTACAGGCTGCCACCGTAATTATTGCTGCAATTGCAGAAACCTATGCCGTCATTTCCACGTGCGCGAAGCATTGGTGATGGCTGAGCGTCAAAGCCATGATATCAAGCCCGGTACTTCCACAGCTTCTGGTAGGTGAGCCTGTAGTTTGCATAGCCACTTGATCTATATCTTCACGGCAAGCGAGTGTCAGCTTGTCAATCACAAGCCTTCCTCGCTCAAGTGTAGAGAGTAGTGGGCCAGAGCACACGGGCTGGGATATAACTCAGAAGTGTCCCCGAGTGATGACAATAAGCCCGACGATGACACAAGTCGACACGTGAACCGCTGGCCAGACTCTTCAAAATGTGGCATGGTCGATCATGTGGATTGTGTTATGGATTTGTCCCCATCGAAGATCTGCCAAACGTACTTAGCCAGGCGCGGGTTCTTGGCGTGGCGAAGTTCCTCCAATCATCGCCGGATTGGCCGTGGCCGAAGACACGACAATACAACACTATTACTCGTTACAGTAATGAACTCATGAAACAAATATCGTCACAACGATATCGTAGAGAGATGAACAAAGTACTCAGCTTGTTGATCTGCTTGACATAAATGTCTGCATGCTTCGTTGCTTCGACGAAATGCAACAGCTCTCGGATCCCGCGGACCGTGCTTCTTATCTCGAACATCGATAGAATACCGAATCAGATCGATTGGAAACAGCTTCGCATATTGATCGAATGCATCGATCTTCCATGTCGCCGGTCTGATCGCTATCTGTCAACAAACGGAGGAGTATGACTTTGAATGTTCGAGTGACGACAAATGTAGGTCAACGCTTCTGATATTGCAGGGCCAGATTGGCGTCAAGTCACAGCAAGCTTGAAGACTGTAGGAACTAGGTTTGGCCTACTGGTGGTCAAGACATAATTAATAATGCCTAGCTACGAAATAGAGCTGATATGGTCTGATGACTAGTACATCTGGATTCCTAACGATCCCCTGATCGTATGATCGACTAGGGGAAGCTGAGCAAGCCTGATCTAGCGCACACTCAAAATTATACTATATATTCAATTCAAGATGTCGGTCACCATCAATAACGACGAGTTATCACGTTACCGCAAGCCTGGTCTAACGGTTATGATTTCTGTCTAACAATTAGTTGCAACATTAGCTCTATTGGCAGCACAGACGGTTCCCGGTTCGATTCCGGGGGTTTGTAACAGATTATCTTTTTGCATTTCGATCCGATGTTTCGAGGCCTGGACAGTTTTTAACCTCGCCCACGAAGATAGCGAATGGATGTGCGCTGTCATTTGATGTTATGATCGTTCACGGAGACACCTGGTTCGATGTTGAGGCAGCCATGCGTTGTACGAGACCGTAAGTAGTTAGAGCAGACTTCAGCTCTCGATCCTGGCGCGTCATTTCTGTTCGTGTTGCTTACACGCCTCCTCTTCATCATGCACCCATGAAAGATGCCGCACGACGGATACATGCACTCTATATTATAGGACGTCATGGCAACCTTCCCTTCAAGCTAATTCCGATCCTTCATCAACATGAAGATATCCCTCCCGATCATGATTGGCACGGTCTTCGCTAGACGGAGTAAAGTCACAGCACACGACTATGTCCGGCTGCTGCACTCTCATAACAGCTGATGCCTGCATGACCTTCCTAGATCGTCAAGGGAGGATGCGTCTTGACAATGCACCATTCGTACTTCAGCTGAGACAAATAAATTCGCCACCTGCGATCGTCCTGTTTCTTGACTGCCACAGCGAGTCCACGGACTTTCAAACCGCATAATCATGATGATGTTCACATGGGCAGTCGCTCTCCTGTGTTGTGCAGTTACCTCTTATGCTCAGCTCCCAGCCGAAGTGACCGATCTCACAACCATTGCTGGCGTCAATGGCACTTCCGTACGCTACAAGATCAACGAATTGTGCGAAACTGCACCTGGTGTCAAGTCGTACTCGGGCTACATCGACATCGCGGACGACAAACATCTTTTCTTCTTTTTTCTCGAGTCTAGAAACCAGCCAAGCTCCGATCCAATCACATTGTGGCTCAATGGCGGACCAGGCGCAGACTCCCTAGGTGGCTTGCTCGATGGTAAGACGACTCTAAAGAACACGAGAGAGAACTTCTTCTAATATTGATACAGAACTTGGCCCATGTAGGGTCAATGAAGACCTCTCTCTGGACTCCAATCCGTATTCCTGGAACGAGGTGTCAAACATGCTCTTCTTGTCTCAACCAGTTGGTGTGGGCTTCTCCTATGGTTCGAAGGTGAGTTCCAGTGTCCTGATTGCTTGTCTGGACGAACAGCTCACCAAATCAGGTCGAGATTGACGTCGATCTACCCCCTGTGGCGAATGACACGCAGTCCCAGTCTAGAAGAGGCCGGTACCCAGATGCTGACTATCCGGCTATCAGTACGTCTCACCGGCTTAACATTCAATATAGAAGCTGATAGAGAATTAGACTCCACCGTGGCGGCTGCTGAAGATGCCTGGAAAGCAGTCCAAACCTTTTACCGCAGCCTTCCTGAACTCAACGATAACATTAAATCTAAGACCTTTAACCTTGCTACCCAGTCGTACGGTGGTCACTGGGGGCCTGTGTTCTTTAACCATATTCGAAAACAGAACGATGCTGAGACTGATAACGTCACGTTGGACATTGGTGCTTTGCTGGTCATCCAGGGGTTGATCGACTACAAGACCCAAGCGCCCTCATACCCTAGATTTGCCCGCAACAACACACACGGCGTCGAGGTCAACGATACTCTTGCCAGCTACATGGAGACTGCACTCCACATGCCATCTCTGGGCTGCTTGGATTTGCTCGACGTCTGTAAATCTTCGGAAGAACAGTACGGAGAATTCTCTCTGCTTGCCGCGATCCAGTGCAATACTGCAGTCTCGTTGTGTCGCAACGCAGTAGAGTTAATCTACTCCCTGAATACACCCGAGCAAGACGTCTACGACATTCGCAACCACTCTCTGCATCCCCAGCCAGTAGGCGCCTGGCCAGCCTGGCTGAACACTGGAGAAGTACAGCAAGCCCTCGGAGTCGACTTCAACTATTCCGGATCAAACAGTGTCGACGTCTATGGGCAGTTCCACATGACTGGCGATTGGGTACGTTCCAGGCCACTGACAGACCTCAGCGAATTGCTCGAATCCGGAACACGCGTCGCACTATTGTTTGGAGACGCGGACTACATCCTCAACTGGCTAGGTGGACAAGACCTTTCGCTGGCCGTGAACTTCACCGGGTCTGAGAGCTTCCGCAACTCGGGCTATGTACCTCTTGTTGCTGATGGCAAGCGCTACGGTGACACTAGAGAGACAGACATTTTCTCTTTCACCAGGCTCTTCGATGCGGGACACGATGCTCCATTCTATCAGCCTAAAGCTGGTCTGGAGATCTTCAATCGTACTATACATGGTTGGGATATCGCTACGGGGGCCCAAGTAGTCGGTCCGGGCTTCGCAACTGTAGGCGACAGAGAGTCAACGTATAGTCAGAAAGAAGGAGACAGCGTGGAATAGCCAGGAGGCGATTGGTGTTGATCTGAGAACCGCAGGACAATGACAAGTGGGACATAGTGCCGTCACATCTTCATGAATCTATTCTTGTATTCGAGTCTGTAAATGTCGCTTGCCTCACGCCCCCGGCCTAGTGTAGTCCAGGTGGCGCACCCTCCGCCACACTTCGCGGACTGTCCGCTCCTGTCCTTCTCTGCCGCTTTCACCATCGTTATCACCAGCAGGGCGGATGGCCAAGTACAGCCGGCCTCCCAGTTTTGCGGGCTCGATAGTAGCAGTCTCAATGTCTTGGGGCGGGTTTGCAGTTGTGATCAATCCACCGGCTTCCTCGAGCAGACAGATTCCAGCGCATACATCCCACTCCCAGCATCCCTGTGACAGTCAGTCATTGTGCCACAACCTGATTTGGATGACCAGAAACTCACAGCTTCCCACCAGATGTCGAACGAACCCATAGCACAGTATGCCAGGTCCAGTGTTGCAGACCCCAAGCTCCTCACACCATGCACCATTCCTCCTTTGCCATCACGGCCGCCTATCTCGCTAGCCATATTGACAAAGCTCTCTACCTTCCGCTGGAGGTTTCCATCAGGAATATCCCGACGGTCTTTGCCCCACTCGCATGAGAAGATGCAGCCTTTCGGTGCGCTCTTCGGCATCGGTGGGATAGGGTTCCTGAGCAGTGGTAGACGTTGAGTCTCGTTCAGCCAGGCTCCTTTTCCCCTGCATGCCGAGAAAGTCTGCTGCAAGAATGGTGCGTTGATGACTCCGATGACCGGTCTGCCGTCAACTACGAAGCCAATCGATACGCAGTAGAAAGGCGAAAGGTGGGCAAAGTTGACAGTGCCTGCACGTTGATCTTTAGTCGTGTCTTTTGGATCCTTCAATTTCTCATAACCACTTACCATCGAGGGGATCGATACCTGCACCGAGACGTCAGTATGTAACGTATTGTCTAATGTTCTTGACTTACACCATGTGGGTGAGTCATCAATCAGATACTCTTTCGAAGAGCCCTTGCTGTAGGACTCTTCGCCAACAAACCTGACCCATCTAGTAAGCCCATAGTTCAGATTCTTAAGACTTCAAGGCCTTCTGAAGATAGTTGACTCACTTATGCGATGGATATCTTGCGAGAACTGATTTTCGGATAAATGCTTCGACCTCTTTACACATCACCAAATCAGCCAAAATTCCAAACTTACACAATCTACCAATACGTAGATTTTACAGTTATAGGCAGGCACTCCTCACCTTCGTCAGTTTTCGTGACAATGTCAACAGAGTTCAATTTCTCCAACTCGTCCAGTTGTTCCTCGCCACTCATCCGCCTCTGCGCAGCCTCTTGCAACAATTTGCCTGCATCTTTGCCAAGCTGAATGGCGAATTGGTAGATTGAGTCGAGGTCTATTTCTGATGCCATAATCGGTACGCGCTTGTTTCGGGTTGTAGGAGTGCTACTACTCGTGCAGAGGCGCTGGGCTAGAATGCACCACCGAATGTCGGATGCAAGCCAGCCAGTTGAGAAACAGCTCCGCAGCGGGTGAAGTCTTTTCCCGCTCCACAAGAACACGCATCTTGTGGTGGCGTTTTGGGGATTTACATAAGCACGTGTGCCGAACGATGGAAGATGTGGCAATTGCAAGATGTTTGACACGGAAGTGTGACTTCAGTCGTTCTTCAAGATTAAATGGCTCAAAAATTCTTACACGATAATCCCCGAGTTGCTGTGCAATTTCATTGGAATTCTGAACTTGTGCTCAGCACCCCAGCAAGCCTGCATGTTCTCGTACGAGATATTGGTCGCACGTCTACAGTTGAATCTTGAATGAAAGTGCATGTTTCGCGACAGGAAGAACATATGATTTACAATGCTCCACGCTTGTGGTGGACTTCTCAGTCTACCTCAGGCACAGGCAGGCCATTGTAAAGCTTCATCCTGAACCCAAGATCCTTCATGGCATCCATAGCATTCTTCTCGCGTAGCTCTCGCGACTCCTGCTCCGACACCAAGACAAAGTCATAAGACATCAACTTTCCGCCTTCCTTCACGCGGTACGTCTTTGCCTGCTCGGCATCGACGGTGCCCAGGTCGATGAGTAGCGACTCTTTCACGCCAAATACTGCGTCTGAAGTTTCGTAAGGATCACCACGCAGGTAAAGTGCTCTGTTCAGGATGTTAGCTTCGTATGGCTTTACCTTTTTAATAAAGGGAGAATTGCTTACGTGATGAGATGGTCGAACCCCGGCTTCTCCATCATGAAATGCATGTGACTCGGCCTGTAGCAATGCCTCTTCAACACCTTCAACAGCTTGCCGACCGGTCCATCATTCGGAATAGGATACGGCACTGGCACGATCGCCTTGAACCAAAACACTCCCTCCTTATCGCTATGCATCACAGCTCTTTGATCCGGCTGCTCGCGACCTTCGTATTGCACATCGTACTTGCCATTGCTGTCCGTTTCCCAAATGTCGATCTTCACTCCTTCTATTGGCTTCCCTTCTGTGTCTTTCACGGTGCAGACTACGAGACATGGCTCGCCTTCGGGGTCGTGTGCGATTTGGGTACCGTTGGGTTCGGAGATGGCATCGTGTGTGTGGAAGGGCCCGAGGACGGTGCCTTCGGTGCTTGCGGGAGGTTTCGGGTGGTCGATGCTGTCGACCAAGAGTGAGAGTCCAAGGATGTCAGAGAGCAAGATGAATTCCTGTAATGTATAAGCATCGACCTCGCCATAGACTCATACCATGAATTGTACCTGTCGAACATCGGTGCATATTTGGCCGACAGATGTCAAGAACTGGATCGCTGTCATCCATTCATGGTGGCTTAGTCTGGTCTCTCGTGCATAGTCGTGTAGATGCTGAACTAATCGCTCTAGGAGGTACTTGAAGCGGGGATCAGGACATTTTGAATTGATGAGTTTGACATTGTCGGTAATGTTGTCGATGGTCAGGTCTTTCAGCGGTGGCACATCAACCTGTGAAGGATCCATGTTGTGTGGGAAGCTGAGGAGTGATTATGGATATCTTTCTGAGTAAATTTGAGGATAAGCTCTCATTTAAACAACAGCTACAACTACGATGATGCAGAACAATTGGGGTTAAGCATGATGATTAATTGATCGTAAAATAATGAGGCTCAATGGCCCCGCATCATTGTTGTTGCCCCGCGGTGATCTACATGAACCGGAGCTCGATGTCGGCTTTTGATGGATAAGCGGCTTTTCGTGCCTTCTCTATTGCCGTGAAGATGAGTCTCCCAAATGATGATACCTCCTACTTCGGTGCCTCACAAAACGTAGGTTCTATTTGGATGGTTGTCGTTATCGGACCGTCTGATCTAACCAAATCATGTTCGGCCATGGCTCGACAAGGATTCCGAGCCCATGGTTGGCTTTTGAATAGAGTGGTCTTCGAGACTTCTAATTGCCGTCCGCCTTCAATTTTTGCGCGACAAAGTCGATAGCTGCCGTATAACCAAACACGCCCAGTCCACAGATGACGCCGACAGCCTTGTCGCTCAAGAAGCTGCGGTGTCTGAACTCTTCTCTGGCGTGGACATTACTGATGTGGACCTCCAGGAATGGGATCGCAACGCCCGCGAGAGCGTCGCGCAGAGCCACGCTTGTGTGGGTGAGACCGCCTGGGTTGATGATGATGAATTGAGCCTTCCCGCGAGCGTCGTGGATTCTGTCGATGATGGCACCTTCGTGGTTGGATTGGAAATCTTCGACTTCGATTCCAAGGTCTTCGCCTTGTGATTTGGCGGCGGTCACGACGTCGGAGAGCGTGGTGCTGCCGTACACCTGTGGCTCTCGCGTGCCCAGAAGGTTGAGATTGGGGCCGTTGATGAGGAGGATTGAGTTGGTCATCGTGATACGTTTTGAGTCTAAAAAGCGGCTGTTGTTGTGTTGAAAAGATGACATCGATATGAAATGGGAAACGGATCGAATGGGTATTATCTGTGTGGAATGATGCTTCCGCTCGTGGGAAAATCTTTAGCCGTGCACAAGACGACGTTCGCAGGCGATGCGGTGGTCATATTCTCGGCGTGCCGTGGCGCGGCAGGTGGATGACGGACTAGCAACACATACTTGTAGGGCAGTCCCAGGCTTAAAGAGTATCTTGTGCAATGCGCTGTAGCTCTATGGCGCTATAGTTCCTGTATCGATTCATTTGACCGATCAGTCGGTACCAGTTCATTGTCAACCAGATTGAATCGATTTTGCGCGCTTTTGTGTTCCACGGTCGAATTGATGCGAAATCGACAAAGCGAAGACCACAGACACCCAGAAAAGTCTGGAACAACCACGTTAGCTGTAAACTGTGTCAAACAAGGGTCGCAAAGCGCAACTCATGCAAAAATTACACAGAGAGTGTTCATTCCGACGATTTTATGATCCGACACCAGCCCCAACCCTAACCCGCGAGTCACGTTTCGACCTCACAGCTGAAGTTTGACATGTGAACGCGCGCGCCGAACAAATTCTCGAGTGAACATTGACTCTGCAACAGACGGGCCAAAGGATTGAAGCGCGCCCGACATTACGAATGCGACTGTCTATCTTTCCCTTTCACTCTCGCTCTCTACTCTCACCGTGCATATCCGCGCATAAAATCCAGCTCGCACATCCACAGATACATAGCAGGAGATTATTCGCAAAACCAGCATCTCAGCAGGGCGCAACCATGGCAGAACAAGAAGCTGTACCACTGACGGCAGTCCCTGCAGCCGACCAGCTTGTCGAACACAACGGCAGGACCTACAGGACTATTCGCGAAGGACAAGCCTATATTCTTGTTCCTCCAAAGGCGCGCACTGAACTGGACCCGCGCATTGCAAAGGAAGCCACCGAGAGCCAGAAAGTCTTCTACAACCCGATTCAGCAGTTCAACCGTGATCTGAGTGTCCTTGCGATCCGTACATTTGGTCGGGACATTTGCCAGAGGCGGCGCATGAAGCGGGAGGGCGAGAAGGAGAAGAACGACAAGAAGAAGGAGCGCAAGAACGAGAAGAAGGCGACTGAGAATGGCGCAAAGAGCAGTGTGGAACAAGCGAAGGAGGGCGCCGATCAGGCAGTGGATGCGACTTCATTGAAGAGGCCGAGAGTCGAAGAAGTGGGCAGCGAATCCCCCTCTAAACTGGTAAAAGGCACAAACGGGATAAAGATACCAGCCACAGGTACTGAAGCTGCGCAGGAGGCTGGCGAAGGAAGCGCTGCAAAGAACGAAGTTATGGAGATGGACGGCGAGACGGTGGCGGCCGAGTCTACATCTAATGCTGGGGGCCGCGCACTCGAAGATGGCGTCGCAAGTCAACCCAAGGATGAGACAAAACCATGGCAACCGCGATTCCGCATTCTCGACGCACTTTCTGCAACTGGCCTGCGCGCTCTACGCTACGCACAAGAAATCCCCTTCGCAACATCGATTGTCGCAAACGACATGGATCGCAAGGCAGTCGAGAGCATGGGTCTCAACATCAAGCACAACCGCCTGGAATCCAAAATCACACCCAACACTGGCAACGCCATCGCACATATGTACCATGTGGCATTCCCGCCCGAAGACTCCCACGGACCCGACCATGTATCTGCAAAGTACGATGTGATCGACCTGGATCCATACGGCACCGCTGCGCCATTCCTCGATGCTGCTCTGCACGCCGTCAACGATGGTGGTATGCTGTGTGTGACTTGCACAGACTCGGGCGTCTTTGCATCATGCGGCTACCCCGAGAAGACGTTCTCGCTCTACGGTGGCATGCCGATCAAAGGCGGCCACTCCCACGAAGGTGGTCTTCGCCTGATATTACACTCAATCGCATCTGCAGCGGCCAAGCAAGGTGTTGCGATCGAACCCTTGCTTTCCCTCAGTATTGATTTCTACATCCGAGTCTTCGTCCGTGTACGAAAGAGCCCAGCAGAGGTCAAGTTCCTTGCGGGAAAGACGATGGTCACATACAACTGCGACAATGGGTGTGGCGCCTGGACTACTCAGCTTCTGGGCCGCAACACAAAACAACCGTCGTCCAAGGGTGACAATACATTCTGGAAGTATTCTATCGCGCAAGCCCCTGGCGCGAACAGCAACTGTGACCACTGTGGAAGCAAGACCCACGTCGCTGGTCCAATGTGGGCCGGTCCTCTTCACAACGCTGCGTTCATCGAGCGCATGCTCAAAGATGTAAGTCAAGTCGACCAGGAGGTTTATGCCACGACAGATCGCATTGAGGGTATGCTCGACACAGCACTCGAGGAGATCTACGTATCAAAATACGTACCCGAAAAGGGACAGGCGCACGAAGACCTCATCCCAAGGACGATCCCGGAGCAGATCGACGAGCAGCCCTTCTTCGTCATTCCGTCGGCTCTATCCAAGGTTATCCATGCCCAAGCGCCCAGCGAAGCAGCCTTCAAGGGCGCACTACGCCACGCTGGCTACAGAGCCACAAGGTCCCACTGCAAACCGGGCAGCATCAAGACCGAGGCGCCATGGACGGCCATCTGGGAAATCATGCGCGAGTGGGTGCGCCAGAAGAGCCCCATAAAGGAAGGAAAGGTGAAGCAGAACATGCCTGGATGGAAGATCCTGCAGGCCACTCGCGAGCCGGAGAAGGAAGCCGAAGAGAATGCAGAGTCGCCGGAGATTGTCACCGAGCACACGCTCGATGAGTCTGCCGCGGCTGCTAGCAAGAAGGCTGGCGATGTGAAGAAAATGAGGGTGGTATTTGATGAAGTGCTTGGAAAGGACAAGAAGGGCAAGCGCCTGGTGAGGTACCAGCAGAACCCGAGGGAGAACTGGGGACCTATGGCCCGTGCTAAGTAGAGAGCTTCATGCAAGCATTCACAAAGCCCATTTTGAGTTCTTATAATCTTGCACATTTTGATTCCAACATTTACCGCTGACGTGCGTCTTACTTCATTTATCCATTTGTACTTCACTCACAGCCACTAAGCGCCAACGTGATCTGGCGCCACTCACGTGCTGCCTAGCCTGATTTGGAGACCTCCGCGTTCACCAGCTCTTTATTTCCACAGCCAGCTTCAGTCCACTCCATTGCGCACGCTTTCCCGAACGGCAGACATGCGATCCCTGATTCGAAGGAAGAAACAATGATGAGTTCCATGCTTAAGCTAGGCCAGACTCTCAAAAGCGGGTCCAACACATACACTTTGACACAGAAACTGCAAGATTGCGTATGGAAGGCGACGTATGTGCAATCCCTCTATGAGTGATACATGGCCTACAGGAATTGATTGAGATACATAGTGACCGACTCGGTGGGCCTGTCATCGTCAAACATGTCAACCACTTCCGCCTGCAGAACGAACGCGATGTTCTTCTGCGCTTCCAGTCGTCTACGCCTCACATTCGGCCTCTCCTCGATGAAATTGACACTGGTACTGAGTCGCACACGCTGATCACGAGGTGGCTCGACGGCGATCTCCTCAATGCAACGAAAGACAGGCAGCTAGCAAGCTCGGAGGTGAAGCTAGTTGCGAAAGGCGTCCTTGGGGCTTTGCGAGCGCTCCATGCCGAAGGCTACATCCATACTGGTGAGCCTGCAGCACTCCATCAGAGTATCGCGAGGTTTCCCATTACTGACGATCAAGCAGACGTGAAACCCAACAATGTGCTCGTCAACTACGCAGATGAATCGCAGCGACAGATCACCGAGGTCCAACTTGCAGATTTTGGATCGACCGTGAGCGAGAAGTCCGGACATGCCAAAGATGGAGACGATATCGGCAGTCCAATTTTCAGGAGCCCCGAAGCTCAAATGCAACTGCCATGGACTACAGCGACGGATATCTGGTCTTTTGGTGTTACCGTAGGTCCCTTCGGCTTGATTTATGTCAAGGATTTTGTTGACCGAGAATCACTGCAGCTCATCGACACTATTTACGGCCACGGCTTCCACATCATGAAGCCAGACGTCCCCATTGATCATGAGGACTACGACTTCAAAATTCTCATGAGGTACCATCAATGCTTCGGACCATTTCCATGGACGTATGCACAGTTCGCCGACGAAGATACCCTCAAGGCGCTCTCGTGGATCATGCACGAAACTCCCCCAGACTCCTTGCGCCCTTTCCACATGACGACTTCGACAGAAATATCAGAAAAGGACAAAGCTTTCATCATGCGGATTATGAAGCTAGATCCTCGAGATCGTCCGACAGCTGCTGAGTTGCTGGAGGACACGTGGTTTCGGGATACGTAGTTGCTGGGGCAACACAGTCAGTAACAGTTTCAGTCACAATGGAAGTTCCACTCTTACGACTTACCAGAAGTTTCAATTCTTCTTGTCAGCCTTCTCAGGCTTTTTCTCGGAGCTCTTCTTAATGTTCTTGTCGTCGCCTTCTTCGGTTCCCTTGGGAATGGGGTAGTGTTCGGTACTCGTAGTGCCGTCATCATACTTGTTGCAGCATGTTAGATGGTCTCTCGGATCGTTCCCGCTGTTGTGCTGTGCTTCCGTGTTACACATCAGCAGCGTTACACAATTCAGTACGAGTATAAAGTAACCTACCTCTGAGAAATCTCGACCGTTCCAGGCTTGAGTTGGTCTTTGTTGTGATCGATAACCTTCCACAGTGCGTCGGCTTGACCTTTTGCGATCTCCTCTGGCCGGACCCAGTGGGAGTCTTCGGTTCTGACTTCGATAGCGATGGAAAGTTTGATCTGCTCGTTAGTGTTCGGGTTGTTGATCGCGCCAGTGAGGATTCTCTTGATGATGTTTCTGATGCGGGAACCTGCCTGGGACGCCATGGCTGCGTTTGACCTAATAGGGGGGCTACTTCTGTACAGGAGACTGTTGGTCGAGTTGAACGGATATCGATATGGACCGGCCAACAGATTCCAGGGGGATGAGCATGATATAGACCAACTGCTGAGTGAGCAGTCAATGGAGACAGACAACAGTAGCCATTCCATGATTGAGTACAGCAGAATCACATGTGGTGGCAGCCTCTGTAGGCAAGCATTTGTAGTGCCCGCACTTATGCAATAGAGCTCCCCTCAATGGCCACGAATACAAGTGCCTCGTACACGCAGCACACAATCTGTCAACCAACGCTACGACTTGATTGCCTGAGTGGCGGTTTGTTGAGCAGATCGTATGTGAGAAAGCAGTGTCAATTGTCATGTGCGTTCAGCACATCGCCCAAGGAATCACACGAGCTGTTAACAAGGACCTGAACGAGCAAGATCCGAACATTGTCTATGAGGACATTTGGCGTCATGTGCAGGAGTGCGAATGCCTGGTGTCAGCGAGCCTTCACTAACACCTACACCTACGTCAAAAGCAACTGCCCTTGTGATCTGTCACACGATCAGCGTTGCCATGGTCCTTTTATTGCACGTCCACGCAACCACATAGAGTCATCGACGTGTATCGAACGAACAGTGCTGAAACTTTGAGCATGAGGCCGCTGATTCGAACATACATACAGTCAACATCGAATCCGCGTTATACACTTGCTCGTGATACGATTGGTTCTTTGGTGGAAACGCTTGAGATGCCAAAAGTTTACGACTGTCCCCGAGTCTACATGCAGCATCTAAGATTTACAACCAGCAGCATATTCGCATGCTCAGGCAATGGCCCCAACCCGCCTACCCTAATACGCCCGAACGCCTCGCTAAATGCACGCAAGCCTTTCGGCTGCCTTCCCATGATTGTTGTCTAATCAATCACTGCCGTCTTCCACAAGCTCGTAGAACAACAGATAAACCTCCTTCTGCATGCCCAGCACATCCGAAGTCTTGCTCTCCTTGACCTTATCATCGCTGATCCTCCACCAGCGATCCTGCGGCTTGCGCTTGCGCGTCATGTCCTTGATCGTATCTGCAGCTTTGCTGACCACGCTCTGGTTTCTGCGCGGCGGAGCGTCATCGGCGCTCTGTGCCCTTTCAAGGGGTGGCGTTGGTAGACCTGGCGTGGGGATTGCGTCGAAGGGAACGCTCGTGGGCGCCCGGCGCTTGTCCATCGAGGCACGCAAAGAACTGGAAGAGCTGGAAGGAGTGTCGAGGCGAAGCGAGGACGGCATGCGGTCTTTGCTTGCTTTCGCCGCGAGACGGGGGCTTGGAGCGGCGGACATTTGTGGGCTTGCCACGGGGCTTGCCTGGTAGCTGAAGATTCCTTCGCGGCCCATGTTATTAGGCGTCGAGTACGGTGCGTTCAACCACTGTCTGCGGAAAGTCTCGTAGTGTCCACTGTTGTGACCGCCCTTGTGGGTTACCACGGAGAGCAGACGGTAGTTTTTGCGGTTCAGGAGACCGCCGAGGGGAAGACGCTCTGGGAAAGAGACCTTGGCGGTGTTCTTCGAAGAGCTAGAAGTGTGGTCCCACACTGAGCGACTGAGATGAATAGCTAACACGCGCGGGAATGAGGCGATCCGCATGTGACGAGAGATTCTGCGCTTCGGCGCAGACGAAGTATCGGGCAGCTCAACATCTGGCGGAGGCTTTTCCGGGTCTTCGTGAAGTGCTTGCTCGATCTTTGCACGATCAGATTCGAGCTTTTGACGCTGTTCGGTCGTTAAGCTAGTTTTGGTGAGCTGACGAGCTGTAACCTGGAGAGCGTGGTCCAGTCGGCATCGATCACATCGATAATCGTCGATGTGCTCTACTTTGAGCATGCCATCAAAACATGCATTCAAGGTTGTCGCTCCCGTGTTGTTTGGGACGTTCAATGTCATTGTCACGAACGAGCTGGCCGCTGGCTTGGGCATGAAGTGACAATGCGAACATTCAATCTGCGACTCGATCTTGCCCTCAAAAGGAAATGGGTATGTTTCAGCATCGTCTTCTTCGTCCTCTTCCTCAGCAGACTCCTTGGATGTAGTGTCTTCAGCGCTGGACGCCTCAGCCTCAAGTAGCTTCTCCGCAGCTTCTTTCGCAACTGCACTGGAAGTGGGATCGGCTACGGCGTCGCTGGGCTTGATCGTCTCTTCTGACCTCTCCAGTTCCTCTGCCGTCTTCGTAGCTTGCAGGCTCACCTGACTAGCGTTGCCGGCAGCTATAGCTTGCTTCCGACGAGCCCGAGTCCTGACCTTTCTTCCAGCGTGATATTCGTCACCCAAGCGCTCCGTCACAATTTGGAGAAACTCTTGGGCGTCTTGCTGGTATCTGCTGACCCTCGTCTTGAATGCTTCCTCCACCACGCGAATAAATCCTTGCGCGGAAATGGTCTTCTTGTAGATCGGTCGCTCGTTCAGGGCGTCCAACACCTCTTTCAATCCCGCCGTAATGATGCCTTTTTGCAGACCGAGTAGTTTCCATTCGGGCAACTGTTTGCCGTCTTTCTTCTGTTGTTCTGCAACCGCCGCTTCAATGTCTTGGTACAGTGACGGGCCATCTAGTCTTCTTCGGTGGATTTCACGGATGAGGTACATGCGCAATTCGGGTAGACCAGCAAGAGCCTGCAGCACGGAATTGATGAAGCAATCGTTTGCTGGGTTGCTCAGGCCAACAATGCCTTTCTTCCGGGTACTCCGAGAGGGATTGGCAGCCTCGTCGTCGAGAAAGTATGTCGGGCCGAAAACATAGACGAGGGCTGCGGCGGTCAAAGATGCGCCTGCCGCATAGGCGGCGATGGTAAGCGGTTTCTCCTGCATCCCTTCGGAGTGCTGTCGCGCACAAAAGAGTGATTATGGTTCAGACAATCGGCGGAGCGGTAATGGTCAGATGCAAAACCCTATTTCCCACGGCTATTGGGAGCTCGGCTTAGCGATGTCGGTAGTTGATCTCCAGGATATTCCAGCCGTGCAGTCCAAGTGTGTTTGTGCAGACTCTTTAGCCATGTCGACACTCATTGAGGGAAGTGAGGTTGTCGTCTGGAGAGGAGCCGGGCAAATGAAGCGTGAAGTGCAAGAGTCGGGGTTACCCTGCCTGGTGGTGGGACCGTAGGAAGGCCGTGGGAGCGAATGCGTGCGCGCCGAGGCAGCGCGAAGGCAGAGCACGCGGTTCCGCATTGGGAAGGAACGGTCGGCAGACTTGCCGTGCCTGCAATTGCAACGCGGAAGAAGTGAAGCGAGCTCCGGCTCGAGATATGTTCGGTGATCGCGTTGGCTGGACAGGCACATACCCACACATACACCACCATGGCCGCTCCCTTACGACCCACACTACTGCCGCAGTGCTCTGCCTGCGTGCGCAGCTACGCTTTCGGTGGACTTGGCCAGGCAGGCATTGGAGCCGCAGGATTGGGACAACAAATTAGGGGAAAGAAGAAGCTGGCCAAGAACACTTCCTCTGCCGTCCCTGTGAGGCTGCTCAAGAATGTGAAGACATACGGAAAGAAGGGTGAGGCAACTTGGATGATACAGTGCCTATACAATTACTAATCGACGTGGAACAGGCTCCATCGTCCCCATATCAATGGGTCGCATGCGCAACGAATGGTTCCCCCGCGGCGTCGCCGAATACGTTACCCAGCCCGAACTCCGCACCCTCAAACTGAGCAACACTGCCGTGGAGCGAGACGTGGAGTACGGCGTCACAGACATCGCCGCAGAGCTCAGCAAAGCCAACGGCAACCAGGAGAACGACGAGTACGCCGATCTACGATCAGGATTCACTGTGCGCAAGGCGGCAGAGGTTGAGAAGGTCACTCCGGAGCGCAGCATCCAGCTTCTCGACATCTTCGTCCCCAAGACCCTCGACTTCTACAGGCAGCCAATCCCCGACGAGCCAAAAGAGGCCGAGTCTGAACAGGTTGAGGATGCGTTCGGCAGAGGTGCGGCTGCTGAGCTGTTTGCTGCGAGACAGAAGAGGGATGAGAAGCTCAAGGCAAAGGAGCCTGCTGGCATCTATGGAAGTGTGAGCACGCAGGATATCTTGGCTGCTGTGCGTGCGGCAATGGAGAACAACGATGAGTCTGCGAGGGTCCTCATCACAGAGGCGGACATCAAGTTCGTCAATGCTGGAAGCGAAGTGGAGGAGTCTGGTCGGGTGAAGCATGTGGGCAGCTACTCGGTCGAGATCATGATCAAGGGCGCTGAAGCCGGGCTGAGGCGTACAGTCCGCGTGCATGCGCAAGAGGCGTAATGTGTCAAGATGTAAACATATGTAAGCATAACATCCAATGTATAACACCAAGGACGACCGATCGGACCACGAAGTTCGGCGGTGGACCACCAATGGCGCCGGCGATCATTTCATCACGCAGAGGATATGGTTTGAACATTAGGCATGGCCAATGAATGACACGCCTGAGAGCGTTGTATCTTCGGACTTGGGGATTAGAACCATTATCCCCATGACCTCTGGTACTGTAGCATCCATGATGAGATGGGCCAAGGGCGGACGTCGCAGCTGACACACTCCGTCTAAACTATCGCGCGACACTCTATAAGGTCTTCGTGAAGTAGGATATTCATCAAGTCGTAACCAATGCTTCCAACCCCAGACCCTATAGACACAGCATACAAGACACAAGACCCTAACCCAAGATGTCATCCCAAGTCGCAGCCAACATGTGCAACACCACCGATCTATTCATCAAAGGCTGGGAAGCCTGGAGCGTCGAACCCGTAATGGCCACATGGGCGCCCGAATGCGTCATGGTCCAAGTCCCAAAGTCACTAAACATTCCCGTGCGAAAGATCGACGACTTCCATGCCTGGTTTGCGAGCGTCGCGTCTCAGTTGTCTGACTCCGAGGTAGTCATCATTTGACGTTTTTGACAGCACGTGTGAGGCTGACTATCCGGCTTAGATCACAACGCACGACTACTTTGCTTCGTCAGAGGAACGCAGAGCGTGGCTGCACTGCTCGATGACTGCGGATCATCATGGTAGCCCATACGAGAATGAGTACATGTTTGTGTTGTCTTTCGATGAAGAGGGCAAGAAGCTCACGAGGATTGTTGAGATGGTGGATAGTCAGCTGGTTCGGGAAGCGTGGTCCAAAGTTCCTGAGGTTGAATTATCGCGAGAATAGCATGGATGATCCAGGTTGGGGTTATGCTTACTTGATTCTTGCTTCAGAGACAAAGGAATTAAAGTTGCAACAGGAATGTGATCTGTAAAATACAGTGGATTATGTATTGGTCGTTATTTCGTATGCGATCATGGACATCGTTACGACGCTTTCACAAGAATTAAAATGGTCCAGAGACTACCCAGCCTTCTCATCGTCCTTTTCTCGAGACGACCTGTCACCTTAGGACAACATGGGGAATTAAATAAGCCCAAAAATTGGACTCACGGACAAAACACGACCTTAAAGTCCGTCTTACCATAGTAGCAGACCGTATCAGCCGGGCTACCATCATTGATCTGATCCGGGTTCGTCCAGCCCTGATCCAGAGGGCATTCCCAAGGGAAACAAGTCTTACTAAGACACTGCTTGGAGCCCTTGCCGTTGTTGACGGGATACGCACCAATACCGATGTCTTTGTCGCTGCCCTCCATGACAGAAAGGTTGTAAGCTGTGCCGTCCTTGCCAGCATACTGGCTGTAACCAAATTCGAAAAGGGCTTGTGTCTTCCACTGTCCGGCTGTGCCCCATTCGGCGTGGCCGGAGAGGCGCATGCCGAGGTCTTTGAAGGGAGCGGTGACTTTAAGCATTTTCTTGGGTCTGATGTTGGTTGGCTTTGAGCGCTCGAGCATCTGGAAGCTGCTGGTAATTTGGTAGAGTCCGACTTGCTTGGTGAAGGGACAGTTGTTCCAGACGTAGATGTTGAAGGATTCTGTGTCGCGTTCGATGAGGGTGTTGTTGATTGGGGTTGCTGTTGCCGTCAAGGCGAGCAGCGAAGTGAGAATCCAGCTCTTAGTGTACATGCTGATTGTAGCGACTGTGGTGGTGGTGTTTCCGAAGTGCGATTGCTGTATAGGATGTGCGCGCCAGAGCTTATACAATATGCTTGTATCGAAATGGTTGCAATGTCCAGAGATATCAAATTCTGGCTTTGTCCTTTGTTTGGCGACAAAGACATATCGACAGCCGTGACAATGAGACAATCGAGACAATGATTTTTTATAGCTGATGACGAGAGGAAGGCCTCTCGCATGAAAGAGGGCGTTCAAGCCACGAGGACTGCCGCAAACAAAGGGAGTGTTGACCGTCGTCGCGTGTGTGCATATGCCGTCAAATCACGACTTGGACGAGCGGATCCGACAGCAAGATGGCAGGTGGATTGTTGAATATTTGAACGTATGTAGACCTGTCGAACAGATTGTAGACCATGATGAGGCAGACTTGATGGCATTTTGAGAAAATCGATGGAAAGCCATGGTGGAGGCCGGGACGTGAAAACGTGTGGTTGGTATGGTATCTGACGACCATTCGATGGTCTTATCAGTTTCTACATTTCGCAAAGACATATTGCACAGGAATGCTTGCTTTCTTTACCATCGTCCTTGCGACCGACATGTGTAGTCTCATGGCCTGAAAACTCTCCAGATGGCCGATTCTTTCACAGGAACTGAAGTCCATTGTTCCCAACGGCCGAATGGAAGCCAAGGAAGACGTTGTACGGCACATGGTAGGGAACATCGCCAGTACCTGCCACAGTCGTAGATTCTGTGACCCCCAAACTCTGAGTTCATCGTAGAAGCGCCATGAATCGAGAATGAAGTCGACGGTTGGCGTGCTCAACATGTTCCCAGATCCAGCGTTTGAGGTTACAGATGTCAACGGGCAAACGCGTAAGCTTCTCAGCGGCCGGCATTCATCCATCGTCTAACGGCGACGACTTCGACCGTCGGATGACTGGGTTGCATGTTTCAAGAGAGCGTCAACCTTGCGTGATGAACTCTGTCGGCGGACATGTGGTCGCGAAACTTGGCCCTGACCCCCGAATAGTGCATGAAGTAGAGAGGACTGCGAGAACGCCCTCCCTGAGTCGGTGGCTCCTGCGCGAACTGGCACTGGTTGGTGTAACCGCGCGGCCGCCGACGCGCTGGGACCAAGTCTTACTTTGTGCCCAGGCCGGATCTCAAACGAGCGGCGTCGCTGCTATAGTTCTCCATCGGCGCCATCCAGGCACGGCAGGAAGATGATGTGCTCGGGCGTCTATCCCCCCACAGGCCACCGGTTGAAGATCGCAGCGCCAGTGCGAAAAGGAACTGGCTTAGACTGGGCCTCCGCGTTTCATGGCGCCCTCGGATCCACCAAACTTGCAACACGCCATCCTATTCTCGACCAAGGGACCCATCGGCCTATTCATGGCCTCAGGAGATCTACACGAGAGAGCCCTATCTCTGTGACAGTAGTAGGTATCATCGAGCTCATCACGTTCACGCATGCGGAATCGACGACATTGATGGCCGCCAGAGGTATGTATAAGAAGGTCGCTTGGATGCTCCCTTTCGCTATCATCCATCCATCCAACACACAGTTCTTTGATCTCTTCAACCTCCTTCAATCGCTTCAACAGGATCTGGTATCCCTTCTTCCATCGTCTTTTCTTCGATCAAAATCATCAAATCTTTCTTAACACCAATCAAAATCAATTCAACCTTCCGCAACAATGAAGAACGTCCTCGCCTTCTCTGCTCTTCTCGCCCTCGTGGCTGCTGCTCCTCTTCCCCAGGACTCATACTCGTCTGGTAGTGCCGCTGGCGGCGCTGAGGCTGGTGCTGAGGCTCCCGGCAGCTACAGCGGTGCTACGGGCACTGATGCAAGCGCTTCCTCTCCTGAAGGTGCCGCGGCGCCCACTGGAAGCATTCCCACTCCTCCCGCCGGCGATGCTCCTTACCCTACGGGCTCCAGCTCGGGCCCTGGATCTTACGGTCCCGGCAGCGCTGCCCCAAGTGGCCTTCCTGGCTTTGGAAGTGGCTCAGCTGCGCCCTCTGGGGGATTGGGTGGTTTGATTCCCGGCGGCGGATCAGACTATGGCAGTGGCAGTGCCAGCGGCAGCGGAAGCGGATCCTCTGGTCTGGGAGGTTTCTTCGGCGGCGGTGCTGGCGCCGGAGGTGATGCTAGTGCCGGCGGTGAAGGCGGCCTCGGTGGTCTTCTTGGAGGCCATGGAGGGCTCAGTGGAATCTTCGGTGGCCACGGTGGTGCCGGTGCTGGAGGATCCGGTCACGCAGGCCTAGGAGGCCTTCTCGGTGGCGGCGCCGGTGGAAGCTCAGGACTCGGTGGCCTCTTTGGCGGCCACGGTGGCGCTAGCGCGGGCGGTGATGCATCTGCCGATGCTGGTGCTGAAGGCGGTGCTGATGTTGGCGCTGGCGCTGGCGCTGAGGGTGGCGCTGAGGGCGGTGCTGAGGGTGGCGCTGAGGGCGGTGCTGATATTGGCGCCGGTGCAGGTGGCGATGCTGGTGCAAGTGCTCCAGGCGGTTACGAGTCTGGCAGCGCTGGCGAGTCCGACTCCGATGCATCCCCTGCTACTCCTGACGCTCCTTCATCCTCCGACTCCTCTTCCACTCCCGACTCTGGCGCAGAGGCTCCCTCCTACGGCGGCTCTGATGACAGCTCCGACGACAGCACTGGATCAAGCGAGTCTTCCCCTGCCGAGGGCTCTACTGGTTCTGATGCCTCCGCTTCTGCTACCTCTGGTAGCGAGGACTCCGGTGCTAGCGCTGGCGGTTCCTACGAGTCTGACAGCGATGCCAGCACTGGTTCTGACGACTCTTCTTCTTCTTCTCCTGCCGAGGGCGCCTCTGGCTCTGAGGACACTGGCGCCAGCGCTGGCGGCTCCTACTCTTCCGGCAGCGACGACAGCAGCTCTTCTGGCGCCGACTCTTCTGCTCCTTCTACCTACCAGTAGATCACAATCCTTCAGCAACTGGAGGATCATCGCCGAAGGCGGAAAATGATATTCTGATTTCTAATCCCAGCTAAGACAGCTGGCTAATCCGCGATCGTCAGGAATTATTTGTTCGAGACGTGGAATGTTTGTTATGAAAAAGTTGGCCCGGATGGCCTGCCACTCCTTTTAAGATGGAAGATGTATACTAGGAATACCTGAATAGATAGCCTCATAGGCAATTAAACATTGTACTCAAATACTCTCTGTTTATGCTCACATATCCGCTGACGATCATCAGTACTTTGTCCAACGCTTCATCGCCAGGGAGAAATTTGGAAACACGGCTATCGATGTGCATCGATGACTTATAGTTTGATCTCGTTGGGATGGACGGACGTCGTTGTGTTGAGGGATTCAGAGAATAGCCTAACAGTTGCTGAGAACACTTGCTATAGCGACGACAATTATTTGCGACAAATCGATCATTTGCCATGATATCAACGTGGCTTGATGTTCAGCGAATGCCACCACGCGCACGGCGTGAGGTGCGTTGCTCATCGAAGAGTCGAGACATTGCATACCATTCTAGGATGGCTACTCTTCTGTGCCTTCTCAGCATGTTGGTGCAAGTCGTTTCTACAAGTTAATAGACTTCGAAAACTCGAGACATTTGTCTAACGTCGTTCGAACACGAACGTATGTTAATGATCTCGCTTGCAGTTGGGATACTATGATTAGTGCCTATCGATCTTTGGAGCTATTATGCTAGTCAGATCAACCAAACCGAGTGAATGGGCTCATTTGGCCGTTGAGATGCCATCATTAGAATATTTCTATCGCGAGATTTGGTGTTCTCATATCATCAACCATTATGACTAAAAGACCTTGCCTAACCACTAAGACACTTCCGTCAGCGTCTTTTCACCCCAGGACCTCACGAGCTAGTATAATCAACTCTAGTGACTGACTTAAGCATGAGGGAGGCCCGCATCTATTCTGGAGAGCCGGTGCCGACCATGAGTGCTATCCTGTCCGGCATACATGATTGGTGGGGTGTACGAGGTCTCGGCATCTCCTATCAAGGGTTTGTGCCATGGTGATGGTATCCCGTGCGCTGAAGCCAGCTTTAGAATACGGCCCAGCGAGAGCGAACTGCTTGCCATTCAGAAGAGTTTGCGGTCGAAACATCGTGATCGGCACGGTCGTTTTTGAGCAGAGTTGTGAGTTTCATTGCCGCTCTCCTTAACATGCACAGAAGCCTTCTTGAGAAATACTTCGATCCCAAACTATCCTCAAGTTTGCTGTTTAGTAGCATCGAGTCTCTGACCTGTACCCGGATTGGCAGGCGTACTACCATCATCGGTAAGATTAAACATCCTCTCGGCAACAGTGAGATCGATCGCTGCATTTGCATGTTGTCGGTGAGTCCTCATAAGGACCGAATTTCTGGCGCTCAGGCCGGAGGGTGCAGATCCGGCCCACGCTTGACGGTGTGGTCGAATTGGACGGAAATCGCAGTGTTTGGTGTTCCATTGGCAGCTTTCAGGAAGCGGAAGGGGAATGGTCGGTTCGGTTGTGTTCGACGATATTTCAGATAAGCTTTCGGTTAGATCCGCCTCCACAAAGCTAAACACGATCGTTCAAACAGATCAATGACGCTGCAACTACGTCGCTCATGGAGCATTCCATTACCGAGCTTCCAGTGCATTGAACGTGCGCGCGACAAGTAGATACGATTGTAGGTTCTCTCTTCCGTAACTTCACACCATAGTACCAAGTACCAAACCACTTTGTTATACCTCAAGAGACCAATTACACCAACAGCCTCAAGAACAGTCAAACGAATCAATCAACCATGTCCGCCTTCCTCACCCTATCCCGCCGCGCGGCAACCACTTCCCTTCGTACTTCCATCGCACGCCCTTTCAGCATCGCTGCCTCAAAACAAGCCAGCGGCGAGACCAAGGGCAAGATCTCCGACTCAGACCACACCACTCGCAAAGACGACCGTCTCGACGTGCAGACTGACAACAGCGCGTCCGCGAGAGAGTAAGTTACGCTTACTGTCTTAGATGTTCGGATGATATGCTGATCATCGGCCGCAGAGACAAATCAAAGGATACCGGCGGCCATGCCGTCCGCCAGAAGGACGAATCGAACAGCAAGGCTAAGGCGAAGAAGGAGTTCCCTGAGGCGCCGGTTACGATTGGCATGGAGGACGAGAGGGGCAGTAAGGGCATGGCTGGCTGAAGAGAGGATGGGCGTATACTTGTAAAATACTGTAATGGATGATTGAGAGGTGCTTGACACAATTGCTTCGATTGTGCGAATCAGTTCTGAAGAGAAAGCCATGAACCGGCCTCGTTGCATTACTAGTTGATCTAACTTGCACTCTGGCCATGAACTTCATTAGCCGTGACATCGCCGCCACTATGGAATGTTGGAGAGCAATAGTCGGACGGGTAGAAGCGTGATGAAAGTGGGCATGTGTTCTATTGTCGTATAGCCATCATTATCGTTTCCATAACGATACACATATGCTGCAAAGTACAGCGACACTTATCTCCTCTCCAGATTATACTACGTCGGGCATCATATCTGGGCCTCACTTGCTCTCAGCCTCCTTGAACTCATGGAAAAAGTCGACGTAATCGAACAGCGAGCGCTTGAAGCTCCTCGTGAACTCTCCGTTAGTACGATTGACCAGCTGCAGACCATACTGCTGGTCGTACTGGCCGAACTCGTTGTTGTCCCTGGAGAGCGATGTCAGTGGTGCAAACAAGAAGAACCTGGTACTGTGCAGCAACTTACTGGAAAGACCAAGCCAAAGCGCCGACGACGTTGACACCGTCTTCATAAATGCTCTTGAGCATCTCGCGCAGGAATGACTGGTAGTAGAGGGTGCGTTCGAGGTCGTATTGTTGTGCTACCTTGGTCTGGGCTGGGTTAGTAGGCGGAAGTAAGCTCCAAGGGACATACTTCATACCTTGGATGATTCCATGAAGGAGTTGAAACCGAATTCCGAAACGACAATTCCTGGAACATATGTGAGTGGTTGGATTGAGAGAAAGCATGATCTGAAGATGTTGATGTACCTTTGGGCTTGAACACGTTCCAAACATAGCCGAGTTGCTGTCTGACATACTGGGGCGCGATGTATGCATATTCAAAGCTGCCCTGGCCGTTCAACCATCCATCAGATTGCACATTGGTGTTGACGACACAGGTCGGCCAGAGAGGGTGAGTTTTGTTACTCGCACAGGCGTCAATGCCGCCCTCAGGACTGGTCACGAAACCGGTCGTGTAAGGGTCGAACGACCAGACGTCCGCGGTGCCGTTGATGTATGCCAACTCCTCGTCAGTAAGAAGAGTCAGGTTAACACCTGTACTGCTGACCTCTTCAGGATACTGCTCGCCCAAGAAGATTGAGTTCGCAAAGGTACCGAGAATGAAGTCTTGGTAGCGCAGAGCTGCGCGGATATCGTCGGGGTTTGTGTTGTCAAGCGGTGTCCCGAGGTTGTTTGCGAACTTGATTGTGATGGCGCCTGTGCCCCCGAGTTCTTCCTTGTACCAATGGTACACCTTGGCGTGAGCCATGAGAATGTTGGGCACGGATGGAAAATCGTTGCGGAAGACTCCATTGGGTTCGTTGAGAGTTGCCCACTCTTGCACGCGATCGCCGAAGCGGGTCATGACTTGCTTTGCGTAGTACAAGAATGCATCGGGGAAGTCTGTACTGTTGTACTGCAGACCGAGAGGTGGATCAAAGTGCGTGAGGGTGACAATCGGCTTGACTCCATACTCGAGACAGGTCTTGATCACATCCTCGTAATGATCCAATCCAGCTTGGTTGATAGGACTGCCCACAGTACCGAAAGGTACAATGCGGGTCCAAGATATTGAGAAGCCGAAGTAAGGGATTCCAATGGCCGCAAGACGAGCAATGTCTTGCTTGTAGAGGTAGTAAGCCATGTTTGCAACTTCAGAGTCAGCCTCATTGGGCGCACGACCAACGTATCCCACGGCTCCAATGGTGTCGAAAGCACCGGGCCCTCTGCCGTCCTCGGTCAGTCCTCCTTCAATCTGGAAGGCACTGCTAGCCACTCCCCATACAAAGTCCTCAGGGAGCTTGTAGCAATCAATGCAAGTGTCTGCAGAGTTGGGGCAAGCTGTGTACAAAGCAGGAGGGAAGATCAGCTCGCTGCTAGCAACTGGAGTGGGCGAGACAGTTGTCGTAAATGGAACCGATTGGTTGAAGCTCACAGTAGCCCAAAGACGAGCATAGGCACCCTGACCATACTCTCCATCTTGAAGCGCTGTGGCATTCCTGTTCAAGGAGTAGGTAGTGTAGGTTGCGTTCGCAGGCAGCAGGGTGGAAACCTCGCTGAAGTGAGGCGCGTAGCTTGTTGTCAAAGCCAATGGAGACGGCAGAGGTGTAGCATGACGCGTGGTGGTCTCGACAGTGTACGACCAAGCACTGTAAGCGGTGGATCTGGTCGCCGAGCAGGTTGCTGGATCTGTTGGCGTTGCTGTTGGTGCCGGGGCAGTCAAGATCGCACACGAGTCGGTATTGTTATTAGCCGAGCTGTGGTGCGAACCACCGTAGCCCGGAGGTGATGCAATGACCGAAGAGGCCAACAAAAGTGTTGGCAAGAGTAAAGAGGAAGCCATTGTTGATGAACACCGCAGTGGATAGATACCAGAATCCGTCAATCTGGAGGGCGTGCCATGGCTTTATATACCTTGAGTTCGGATGTTGTAACGACCTGACGGAGTAGCATCCGTAATATACCAATATCCGGCTCGGTTTACTAGCGTGAAAAGCTATCCTCAAGGCCATGCCAATTGCCGTGATTGGTTCGCTTAGTAGCCTTGTCTCGTGGCTGAACAGAAACATGGACAGTGCCTTCACGCCTCCGCAAGACCCCACACTTTCAACTCCACGCACCATTGAAACCGAAATGATGGTATGGAAACTCGACTCAAAGGCTTCCATGTCATGCTCCTATCGAACACCTGCTATCTGCATCTTTTAATCAACGGTGCAAAGACGATAGTGCCCCACGTTCGCAACCCCAACTACTCCACGCAGTAGCCAAACATGAATTTTCGCCACAATTTCTTGACAGCTGCCCGCCCTCGCGCACTGGAAACGCTACCAAGAGTCTCCATATCGATTGCAACGTCCTCGCCGCGTTGCGCCAAGCCTATCAGGCCCAGGGTTTCCAGAATTGGGAATGTGGAAAGGCGCTCGAACATCGGGCGCAGGTCGTCGTTGTCTCCGAAAGAGACATAGTGAAGCTGTAAGCTCCGCAAAATCCCACCGTGTGGCTCCAACAGCTTGCCTAGACCATCGCCGGACGTGTGGCCATTGGTGATGCTGAGGCTCGTTAACGGCGCGTCGGAGACGCAGTGAGCCCAGGTGGTCATATATTCGGTGGTAAGAAAGCAGCGATCTCCAGGGCAGAAAATAATGGTGAGCTCCGCGAGCGAAGCCGGAAGCGACAGCATGTATCGGAGGCCCTCGTCTTGGCCATCGTCCAGATCCGCGGCAGCCGTAGTGAGCGATATCGTCAGCTTATGGAGGTCTGCAAGAGCAGATGGCGAGACTTCCATCAGAGGCTCGAATACTCTGGCTCCCCAGTAATGGTTCCCAGAGCCAGAGCCGATCTCGATCTCAGATACCGGGTATCCCAACTTATGCGCCACCGAGAACACAGGTTCACGCCACCCAAAGTACGAGGCATCGGTCCCTATGAGCCCAGCGAGCGCTTTGGTCGAACCAAACGAGGCCCCGTACCCATCCCATACTGGCGCGTTGTACTGCACCAATAGTTTAGGAGGCTTCTGAGCTCGCGCAAAATTGGCTAGAGCCCGTAGGAATAGCGTTGCGCATTGCTCGTTGGCGGACTCCTGTCGCGCAAGCCGTTCAGTATCGAAGTTGGGACTGATGACTATTGGTGGCGGCCATGAGTCTGAGCGGTTAGGTCGGGACTTGCGCAATATTGACTCTGCACGCGTTTTCAGGACTCTGGCCTTGGTTGACTCGTGTAGGGCATCGACATCTCGATAGAGCGGCTCGACCACCACGATAGCCAGCTGCTCGATCGTATCCAGTATACTCGCGACTTGTGAGATCTGCAAAAGCCGCTCCAAGTTATGACGGGTGTATTGTTGTGTACGCCGCCGGAAGAAGCGGCAACCGAAGGCTTCTGCAAGGTTTGTGTATAATACGCGCGACGTGAGTCTCAAATTGAGAATGTCGGTCCTGGAACCGTAGGCCGTGATGGTATTGAGCAGCTCCACTGGTAGTTTTGTTAGCACGTCTGTAGCTGGTGGAAACGAACATCACGAAATGCAATATAATCTGGGAAGCTATGTAGTTCATGCAGTATTAAATGTTGTTTGCCGAGGCATCTCATATGATGGATTTCACATGATGTTCACGCCGCTTGCTTTGCCCGCAAGGCAATTTCGCAACGAGGTCATCGAAGATCGTGACCTAGAAGACGCACTTCCAAAAAAAGTACGGCAAAAATCCATGGCCTGGATTGAGAGCGGTGGGATGGAACAGAACCAGACGTCACGCTACAGGTACTGCATCTCGATTGACGGAGATGTTCTCGAAACGCTCAGTCGGCTTCCAATGCCGCCCGTCGAAGGACGCAAGGAAGCGTGGCAGCTTTACTCCCTTAAGGTCATCGATGTTGAGATCGACGGGGAAGACGACGATGAGTGTCCGCGCGGCCTGGAGATCAACAGCGCGTTGTTGTACCATGATGTTCTGGACGTGTCATTCCTCATCACCGGCAAAATTGACACCTTCGCCCGGGGAAATCCACGAGCTCGCAAATGTGGCAATCTTCATACCGGTCCTTCCGATCGCCAAGTTGCTCGACTGAAACTCCATAGAGACAACGAACTTGCGAATCTGTACGGCCCACCTGCGTTACAAAGCATTGGCCAGGGACGAAGTATGAATTTGCCATCGAGTCCACTTACATGTCTGCATTGGATCCCAGGTGTTCGCGAATCAGTTTTGAATCCTTGGTGATGAAGTCCTGCACTCTGTATACCATGTCTCTGAACTGCCAGTCGACAATCTGATCGAAAGCTGAGAGGGCCTTGTAGCGAGTCGCAGCTGGGTACCGTGCAGTGGCTCGCTCGAATTCATCCCGCAGATCGTTGATGACATTGACGATCTTCTCGAAGACTTCAGGATTGTTGAGGTAACTGATGATCGCGATAGCCCGAGTATGTTAGCGCGGCCGAGCTAGTGATAGATTGTGTGATTACACGTACCTGTCGTAAATGGCAAAGAGCATCACCAGAGGTCGGTAGATCCTGCATGGCCAGCCGATATATTTTCATGCTGGTATCAGAAGTTGGATCGTCGTAGTTCCACACCTATGATACGACGTCCGGTCAACGCGTGTCCATTTGAACGACTTTGTCCGCCACAAACTGAACTGGGGCAGGCATGGCTACAGAAGTGACTGCACTCACCGACATCTTGCGTCCGTTGAACGATGACTTTATTATGTTGACAAACGGCTCCGGATTGCCTCAGTTCCGAGGGTCCACATGATGCATTTGATGATGTTCAGGTCTGTGTACCCACCCTTCAGCGCTGGGGCACTGAGTAGGTCTTCGAACAGCGTTGTCTCCAGCCAATCTGGATCCAGAGCGCCGGACTGCAGCGCTCTTTCCCTGAATTTTGCGGTGCCCATTGCCCTGATGATACTAGCTACGAATGCGTGGCTGTGGGGAACTGCCTCTGAGTATGTTGTCCTGTACCAGTACCAACTGTCCGGCGCTAAGAACATCGTCATGGGTATGATCCAGACCGAATCACCATACTATCAGCCCACACCGAACGCACCACAGCCCTTCCGAACCGGTCTCTTCCCAGATGACCCAACACTCGCCAACTGCACAGGCGATGCCACGAAATGCGCGGTATCATGGGCGGTCAGAATCGTCGACTCGTCGACCATGTACGTACTCGGAAGTGGCCTCTACAGCTGGTCCAACAGGTACTCGCAAGCCTGTGTCCTCACAAACGACTGCCAAACCCGCGGCTTGGAAGTGCAGGAAAGCCACGACCTCTGGATCTACAACCTCTGCACCAAAGCCATCGTGGAGATGATCGGTCCTGTGGGTGCTATACCGACATATGCGCGCGATAATGTCAACGGCTACCTGTCATCCATCCTCGCGTGGCTCGGCGGCGCTGAAAGCACGACAGGCCGGCGGAAGTTCAAGGGCTACCAGCTTTGGACGCGCGCCGATCTAGAGGACTACATGAGCCCAGAGACTTGCCGGACCGCACCGATGAGAAGAGTTGCTTGCGACGACGAGATGAGATCCTGGGTGGAGCCGTCGTACCGCGGCGTGACGGGCAACGTGACTCTCACCAACTCCATGCGCGATGCTGGCTGCGGCGAATCTTTGCAAAGCTGGTTCAAGAACATTGATGGCAGCTGCAAAGGCTACAACATCAGCACTGCGCTACCTACGCTGCTTGGCGGTCGTGTTTGGGCGGGTTACAATGAGACTTGCCTCAAGCCGACCGATGGAAAAAATCGAGACTGCAATGGTGAGCAAAGACGCATGTCGTACGATCGAGGCATATATGCCAACATAGCCAGATCTGCTTGACAGTGTCCCGAAAATCCATGGTTGGAGGCTGTGGATAGAAGATGAAACATGACATCACGTGGCGGCACGTGGGCTACCGGGCCGCCTTGTGTCCGGGGATCCATCTGGCAAGGCTGACGTAAAGCCTGTCAGTCTGTCCACAAGCATCGCGATGATGGAGGGGGCAAGCACGTGCGCGGCGCCCAAACAGGCTTGGCCTGGCACGGAGTTGGCTGCGGGCGAGCAGGTCGGCCACTGGGAGGGCGGCGATGGCAGGACAGCCATAGTCTCACTCTGCGCTCAGGGACGTATCGACGCTTGGCTGGCACTGGGCGGCCGCTTGTTCACCCACATACTAACACGCGCCTGAACTCTGTTTGATGAAGTGGAGGCGCTCTTTGCGACTTTGGTGCGTGATCGCGACTTTCCTTCGTTCTCTTCGTCCTCCTCCTCCTCGACGTATACCGGAGTGCTTGTTGGCGAGGTGCATTGTGGCTGATCATCATGCCAGAATCGTTGAGGCGTCCCATCCAGCGCTTGAAGACCAAGCTCCACAGCGACAACGGCGACAACCATATGGACAGCGAGAACGAACACCAGGGAAACAGCAGCGCTACACAGGATAATCCCATCCGGCATCCAATCCAGCGCGGAACCTCAAAGCTACAGCGAGGCGGCAACGAGTCCAGCGATCGCTTGCTGAAGCCGTCAGACGCCAATTCCACCCAGGACCTCAGCCAAATACCCACCGAAACCATCAGCGAGACACGCAGTTCCTCACCCTCAAAACCGAGCGCATTGCGGCATCCGCTCAAACGCGGAAAGACCAAGCTCCTAGAGCACGAGCAAAAGAAGATCACCGACCCAGAAGCCATTGCCTACTTCAAAGCCCAACCAGAAGAGGAGCGACATCAGACAGTATACAAGAATAAGATGGCAAGACCGCGATGGGTGCTACACGTCCAGGCGCAGTTCTGGCGAGTTCTCATGGGTTTGGGCATGTTCTTCCACAAGTTGGCTCCGCCTCGTCCACCCAAGTACAATTTCGTGCGCACCATCCCTGCGACCGTCAGCAATAAGACAGGGACTATCGACTTGTACTTCTACACCCCCATGGACTATCGCACGCAGAAGTCGCTTTGGAAAGATCACCCGGCGTCAGAAGAGGAGGAAGAGTCCCCGGACAAGGGCAAGCAGAGGAGGCACAGCATTGAATCGCTAGGACATAATCTGAGACGGCGAAGCAGCAGCGCAAAACGATGGGGAGGCTATCCTGTCGTGCTGAACTTCCACGGTGGTGGCTTCACTCTTGGTTCACCCATGGACGACGCTAGATGGTGCTCCACGGTGGTAGACGAGTGCAACGCTGTCGTTATCGCTGTGGACTACCGCCGTGCGCCAGAGATGCCTTTCCCGACTGCAGTCGAGGATGGCGTGGATGCTGTGATCTGGGTACACCAGCACGCTGAAGAACTGGGCATCGATCCCAACAAGATTGCTCTCTCTGGTTTCAGCTCAGGCGCCAACATGGCTTGTTCAATTCCTCTTCGCCTCTGGGACGAAATGATGGGCTTCCCTCGCGAGGACGAAACAGCACGCGCGTCCGGATCAAATGACCCATTCGATTCGCCTGGCTCTTCCACCTTGAAACTTCCACAAGAAGCTCGCATCGAAACTTTGGATCCCTCCAAGCCAGCGCCACCTTTGAAGCGCAGTCCGTTGACGAAGAACAACATTCAAGTCCGCGAAGACGCTCTCAAGCAGGTCTCCGACATCTCCCTCCGCGCAATCGTCCCTTGGTACCCTTCGCTGGACTACACGCGCACTCGCGAGCAGCGCCGCGCGACCTGTTCACGCAAGGACCAGGAACTACCCGCCGTCTTCACAGACCTCTTCGACGAATCGTACGTTATCATTCACCCACTTGTCACGGCACAGCACTAACACAGCGTCCAAGGTACCTCCACCCACCCCACACCATCTCCCTCGACTCCCCCTACCTCTCCCCCGGCGTCGCTCCCACTGCGCTCCTCAAAGACGGCCTTCCCCACGAGATCATCCTGCACACCTGCGAATGGGACATGCTGCTGGACGAAGGCCAGGCTTTCCGCGACCGCCTCATGAGCCCCGAGATCGGCAAGAACGTCGTCTACAAGATGATCGAAGGCGTGCCGCACGGCTGGGACAAAGCCCCCAACCCGTGGAAACCCACGCCCGGTGTGAGGGAGCATTATCTGAGGGCGTGCAAGGAGCTCAGGAGGGTGTTCGGCGACACGAGTGTGCAGGAGAGGGCTTTGGAGGACGTGGGCCGTGGGGCTGTGAGTGCGGCGCCGAGGGGCAGCATCCAAGTCGTCAATTAGGCGAGGGTGGCTTGTAAGTTGTCTTTTTTTTTATATACCTTCTGTTTTTTAATCTCCGAAGATGGGCAAGCGTTCTGAGCGGGCGGACGGGCATTTCTGGGACGTATTCTGGGCATTTCACCATTTTTCACGAAACATTCAGCGAAGCTTTTTTTTTTTTGGGACAAAAGATTGATGGAACGTGGCATTTCATTGGTTTGTTTGTAATTACTCGTGTTTACTACTGCGGCAGCAATAGCAAAAAGGGTTAATCACAGCAGTCGAATCTTTGTTCGTGCATGAGCAGAGTCGCAGAGTCGAAGTCGAAAGCAGAGTTGAAGTCAGAAGCAAGCATTGTCGATGTCGATGTCGATGTCGATGTCGAAAGCCAGTAGAGTCGCAAAGAAGCAGAGTCGAAAGCAAGCCGAGTCGAAAGCAAGCCGAGTCGGAAAAAGAAGCAAAGTCGGAAAAAAAAGCAAAGTCGGAAAAACAAGTGAATCGCACAGCTCACCTCTCATCACCATTTGAACTCCCCGATCTCTCGCCAGCTCAGCCTGCAGCACCCTTCCAACACCCCATTCTGTGCCCGGCCAAACGACTCGAGAAAAGAAAATCGCAGAGCTCACCTTTGCATGAACCAACGCGCTCAATCACCCGATCTCTCTCGCCCGAACAACAAACAACTGGGGAAAAAAGGGGGGTTTGTTTACCTTAGTTTGAATGGTTCCTGTTCATATCCAGACGTTGAGGTTCGAGTCGATCGTGCGATGCGGTGTTGCTCAGGTGATGGGGTCCAGCTTGGTGAGTTGCGTGTCGCCGAAGCCCTGGTGATGGCAAAGGTAGCTCACCCTGCGGAGTTGCTTGACGCAAGTCAAGCACAGCCCGGGCAGAAACTTGCTCGCCATGTCACAGGTCGTCTTGCAATCCTTGTGGACTGCTTCGGAACATTTCTTGAAGTCGATTGAGTTTGGGCAGCACAGGCCGTAGGTTTGACCGCCGAAACGGACGAAGTCGTCCAAAGATTCGATGGCGGCGAGGACCTCTCTGATGGTGGAGTCCTCGGTGTAGGCCGGCGGCCACATGAGGATTCGACGACGGAGCTTCTGACCGATGGCGACAACAAGTTCGGGGTCGTACGTGATCGTCGGGCATTCACTGCAGTGATGGTTCGCGGTCACGTGGAGGTAGTCGTCGATTTTCTGCTTGGCGGTGATGCGCTGCTCCTCAAGTTGCACTGCATGGAAGTCAGCATCGGCTCGCTGTGCGTCAGGACATGGATGAACTTACAGATGTAGAAGGGGTGGATTGTCTTGAACAAGTCAGATACACAGGCCGAGAGGGGTTTACAGTGGTCCATGATGAGACGTCTGGTGAAGAGGCCGAACATCTGCTCTTGATCTAGCAGGTACGCGATCACCACCAGGTCTGTGTCGGTGCGGAAAGAGTTGTCGTCACGTTCAGAGGCACGCTGTACGAACGGCTCCAGGAGTTTCGGAGAGATGACCGGCTTCATGAACTCGACCATGCGGAACTCTTCGGCGGTCTGCGCGACGTCGAGCAGCGTCAAGTGTCCGTCATGGTCCTTTTGCTCCAGCTTGTCATACCAGCCGTGCAAGATGTGGCACAGGAATGTCAGGTTCATCCACATGTTCGCATCCGCAATGATCAGGAATTGCTGGTTTTGGGGAGAGCGTGCGAGCTGAGCATGCGGGTCCGAGTCCAGCTCTGCCTTGAAGACTGGCGAGGCCTCGGCCATGATTTTTGCACTGACGATCAGCTCTTTTGGCTCGGGTCCGGTGCCGAAGGCGATGACGAGGTCTGCGCCGCCGCCGGGAACGATCCCGTTTCTCATGTTCTCAGGTCGTCTCGTGTACGGCCCTGGGGGAGAGATGAAGATGCCTTGCGAGAGGCCTTTGCTGTCCTCGGATGGCGGCGCCATGTTTGTTGTTGGTGGGTGTAGGAGAAGTCACTTTGGGGAGCGGCCGAGGGGTTATTTATGGCGGCGTTTGCAAATGCGCGAGCCGCGCCAAGTGGGGCAGTGCAATTGCACGCTTCACTTACAGCACGAAATTTGAGCCAAAGTGAGGCGAGGCTCACCTCACTTCTGCAGGCTTCACTACGGATCCAGGCAAAACGCCACCCACACATCAATTCCGCCGACTTCACAAACACTTTGTCAATAACAGGAACAATATTGCTGACGATTATCCAATATCTACCTGCCTGTGAAGCTTATCGAAGCGGATCCAAGCTCTCAACAAGATCACGGATCGACTCCAAATGCTCGCAATCTGAGTGGTGGGGCTCACCATCCGCCTTGCACGGGTAGTACGCGCCCAACATGAGCCGGCTCATTTCGAGTGAAACTTTCCCGAAATCAATCTTCACTTCAACGGGAAGGTTGCGGTGATACGGGCAGAATTGAAAGTTCGAACCTTCAGTCGTGCGAAACTTACCGAGTGAGTGAATGGCGACTAGAACCTGGCGGACGCTGTATTTGTCGTAGCGCGGCGGCCACAAAGTGAGTTTTGGGCTCAGGTTGTCTCCGATGGCGGCGATGATGCTCGGGATGTAGGTGGTTATTGGGCAGTAGCGGCAGGTGCGCGTGGCGGTTTGGCGGATCTTGAAGTCGATGATGTTGATGGCTTCGGCGCGCTTCTCCTCGAGCTTCACTGAGGGATGGTCAGCAATGAGTTCTGAGCAAATGATCTGCGGATTTCTTCACTCACGGAGCAGCAACGGCCCAAATGCCCGTGCGGTGCTCGGGTCAAGCTGGGAAAGAGGGATCCAGTGATCGAGGATCATGCGTCTTGTGAAGACGCTGAACATGGCCTCTTGCTCGAGCAAGTACGCAATCTTGGTCAGACGCGCATCGCGGTCGAAGCTTGGCTGCTCTTGGTCCTGGAATGATCGAGAGAGGCGCTTCGCGAATGGCTGTAAGAGGTTTGGCGAGATGTTGTCGCTGAGGTGGTTTACCACGCGGAACGTCTTCGCCACGACTGCCAGACCACCGAGGAGCGACAACACCGCAGGCTCATCTTTGCCTGGATATTTGGGGCTTAGCCGGTGGCCATGCAAGAGCGCACAGAGGAACTTCATGTGAACGGCAGACACGTCGCTGCTCATCCGGATTCGTCGGAGAGCGCGTATCTGGATCGCTGGCAGTTGAACCCAGCCATTCCCTGAACACTGGCGATGACTCGGACATGTTCCTCGCACTGACGATGATGTAAGAGTCTTCGAACTGGAGCGCGACGTCTGCTTCGTCGTTTCGGGCGAGCTGGCGCTTTTGAGTGGTCAAGGACTCCATCATGGTCGTCAGGGAATCGGGAGCGGATGCTCTCGACCAGCTCTTGCTGAGCTTTTCTGGTGGCGACATCTTGGTTGTGGGATGTGTCAAACGTAAGAGAGGTAGACAGACCTCGCAAAGAGAAACCGAAAGTGCTGGCGATGATTAAACTGATATCATGCGCAAGCTGCCAATATTGGCGCCGTGGCAGTGCGGAATTTCCCTTGTAGCACGGGACTCAAGCAAGTATGTACACCTCATTCTTTCTCCATATATCTTACTACGGGCATCAGACGCCTAGATATGGGCAGCAATAAGTGATTGGAACACATATCTTGTCCAAGCTCTCAATTGTGGTCGTGAGAAAGGCTAATTACGAAAGAACAATTCTTGTATCGTGCAGCAGTGATTTAGAGAGGTTCTCAACGTCAGACTGTCCGTCAAGCAATAGCATGGCCCTCTGACTCATCGACGATGCTAATAGATCGATCTCTCCTTGGTGTGATCTTCTGGACACTTCTCCTTACAACTCAGTACCCAAAATCCAGCTTCGACTCGCATACCATCGGACCTTTCGACCACTACGAGCGGTTGCACTTGTTCAAGATGAGACATCACCTGCCGCCGAGCTGAAGAGCGGATCCAGCTCCTGCATGCGCAGTCGCAACTTCTCTTGATGCTTGCACTGGGCATAGTGCCTGTCCTCCCTCGTGCAAGTGTAGCACAGCACCTCCGCGGACTTGCTGATATCTTCTGCTGTAGTCTCGAAGAACTTAGCCCTGGTGAAACCCTGGTTACTGTGCCTTGTACACAGAGCGTAGGCATCATCCTCGAAAGCAATGTACTCGGGGATGGAGCCGAATGCAACCAGGGCGCCGCGAAGAGTGTGCCGCCTAAGGTAGTCCGGTGGCCAATGCTCCTTTCCGGGCTTGAGGCGCTGAGCGACTGTGTCGGCGAAGTGTGGATCGTACTTCTCGGTGCCGCACATGTGGCATGTTCTGGCTGAAACGTAGTTGACAGCTGCGTTGATTCGTGCTCGCACGAAGTTGTGTTGATCCTCGATGTGAACTATTTGGGGTCAGTGGGAAATCTCTAGTCGATCTCAATTGTGCTTTTGACTTACGAATGGAACTGGCGGGAATATGTTCGAAAAGGTCATCGGAGCCCAGCAATATCGAGTGGTCCCCATAGTCAATGAGCAAGCGCCTGGCGAACAGACTGAACAGCTCGGCTTGCTGCAGCAAATACGCCGCCGCCACCAGGTGCAAGGCTTGTGAGAGATCAAGTTTACGTGCTCTATGCTTTTGGGTGAATGGTGCGAGAAGACTCAGTCCCAAGTCGTTTTCCATATGATCCACAAGAGCATATTTGTCCACCAGTACTGCGACCCCAAAGATGCGAGTAGGATCCGCCGTTTCCGCGAGCTTTTCCGATGTGTTTAGATGCACCGTGCTGAGGTCCTTGTGTAGTAGGATGCAGAGAATCGTCATGCTTTCTGTGTCATCGTCCTCCAATGCGATGACTCTGGGATTTATTGCCGAGCGTGGCGCTTGACCTTCACTGAAGTTTGGGCCGAGCATGGCTGTGAAGACAGGCAAAGCGCGAGTGAGTACGTGGGATTGCGCTGGGATCCTGCCGAGTTCGAGATCAAGGTGGACATCGCCACGGATAGCGACCGAGTGGAGCTCGAATCCACACTCAGCCAGAAGTCGCTTCGGCTCGAGGAGCGAAGATGCCATCTTGTGTTAAAGAGATGATGGCGACGAGCGGTGTAGGGAGTGTGGAAGAGCAAGTTGATATCTAGTGAGCCAGCGAAAGTGCTGAAATCGTGCAGTGCTGTGGCAGTGAACGGTCGGTGTCCTGGAAATTGATTTGATCGGACTGATGATAGCAGCTTTTACTCTTATCCTTGTCTACCACGCTTCAGTCACTGTGATCGTTGGTCATAAACATTGACCCTGCAACTGGCATTCCAAGCAGGTTTCCGTGCTGCGTCGTGTCAGCGTGGTCGATGAAGGAGTATCAGTGTCAAATGCCTAAGGGAGTCCAACGAATACTATGATGTTTACTTTCAATTCCCCTTAGCCCTTGCGTTCGCAAGATATTGTATCGGTCTGTCAGATAGCACTTTTGTCCAAGACCTTCATATCACATTGATCGTTAGCCAAAGGTCGTCCTCATGCTAGGGAGAGTTCAACATGTCCGCTGTTTGAGATCGACTGACCATGAGCCCATGACACACAAATATTTGCGCTCATGTCCCAATTTAAAACCCCGTTTTGCATCTTGTGTTGCCATGATACCGAAATGATCGAAAGCCGAACAACTTTCCAAGCTCTTCCCCAGGGCGGTTGCCTCAAGTCATATCCTCCGATAATGGACCACCGCTTCACTCAGCTTTGACGAGGAAAGAATCTTTGCTGACAAAGACCACAGTACCGAATGGTGCCATCGTATCTGCTTTGTCTCCGCACCTGCAAATGACGGACTCATCCTTTGGTGATCTCACACAAGTTAAAAACACTCCGGGAACTTGTACGTCAGTTGTTTGGCAGAGCAACGCGAAGTCCCACTGGTCGACGAATTCGAATATTTGTGCTTTGCGTAAAGTGCACCAGGACACGCGCTGGATGCGCTCAAGACGGTAGATTCCACTGGAAATATGACGAAGAGAGACGCCATGCTCCCGACGTGTGGGCCAAGCAGTCAACGGGGGCAAGAGGCATGCTCCATACTTCACAAGTGCCCTAAGACGAGGGGTTGCGACTATCAAGTGAGCGTCGCGAACCTGAAACATCTCTGCAACAAGGTCAGCAATATTGCTTGTGGATTGTGCTTCACCTGTCTCAAAGACAATGAAGACCACGCTACATGCATCCATCGTCACTTGATTGAGCAGTGGGTCAACAACGATCCGATTTCCTGATTACTGTATAGTATGAGTAGTGGCAGTTCCGCGGAGAATATACGATCGTTCAGGCACTATCGTGTCAGGCTTGGGGGGAGACGGGTATTTTGAGCTAGCAACAGGGAATGGTTCAAACGCGCGAGCGAGATGGACATGACAACGGCGTTACCAGGAGTTACTGTGCCTCAGCACCACGACTCACGCCCGCGCCCTCCGTCTTCTCATCCACCTGGTAAACATGCGTGAACACTCCTCGTGAGTTCTCCTCGTCCACCAAATAATGCAAGTCGTTCTTCTCCGGAGGTAATGTGCTCATCAGCCCTTGCCCGGGTCGAGGATAATGTGACGGGTGCTCGTCTGAGCCGTACTGGTCGTCGTCTGAGTCTTCAGCGTCCCGGAAAATTGTTGCTGGCGCCGCTGGAACAAGCGGAGCGGGAGGGTGTGCGTGGCCGTTCGTGGCAGGATTTGAAGCGGCTGTTATTGAACCCGTAGGTTGGAACGATGGGTCGAACAGTGGTAGGTCTGGATGTATGGTGGTTGCTTTTGTGAGCAGTGTGACCAGAAGGCCTGGTGGTAGACTTGAGAAGTACTTTTGTCTCTGTGGTTACCTTCTTGTTAGCATTTTGGTTGTGCTCGATGGCGATAGAGTAAAAGCATATACCTCTTCAGCCGAAGCGCCCTCTACAGAAACGAACCCAACCACATGCGACTCTGGCACAGGCTGGATCCGCTCCCGCTCGCACTGCTTGCAATACCACTCCTTGTCCACCTCATCAATCACACTCTGATCAATCGGCGGCTGATGGCAATAGCGATGATATGGCACATTGCATCCGTCGCAGAAGACGATCATGTTGCTTGCGGGACTCACGCCTCGTAGGCAGATCTTGCAGACTGCGCTCTCGGGATTTCGACGGTAGGTCCGCTTTTTCTTGTACGAAGGCATGGGAGGCGGCGAAGGTTGTGGCGGTGGTACGAAGGTTGTTGGCTTCTGCACGTTACGGCCGGATTTTGTGGTCGTGGGAGCATATGTCTCGCTGTCTGAAGTGTCGCCACCATCGTCCTCGTCGTCCGCACGCTTTCGCTTGCCGCCGCGGCCTCCCCGGTTTCCTCTTGTAGTTCCTCTCGTAGGACCGCGTGCTCGGCTTCCTCTGGGTCTACCAGGCGGGCGACCTCGCGGTGCTGATGTGGGTGTGGCGTCCGTCATGGCAGCAGGTGTGTCCACGCCGACGATTGGAAAGCTGACTCGTTTATTACTGCGACTACCTCGAGCTGAAGCGGAACCGCCGCGTGTGGGTGTTGATACGTTTGCAGGCTGTGGAGTAGCTATTGATAGCTGATCTGGTTCTGGCTGAGAGACTTCTGGCGCATCTTCTGGAGTGTCGTTCCGTGGGTGTGCGACAGCAATGGAATCCTCATCCAGTTGCATGGGATCACCATCATGGTGAAGTGTACTTTCATTCTCCGATTGTTGTGCAGGTGGCGGCACGTCTGGTTCGGCAGCCAATGGTATATCTTGAGTCGTGATTGCCGGCGGGGTGGTAGTGGTTTCTTCCTCAGGCGTGGCAGTTGCAGCCAGCGGCGTCTCTTGTTCGTCCATCCCGCGATTATTCCCTCCGAATAATTCTTTTCATACGCGTAATTATCGACGCGATATAGCTTCTATACCATTGGCAAACTCAAGGAGGACTTGTCGCTGTCCTTCGTCATCCATCTGGGGAACACCACACGTTACGGCGCGCTCCGATCTCTACACACAGCGCAACGCGCAATCAAAGCTCCGATCGCATGTGAGAGGGCGCGCCTGGCTATCACGGGATCGAGGTATAGAGAGGTATTATACAGGAACCACCGCCCAACCCATCCACACAAACCATCCACCACCATGGCGCCCATCACCACCGCCTCCAACGATGAAACCCACGCCGCCCTCCTCGACTCCCTCGACATGCACAAGATCCACAAGCCCTTCCGCAACCCAGCCTGGAAACCACCACAACGCCGCAACAAGAACCTCAAGCAGATCCTCTCCGAAGCTCAGCGCGCACAACAAAGTCTCCTAAACACACAACAAAACTCCGGCGCGACCACACCTCAGCCCTCCACAAATGGCACTGCCACGCCGTCGCTGAACCCTAATCCCGCACAAGCGAGCCAGGACTTGAGTAGGCTAGTGGTGGAGAAGAATGCGAAGCAGGTCAATGGAGGAGGAGCAGGGACTACGGTGCCTAGTGTCACATATACAAGCATTGCTGCGGCGCCTAGCTTGAAGCCGAAGAAGAAATATTGCGATATCACAGGCTTGCCGGCGAAGTACAAGGACCCAAAGACAGGATTGTTCTACTACAATGCGGAGGTCTATGCTGTGTTGAAGGGTTTGACGACCGGACAGGTGCAGGAATACCTGGCTGCGAGAGGCGCGAACACGGTGCTCAAGTGAGCGAGGAATGAGCCATTTGCTCAGGCAACATGTACGATGCCCGGACTTTTCTATATCTACGGGCGAACGGACGGATGTAAGAGAGGATATGCGAGAGACCGTGATGAACGTCGCAGAGAGCGTACGACAGGCCATGAACCTCGCGTCGCTCTCATGAAGTGGCAGCAGCTCAAGGAGCAAGCAGAGGCGTACTGCCATTATGATACCCAGAATACCAATCAAGAACAAACTTCTTCCAACCTCAAATCACGTGCACGACTCACCACAAATACAAAACTACACATATACAATCACATCAAAGGCATGTCGGAACGAAACAGTCAAACCCCTTCCACCCGCCAGACTCCTTTCGAAGCAAGGCTCAAGAAGGCGCTCCGGCTTAGTAGTGTTCCCTGTTGAAAACATTTGGTTCAATCTTCGCCCAGGACGGGGTACCGTAAGCTATTGGGGAGAGCAGACAGTTACAGACGTGACTTCCGGAGAAGTGCTGTGCTGTGGTCCAGGCGATGTGTGAGGTTGGATTTTCGGAGTTGAAGTGGTTCTCAAGTTCAGACCTAGTGGCCTTGAAAATAAGCTCCGTGTCATCGTGTAGAGATGATACTACTAGGTGATACTTTGGTAGATGGTGCTGGTATTTTGGTGGTGTCAGCAGCTCGAAGTATATCTTTCTGTTCGAGGTAAGATATTGAATGAGCTTGGGCATGTATAAGAACACATGTCTCATATGCCAGCTGGTCACATTTTAGTAGTGTTTGGTTAGTGATGTAGGAGGAACGTGAATACTGAGGTCGAGAAAAAGCTTGCCGACATCGAGCGCTCTCCGCAACATTTCGCGGAGGTGCTGTCGCACGGACGAATCCACTTCTCAGCCTCGCCAGCAGCCAATACAGACCTGAGTGAACACCTTTACAACTGCGGATATAGCTGTGGATTGTTTGTCAATGTACCCATGATTTACCGCCATTCTGGAAGCCTCGCCGAGAGCTCTCCGTCTTTTCCTACGTGCACACTCTAACATAACTCAATATCGAAGAACACACGAGGGCAATGTGGTCAAAGTAGCCCCAAGACATACTCTCCTAGAGACCCAGCAGCGTGGGTCATCTTTGGAATGGAAGTTTGCCATGCCCAAGGCGATTTGACATCCCAACAATGTCGTTAGGCAGTCCACAGGTGTGCGCTGCGAGCAGCTGCAGATCGCTGGCTTCACTTGCGTCATGCTTCCGAATAAGACGTGAGGAGCTCAGAACGCATCTCCGTCCATGCCGTGTGTGACTTATCTTACATTATCTGGTCATGTTGCAATTGTAGAAGTAGTATGCATCGATATTCTCTGCGCTGTCTACTCTATCTCACACCTCAAATCATGGCTCAAGGTTACCTCACGACCCCAAAATCACCACCAGACTTACACATACCCGAGTCTGATGTGGCTGTCAAAGTATCATGTATCGACAGGTGAGCTGGATGATGGCGAAACGCAGAAACAAGCACGAACAGACTGACATACGATAAGCACTTCTCGTCTCAAACTCCCAATGTCTCCCTTCCTCCAGCCTGACTATGCCGGCCATCCGAACCTGACTGGACCATCGCTCTCTTTCCTTATCGAGCATCACTCCGGCAAGACGGTTCTGTTCGATCTGGGAGTTCGCCACGATTGGCAAAAACTCCCATCCTACCCCAAGTTCCGCCAAATGGCTTGGGGCATCACGGTGCAGAAGGACGTAGCGCGAATCTTGAATGAAAATAAAGTCAACGTAGCCAACGGGGCCATCTCATCAATAATTCTCTCTCATCACCACTGGGACCACACCGGAGACCCCAGCACTTTCCCATCCAGCACTGAACTCGTCGTAGGTCCTGGCTTCACAAGCGCTCATACGCCAGGATACCCCGAGAACCCAAACGCTACACTGCTAGAGACTGACTATGAAGGGCGCACGATGCGTGAGATCGGCTTCTCTGACGAGTTGGAAATCGGCCGCTTCCGAGCACACGACTACTTCGGCGACGGCTCGTTCTATCTCCTTGACACCCCAGGTCACTCCATCGGACACATGTGTGGGCTTGCACGAACCACGACTGATCCTCCAACCTTCATCTTCATGGCAGGAGACGCTTCCCACCATGCTGGCGAGTTCCGTCCGACTGTATACCTGCCTCTACCTAAAGAGATCAACACATCCACGGCACATTCTGGCTCCGGCTTCCAAAACGTACACTACGACAAAAGTGCAACGAAACCTTTCTACAACGTCACTTCGAGCTTCGCATACGATAAAGAGTTAGCGGACTGGACGATTGCAGGCATGGGAGAGTTCGATTGTCAAGATAATGTGTTGTTGCTGACGGCGCACGACGAGCATGTCGTCGAGCCAGAGCCGCTCATCAGCCTCTTCCCGGAGTCGCTGAATGATTGGCATGAGAAAGAAGTGGGCAAGAAGGCGAAATGGCTATTTCTGCATGACTTTGAGAAGGCGATCGGAGCTAGGGAGGCTGGGCGTGAGCCTTTCTCGTGGAGAAAGGAATCATGAGAAGTGTCGAGATGCGAGACGGGAAACTGTAACATGCAGCCGCTTTACTGAGATCTGTGTGCCTACATGGCAAGTATTGGTCCATACGGGAGCCTCTATAGGCGATGATAAAAGCACGTATGTGTCATCGAGGAACCCATGAGAAACACAGGTGAATTGATAGAGCACTTCATGTGTCACGTGTATGATCAGGCGAATAGAGATCGACATGAGTACGGTTGCCTATGGGCAGTGTTGCGGCTCGCTCGGCGCGGCAGTGCGCGATTGCGTACGAAGGCCAGCGCATGCAGCAAGCACCTCTGCCGGTTTGATTCCACGCCGGTCTCGAAAACAGTCCAGGTAGCTTCGCGAGCTTCGCAGTGCGTTTAGAAGCTCTCGATTACCTAGAGCGCATTGCTGCGCCTCATCGACCTTTGCCTAACGAACAAATCAATTCGGCCAGACCAAGAGGGCGTCCGCCACACTCCGCCCAGGCGAGAGGAAGCTCCAGGAGAAAGGCTCGAAAGCATCCCCTGGCACGCCTAGCAAGCAAGAAAGAAAGATAAAACAGCATGACAAACTCGCCTGCGAGCCAGACCAATGGCACGTCGTGGGGTGCATTCTGGGCGCAGGATCCCAATGGCGGGGAAATAAAGTGCGCATGCAGGGCTTGAGTTGGCACTTTGCCCAAAATCGGCTGCGTTTTGGCTCGTACCATCGTGACGCGCCAGTCAGACGAGGGATACCTGGTTACATCCCACGAGGAGCTGACGCTGGTGGCGGGTTTCGCCACGGCTGTGAGCTGTCGCTGTTTCTTGTGTTACGTGGTTTGGGTAGCTACACCTTCATGCGTTTTTGGTGATGTTGTGCATGATTGTGCGCGAGCGGTGTGGTTTCGCGTGGCTGTGGCCTTTCTCTTGAGCACAGGTGACGAAGCGTGGAGTTGCTCACATTCCTGTGTTGATTTTGGTTGCGACGGTGCAACAAGACCGGGAATATCGAGATACAGTGTATGAGTATAGACAGTAGGCATCAATACAAGAGAGTCGTCGAGCGAAGGCACGCGACACCATAAGGCGCGCGCTAGAGGCGAACGGACTTCCCGTGTATTCAGGGCGAGAGTGGCGAGAGTGGGTCATGTCTGAGTCGCGCGAGACTTCACCCCATCAATATTGTCAGAATGGCGGCAACAACAGGAAGAGCAAGGTGAATTTGAAAATCATATCATTATATCGTTCTGCATAGCTATCGAACATGGGCGCCAGTGAAAGCGCGCCTCGGTGTAAAGGGGACCCACGAGCAGCTTGGGTAATGAAGCGACAATTGTACAAGAACACGAAACACAAAACCCGCGGAGATCGAGAGATTGAGCTGGTGACAGCTGGAAAGGAATGAGCGAGTGTCAAGGTGGACCGATGTTGGGCTGCAGAAGACATGCAGGAGCCAACAAAGGTAGCGGTGAGGATCAGTGTCTGTGGCTTGGACACTGGCGAAGTCCTCGCAATGTGCGCGAGAGGGTGAGTTCGTGCTGAAGAATGTGCTGCTCGAGTGACGAATGTATTGGTTGTATTGTTGGATGCGTCGTGCAGGAAAGACTGCAGTCACCCAGACACCGAGGACGAAGGCGTCAAGGCGTGATGGACATGCAGGGTAACTGCCCGTCGTGGCAAATGCGACGGGCATACAGAGAATAGTCGTGGCGTAGAGCGTTCGCGGATGTCGCTACGTTGCGCAGAAAAGACGAGGAGGAGGTGGTGAAAGACTCCTCGCCTTGAGTGAAGCCTCGGTCATCTTGCGACGACGAGACTGCCACCGCTGACACCGTCGGTGGCTGCGATGCCGGAGCATCTAAATCTTCATACCAGGGATACGGCGCCATGGGATGCGGGCACCACGCTTGATGGCACGGTGGTAGTTGAATGGACCAGCCTTGCCGTGTTGGATGGGCAAAGCGAGGGCGACCCAGGTGGCGGAGAAGGCAGTCACACTGGCGTACAAGCACGCGCTCTGGTATAGAGTGAAGCCGAACATTGTGATGGCAGGAAAGAGGTTGATGTTGTGGAAAGAGTATTGGTGAGCAACGAGGTACGTGAAGATGTTGTTGGAAGTACCGGCCTTCGCTGTGAGTGGAGAGTTTGAGGAGAGGAATGGAATGAAAGAGCAGAACAAAGGCTTATAAATGGTCACACGACGGGGGAACAGCAAGGTACCTCTCATTTGTGTATCATTGTATCAGAGTATCAAAGTACCCCGCGCCTTCCCCCATGGGCTGCTACCCCGGAGGCGTCTTTAGTAAGGTACCCAAGTCGCTCTGCTATATGAGTGGTCTCGGAGTCTGCAGCGGCGACTAGCGACATGCAGTGACTGGTCAGCCACATTCGATCCGCTTTACGAGGTACACAAGTACTGCGAGCTCTCGGCGGACGTTTGGAGGCGGAGCCGCGACGATGGCTGGACAGCTGCAACAGGATTGGCAGCCAGCTGTGTACGTACTCAGGTACGTATCCAAGTAACTAATGACCCGACGCGCTGAGTTTCGTACGTCGGTCTTGTGACTGCTGGCCACCGGAGATGAGACAGTCTGGCCGCGAATGATCAACAGTACCGCTCCAGTGGGCGTCGGCAGTGAGTCTATAGTATCGGAGGTATCTTCGTGGTGGTGATCTGATAGTTCGCAGAGGAAGAAAGAGTACAGCCTGAAAGCTACATGTAGATACATTCATAAGGAGGCTCTGCAACATCATGCGACCGCGTCTGCACAGTCGCTCGCCAACTCCTGTTACCATCCGAGCCATCGTCCTGGCACTCTGCCGTTTCTGCCCCTAAGGCAATCTCTCACGTGCTACTCTGTGGCTACGCCCTGACTGCTGACCATTAGCTTTGCCTGATCGCCCGTCGACGACAAAGAGCCTCGGCCGGAGCCTGGATCTCGTGCGACCTGGACAATCGACGGACCGATAGGAGCTGCACCATGAGAAGCTATGGCATCATTGCTTGTTATGCACGATTTTCAAGCCTCCATTTATGCGTTATGATGTACATACAGGGGTCTGCTTGCAGGATATCGCCCTTGTTTCCTGCTCGTTGTGGCCCACCATCAACTGATGTACTCACCAAATGATCATATGCTGGCTCTCGTTGCTGCCCGAACTGACTGAATCCGAGTCTACACGGACCGTAGATCGCATATTGTGTCGCAAACTGGATCCAGTTCAACCTGTGGCATGCCCACTCGGGTAAAGAGTCCGTCTCAATGGCGCTTTGTCCTTCCGAATGCTGGCTGCGTTGTGCAGAGGCTCTCATGGCTGTTGTGCGCGAGGCTCTGCTGGACTTGCTCCTAGACCTCGTCTTGGATGACTCGTAGTTCGCCCACAAAGCCTGACCGGTGCTGTCCTCAACGATTTTAGTGTTGGCTGTGCTCTGTCCTCGAACGAACGGCCACATGCTGTGCTGGGGATTTCTGCCGAAATGATGAACCAGTACTGCTCTCCCAAGGATCCTGAATCGAGCAGACAGAAGCTGCAAAGTGCAGCGATGGATCTTGCGAAAGTCAAAATCTCAGGAACGAAGATAAGCGTAAAGCAATGGCTGCTATGATCCTGCTTGCGCATAAGTATTGTAACGTGGCGGAGACATCGCTGGCAGTGCGATTGTTGGACACACCAACTCGTGCGTGTGGCACACACATCCGCCATCTTTTCAAACAAAAGAGAGAAGCCTATCCGGTTCGTATCCCTCGAGATCAGTATGTGTCGCTGATGACGCCTCGCGCAGATTCCTCGAGCTCGAACCATTGTTTACCACTCCATCGATCACCCCTTGTTGTTAGCACACCCGCAAGCAGAATTTGGTGGTACCTTGCAGTTACGGTAGGCCAAAGACACCCGCTACCTTGACCACTTCGGCCAGATGAATATGTCATCCTTCCAGCACCATGTTAGGACAGTCGACGGATTGTTGAAGAATCCGAGCATCCTCCACCTTGAAAACCGCTACTGCGCATCAATGTGGATACTTCAACGGGTGGAAGCGGGACGCCACGGCAGGATTCGGCTTTTACGGCGTCAAAAGAGCCAGGACCAGCCACACTATATAACTAGCCATCGATCATTCCGAAAATCAGGGCGACTTCTTGCGCAAGCTGGTCCACCGGCTCGTGTAATCCACAGCGGACGCTATAACGTGCAGCAAGACCAGACAGGCGAATGGCTTCCGTACTCCGATCCTGAGCCTTGTCGATCGTTTCAACGCTATGCGCATAGGATCGTAGTTGACATGGAGGTGACCTGAGCGTTCACATGGCCGAAAAGATACACGATGCGTCTCGCAATCTTCCCAAATCGATGTTGAGCGCAGTCAGTCTGAATTACTGTCTTGGCTTCTTGATGGCAATGACGCTCATATTCTGTGTTGGTGACGCTGAAGCTGCGCTCGCAGGAGCCGACAACTATAATGGTTATGCTTTTCTCGGCATTTTCATGCACAATATTGGAAACCGCCATGCTTTGAACATGATGGTATTCCTGGTCATCCTCGGCCTCACTCACTGCGCCATCAGCGAGACAGCCGTCACTACACATTTCTCCTGGTCAGAATATTCCTCTTCGCGCAGTACTGGTACCGTTCACCATCACCGCTCTCCTGTCTCTCATCGATATCGGGCCGAACGTTGCTCTAGACGCAATCAACTCCCTTGCTGGAGTCTCCATGCTCTCCAGTTACCTAATCTTGATCGCCTGCCTAGTCTGGCGGCGCATCTACGGTGCCCCTCTACCTCCCCGGCAATGGTCGCTCGGGCGTCTCGGTCTACCCATAAGCATAGCTGCACTGTGCTGCGCAGCTCCCCTTTGATTCTTCGAATTGTAAGTTCCACGAATAGGAAAAACTCATCCTCAAGCTACAATACTAACAAAAAATCACAGTTGGCCTCTGGCTCTGCCCGTAGAGGCTGTTTCTATGAACTGGAGAAGTGTCCTATTCGTAGGCTGCATTTTCGTTAGCATTGCCTTCTGGTTCACAAAAGGCCGCCATTGGTACACAAGGGCCAGTCATGCAACTGCGACGTGACATATAGACAGAAGTTCGTCGATGCGAGCGAACTACTTCTTCCACCCGGCCTCGCGCTGGTGATTGACGTTCAGGAAGTCGAAGAGACATGCGAATGCAACTGTGAAAGTCAGAAGGAGCCATCTTAGGGGACTCGGTCAAGAAACTCACCACCGCCAATAGTCACGTTCAAGTAAGAGCGCCACCGCCAGGTAGATCGATCAGTGATGACACCTCCAAGGAATGGGCCTATGGTAGCACCGAAGGTGGCTCCCAGGTACACGATTGACGTGTACTCACCACTCTCGCAGCGGCACAGGGTCGGTAGCGATGGTATCGATCAGAGGATTGATGCCACCACCTCCGAACTCCTGGATGGTGCGAGCAGCGATGAGCATCAAAACAGAATTCGCACGACCACGCAGTCCACTATCTAGAGTGAATATTGCGACTGCTCCGAGCAGCAAGATACGGCGTCCGAAGATGTTGCTCGCCTGCGCGAGAGGAGATAGCATTGCCATTGACGCAAGCAGTGCGAGATGTTCTGCTGTAGCACAGGTTCTAAGAGTTGCGTTGTCATGGTCGCATAGTCTGATTTCGAGTGCGGATTGATGTGTAGTGCATTGGTGTTGAAGTCAAAGTGACATGCCGGACAAACGTCGCCTTTTGTATTGTAATGTCAAAGACAAGATCAACTGTGATTATTTGTGCATCGTTGTCTCCGAATGGAAGGGGCTGAGCGTGTGACGCCCGGAATGGACAAAAGATGAGAGACTATGAATCACCCAGCTTCATTTTCATGACCATTTTGTACAAACTCAGACGGAATTGATCCACTGATACCAGCGTCTCGATGTCAACACCGAGAGCGTACATTGATAGTGTCTGTGAACGTACATGATATGTCATATCCTCACCGTACAACAAGAACATGAAAGGGACATACAACCTTGTGGTTAGACCGTCAAGATTGTCGGCCCAAGTGATCAAGTTTGGGACTGTTCATCGCTTGCATCAGACTTACACGTGCATGTACCAGTAGATAAAACAATGACGAGACATAACGTGAAAATAAAAGGCGTAAATGCATTCGTCGTAGAAGGTAGCCCCATAACAGCCATCAATATGAGATTCGGCCGTTGCTAGGCTGGGTCGAGCCGCTCCCCACCAAAACAACAATTCTGAAACGGCCGATCAAAGACATACAGACGATCTCTCGCTGGTGCGAACGCCCTGACACGACCACGACACAACACACAACACCACGCAATGGAGTCGCCATCCATACACATCAGCAATCCTATCGAGGACAGCGCTTTCAACGTCGACGGCCCGCCCTCATCACCCTTCCAGAGCGTCATCGACGGCGCCAGCAGGAGCCCAAGTAAACAACACAAGCCTTCACTAGGCGACATCGCATTGGACGCGATTGACGAGAATGTCGCGACACCTCAAGAAGCACACTCGCCCGACAAGACTTCGTTCATCGACTTCACAGACTTCATGGACGACAAGGAGAATGTGCCGCAAGAAGAACCAACGGCAACCAAGATCAGCATCTCACCAAAGAAAATCACAACACCAGGATCTGTGAAGTCAGCCAGGTCACCGGCGCGTTCGGTGAAAAGCATCGAGGAAAGAAGAGGCAGCGCGGACTCGGATCTCATGCCTCCACCCACCCCTTCTGCGCGCAAGACTCCCAGCAGAACACCCAAGAAGACTCCTCTGCAAGCCAAGCGCGGCGCAGAAAGCACAACACCACACACCCTCACACGCGGCAACTCGTATGAGCGGGCAGACCCAACTCCCAGACGGACTCCTTCGCTTTTCCAGGCTGGTCTGGATCTACGCGCATCGACCATGCAAGGCCCAGACGCTACCAACATCGACGACACCTGCTTCAGCACATTTTCAGAAATCCCCGAGATGACCATTTTCGCGAAACTAGGGCAGAGCCCAACCAGACGCGGCGACATGACCCGCACTCCAGGTCAAGTCGCGGCTACACCTTCCACATCCCGCAAACGCCTGTCTTCATCATCGCGATCCCCTTCACCCACTCCTCGTAGGCGAAGGACGCCGAATCGGGGCTCGGATGACACGACAAACCTGTTGCTCGACTTCACACAGCAGATCGAAGGTATTTCGCGACCCAATGCATCAGTTACGCCTGGCAAGTCTTCAACCGAGCCAAACCTGCTCCAGTACATCAACAACCAGCGTTCACCTCACAAGAGAGGGCAAAGTCTGGCCACTCCGGGGAAGCAAAGCAACCTACTTAACCTATTAGACTTTGAGCTGCCGCCTGCGCCTACACCTCGTTCCATTCCTACGATCACAGTCAGAGAACTCGAGTCTCTTAAGTCATCATATCTTTCGCAAATCTCGAGTCTCAAGGCTACGCTAAGTGGCAGAGAAGCCGAGGTCGAGAGTCTAAAGCGCGCAGTCAACGATGCTGAGAGGCGTGTTGGCGAATCGCAAGAAGAGCTACGAGAAGAGAAAGATGCTCGCGCGCATGCCGAGTCAGAAAAAGCAGGCTGGGTGAAGCGCGGACAAGAAGTTGAGCTGGTCTTGAAGAGCGTCAAAGAAGAAGTCATGCGCACAGAAACCGAGAAGGAGGACCTGCTTCGCAAGATCGAGGATGCTGAGCGTAGGATTGACAACGCGGAAGCCCGAGCCATCAAAGCTGAGGAACGCTTTGCTGATGCTCTTGCGGCTCGAGCGGACCCAGCCGATGGAAGTACTTCTGCCACGGAAGAGCAAGTCCAGAAGCTCGTCGCGGCACAGATCGATGCTAAAATCGAGGCCGTTAGTCGCGAGCTACACGCCGTGTACAAGGAGAAGCACGAGAGGAAGGTGGGAACTCTGAAGAAGAGCTACGAAGCGCGTGGCGAGAAACGTTGCGCAGAGCTTCAAAACCGCCTGGACGCCATGCAACGCGAGAACGAGGAACTGCAAGCCGCCAAAGACGCGACCTTCACAGGCCCCGTCAGCGGAATCAGCAACGAGGAATGCGCGGCCATGAAGGCCGAAATCGAAGAACAGCGAGCCCACCTCGCGCGCCTCGAAAACGAGATTCGCACGTCGCAGCAGCAGCAGGCGGTCCTCATGGAAGACCTCGAGCGCGAGCGTATCGAGAAGGGCGATCTTGTGGCCGCCGTCGACGAGATGCTTGCTTTGCAGTCTGAGGCAGGCCCCTCGCAGGCGCAGACGCCGCAAACAGAACGATCACAGATGCAAGGCGCGATCAGCGTCGTGGAAGATTTCAGGAAGAGCATTTCGCGTCCGTCTGGACTGAAGCCTCCTGGTGCGGTTGAGAGCAGGATCGGCCGTGGTGGCGCGACGCCTGGCAGTGCTGCGAGAGGAGGCGCTGGCAAGAGCCGCATGCTGGCGAACATCGAGAGGATGGGCAGGGCTGGCGAGCACTGAGGATTTTCTTATGTCGTGATGAGGGCTTCTATTTCGTTGTCTCTTTTGTTACACAAAATGACCTGGCTGAAGGGCACTGTAAAAGTACGGGTGCGATGAGGCGTTGGGCTTCTTCCGGGAATTTCGTAGTCTGGGTAGAAACGTGCGACATGAAGTATTTCTTTTCCGTAAGATAAGTCTACACATGTGTATCAAGAATACATCTTGCACGGAGCTCTTTCAATGCACTCGCTCGAGCTCAGAAGTGCACATATGGGCCCCATATTTCACCGTACGACAAAGTCCGCATGCACCCCCGTGTCGAAGCGGCGCCAGCAGCCAGCGACATTGAAACAATTCCCGTCTGGCTGGCTGTCAGGTATACTGCCAGCAACACACCTTCCACAACATATCCACAATGCCTCGACTGCCTATATCACAGCAGGCCGCGCGCCTTGCTCTGACACGACCAACCGCCACAAGACAATCACAATTCGTCTGCCGCGCATGCGTCCGCCAATACCACCCCAGTCCTCTTCTCCGCGCCGAACTGCCTTTCTGGAAGCGCATTACGAACTCTCTTTTCGGTTCATCTGAGCAGAAGGCTGCGACCGAGAAGCGCGATGAAGCGCACCAGCAGCGCTTGCAAGAGCTGGCTGAGCAGGGCGGCGGCAAGACCGAGACTATCGTGGACGACAAGGGCCGCACATGGACAATTGCTGCGGTTGTGGATCCTAGCATCAACAAGCAGTATGTGCAGGCACAGCGGTGGGATGGTCTGGAGTGGGTGGGCAGCAAGGAGTGGATTGCGAGGAAGAATGATTCGGGGGAGGCTTACGTTGGGTGAGTTACTGGGGATCTTTTGAAGGTGTGCATGAGAGGGTACGTGCAGGCGCTGACTGTTCGTGTGCAGATTCAACCCTAGGAGAAAGCTGGAATTGAAGCCTATGCAGTGGCATCGTGTTCTGCACCATGTCACTGTCGAGGTTCTGGCTCTGGCACAGGCTGGCAGAGACGTCAGTGCGGTCCACACCGAGCGAGCTGTCAAATATGAGGACTGGAAGCGTACTGCTGATGTACAAGTCAAAGTGAACAACGGCGCAGTCGAACTTCATCTACCCACGGATGATAGCTTGGAGCTGATCCTGAAGGCTGTGCCTGAGAGCTTGGCTGAGGAGATCATTATGGCTGCGGAAAATGCTGAGGCAGTACCGGAGCCAGTGTCAGAGGAGGCTGCACAGGAGCTTGCGGAAGAGCTTGCACAGGAGTCTGCAGAAGAGGGTTTGGAGACAGTAGCAGAGACAACGGCAGAGGAGAGCGCAGAAGGATTTACAGAGCAGCATGTCGACCCGAAGGATATTGATGCGGCAGAGAAGGTCACTATGCGCGCAATCGCAAGCGCCATTAACCGCACTGCACAGAGAACGAGATTCGTCGGCCAGGGCGCAAAGGTACGGAAGGAGACCATAAACGAGGCCGACCAGGGCTTCCTGCAGACACCCCTGGCAGATCCGACTATCAAGCTTGCTGTAAGTGTTTTTGGACTTCACAACACCAGACCTTGCGCTGACACTTCCACAGATCATCAAGCGTGTGCAGCAATTGACGGGTCTGCGCATACCCGACCACACGGTCTCGACTGCAAACACCGTGGAGGGCCTCTTCTCAGCCGTCAAATTCAAGCCCGAGCCCAGCAAGCTCTTCAAGAACGTGCAGCTGAGGAAGACGAGCGCAACACTGCCCAACGTGACCATCCACCAAGCCAGGCAAACACCAATCCACAAGCACAAGGAGGTCGGCAGATGGAAGGTGATTGAGGAGGAGCTGGTGAACAGAGGCCTTCCCGTCACTGGTAGCAGGTACCAGGGCGCAAAGACCACCTCCCCAATGCTTTAAGGGGAGTCATGCAGCAGAAGGGGAATGATTTCGGCATTAAAACTTGGGGTTGCATTGCATCGGTAGCTCGAGGGCTATGATCCTGGAAGGTAAACAGAGCCGACAGTGTAGCGTCGTCTGTGGTCGGCGAATGGTGGCGAGTTGCCACTGGAAGTGAGGAGTGCTCATTGCACGTCGCTCACATGTATTACCAGGTGTACTTTCAGGGGAAATTTGTATAACATGTGTTTCCATAACTATTCATTCTCAGGTCTCTTCCCCTGAGCTCTGTATACTGCATATTTGCTTGTGCTTCGGCGAGAGTGAATGCTCATCATATGTAAGCAGTCAATTGAATCACATTTCAAACGTCTCGCGGAAAACATCAACAACCATCAACGCCGAGGGAACGACAACTAACTCGCGTCACTTGCGTGACATCGAGGCAGCTTTCTTCCCACGACGACCGAACCAAGGCTACCCATCAAGCAAATCGCCTCCTGATGCTGTCACCAGGAGCCTTCATGGCAATCTTGGTGCTGGTCACTCTGGCCATTGCATCGCCTACCACAACCCTCGAAGCGAAAGACTCGCACCACCTCATTCGGCAAGCGGCGACCGCGACTTCACTCGCCTTGCCCTCTATACCGACCATCACCATCGACATCCTTCAGCCGCCCTACGTCAGCCTCCACAGCATCGCCGCGCGAGATGCTCAGGCGCCCGAGCCGACGACTGCAACGACGACTCCTCCACAACTTGGGTCGATTGTGCGCGTCTGAATAGTCACGATAAAAAGCCATCACGAACCAAAGTTTATCACATATGGCCTTCAAACTACGAACATCAGCTCGGCTCTGCACCATTGGAGCGAAGTGTCAGTGACGAGTTCAGCGAGCAACTTCACGCAGGCTGTGGACATCAACCAGACAGAGTCGGGTTGCACGGCTATCTGCGGTGCTTTGAACGCCGATGGGGAGTGTAGTCAAGTCACACACTGTCTCGAAATGGGAGATGGGAAAGTGCAAGGAGGGAGCCCGCAGCGGGCGAACGATGCTGGCAGCGCAAAATCGAACTGTTGCATTGCAGAGAGTGTGCTGTTGATGTTCGGGGTTTGGATGATGCTTTGACTTTTGACTGAGTTGCCTTGACTTCCTGCATTGCACGCTCGACTGGTCAGACAAGGCAATCGTCCCCAGCGGCAAGGCATCGCAGACCATTGGACATCTCGGCGGAGCTGATGGGGCTAGGACTGTACTATGCTGGTGGCCAATCGAGCGTGACACAATTGGAGCACGGCGCGTTGGTGCTCGGGCTTGTAACGCATTGGGGAATATCAGGAGATTTGCACTAGAACGAATTGCAACTTTCCAGATTTAGTCTTACATTCAATGGATGGCAGCCAGACTTTCGCGTGCTCCCTGTATGTTGAGGTGTGATAAACTGCGTCTTCAACGCTGACATGGGATCGATTGACATGGCCTTGAGTAGCTTTTCCGCATCAACTGCAAGTATCCGAGATACAGTGTGGCAAGCATGTCACCAATTTCGTTTGCTGTTGTTCTCTGTGGAACGTTCTGTCAACTCTTCATCAGGCCCGCTTATGTTACTTCTGCGGGTTTTCCTCGTCTGAAAACAAGCAAGTGGACAATCCACACAATTGGACAATTCGTGAGCACCTCATCAGACTGACGAGATGGCGACCTGGGATTCCCCTGTCAATAGCTCCACCTCCATGATATACACTACGACGTGGGCATTCGTCGAGCCATGGGTCTTTGCTGATAGCCAAACTACGCCTGTAATTTTCCACCTCACCGCGTCCACTACATCTGCAACGATTCCAAAGGCGGCGCCCATCTCAATCATCTACGACGGTTCGAGACGGGGGAAATTCTACATCAACACATCGACTTCGCCAATTGTAACACCAAGTTTGCCTCCCATGGCTTTGGCGACCACGAGCGGCCAGACTGAAAGTTCACCAGCTTCCACAGAGGCCTATCCATCATTGAGCGCAATGCATTCGAACGCCACACAGGTATCTCGGACAACTGACTTTGAGATCCCTTCTTCACCATCATCGCACCCACGCAGCCTTCCGACAATATTGCTCACGCGGCCTCGCCTTTGTCGAAGGACAAGTCTGGACTGACCCTTGGCCACACCATCGGCATTGCGATTGGTTGCATCTTCGTGGGAGCTGCGTTTACTGTCCTTGCAGCTTGCGTCTTTGTTCGCAGGAAGAGGAGATCGAAGGTTTCATCATCATCATCGTCATCATCATCATTATCATCAGAGAGATCGGGCAGCAAATCATCGATGTCGGATAAACTCATAGACAGGAAGTCACCACCGATCATCATGGAGTATATTGAGCGCCCCATCATACATGAGATTCGAGACTCTACTGGCCAGGCCCTCTTCGAACGACGAACTGGTCGCCATGTTCACACAGCTCAATAGTTCCATCGCAGAATACGCGCAGATGTGTATCAGTCCGAACACTAGATCACAACTGCTGGCTACCGAGACTAATAGTTTACGAGTATTGGATGAGATACTCGGACCTGAGTCTTCGATTGGCGTAAAGAGATTAGCTGTTTTACGGCAACATGACCAGACACGAGCGGCTGGCCTTCTTCACATCATCGCGTGGTCGATATTGCCAATGTCAGGAGCTCAGGTGCTCCGGAAACTACGTTGCTTCCACCAGAGATTTTGGAATCTATGTCCTCGATGACTGGTATGCAGGCCGACGTGGATGGTATGGCTTCTCATTGGCAGAGTGTTTTAGGAATTTCACTGACTGATTCGCTGAAGGTCGTACGGTCTTGCTTGCAAAATGACGACAAATTGTTCGAGTACTGATGGAGCCAACACACGGAAAGAGCACTGTCATCAGCCGCAACGATCCGAGATAAGTCAATATTGTAGGGTTTGATGGAGAGACTCAGTCAGATCGTTCAAGTGATTACTGGGAGTAGGAACGATGAGCGAGATGTACGCGAAGTGGCACGTCTCATTGGTGAAGGTGCCATCCTTGGGTACCATCTATTCACACAATCATCGAAGAGGACTTTCGATTGGTCCTGGCCGCGACCTGGGCGTACGCTTGATCTTGTACTTTTCCCAGCTTTGTTGAAAATTTCCGACGACCAAGGTCATATCCTTCCAGCATCGGAGCTCAAAGCACCTATGACACTGCAGCATCATCCTGCAGAATCTTATTGAGTCCATCTCGCTTCAAGCAGTTCTCAAGCTTGAAGCTTGCAGCGAGCTCATCCAGCTCTTCCAACGTTTTGTTCTCGAAATAACTCGCATACTCGTAAGTCAGCAACTCCGACATCAGCATGTCACGAACAACACGATTGATCTGCTTTTCTAGACCCCAGTGGAACGGATACCGCTTTCCATGAAATTCCTCAGGAATCTCTTCCTTCAAATGCTGAAGTATAGGCTCCCAGATGTGCTTAACGTTCGTGTCGTTGCGGCCCCAAGGATCGACACCTAAGCGTTTCTTCTTGTCCAGGAAAGGCTTGAGTAGCCGCATGTACGCGGAGTCTGGGTTCGTGTACACCATGCCTTGGAAGCCGATGTCTTTGTACAGCCAAATACTCCAATGGATCTGGTCTTCTTTGTAGATTGAAAGCTGTCTGCCGAGCAGATTGTAGCGTTGCTGGTTTGTCTGCTCACAGTCTTCTTCGTCGGGGCTCGCATACACGGGACCGAATTCACCATTCCAGATCTGTTGGGTGTTAGCAGTGACGCCCGGGCTGTTTCACACTAGGCAATACACACTGGAACCACCCTCTCTCGCATGAAAGCCACTTTACGCTCATACTGGCGCTTGAGTGTGTCGATCTGCTCATCTGTGCCTTCATAAGGCTGACCAGCGGGGAAGCCCATGTTTGAGTAGTCGTGTATGGAGTACACACAATTGGGCAGCACTTCTTCGAAAGCAGAGAAATCCATGGAGTAGCTGTTACCGTCAAGGAAGAGAATGTGATCAGGGTCGACCTTACGAATCGCCTGCTCTATGTCCTTGTACCAGATTTGAAGGCGAATGTGCTCTGGGTCTGCAGGCTCGTTCATCGGGTTGTATCCAGCAATCTGCATCGCCCGTCAACACAGACCGCAAAGAAAACGACAAGCGAACGTACCCACGCGTTCCCGGCATAGCGTTTCGCAATCTCGACCCACATCTTCGTGCCCCGGTCTTGAAGGTCTTTGTTCTCCCAGAACAGCGCTCTAGCAATCCCCGAGTCCGAGTGCCAGCCTTGATTCTGACCACCAGGGAACGTATGCATGTCAAGGATCGTGTATATTCCTTCTGCGGCACATGATTCCACCACTCTGTCGACCAAGCGAAAGCCGCTCTCTTTGATCTCGAAATCTTTGGCATCATCCATGAAATGACGATGGTTGATCGGCACTCGGACACAATTCAGGCCCAGAGAGGCGAGAAACTTGGCGTCTTCTCTCGTGAAGAAGTAATCGAGTAATTTATCGAAGAAGTAGTCGTACTTTTCCTGGCCTAAGACCCCGAGTAAAGCTGAGCGCATTTCGTGTTCGTGGCCTGGATATCCGGTGATGAAGTTCTCCATGCTACCGGTATATCAACATGTGGATGTTCTAAGATGTAGATGTGGGAAGATTTCATACTTCAGATGGCCACCTGTGGCGCACTATCAAGGTCTCGTCGTTAGCTGTGTATCTACTGGTGATCTTGTTCCACGTACGCCCTTGAGGATAACCCGCTGACCATTGCCGTCCACTACATCGGTGCCTTGCACGCGTAGCAGACCTCCATTGGCTGCCATCTTGTCTTGGTGTTGTTAGTCTTTGCGACAGTAATGAGGTTCGAATATTGCAACACAATCACAGAGCTCAGTTGGAGAGTCATTTCTACTGATCCTCCATCCGAGGCTAGTAGTGGCACAGGTCGTACATCCAACGAAACGTGATCTGCTTAGGCTAAGTTGTAGTTTCTTTTCACGTCCAGGGTATGGTACAGCTGCACCAACTCCTCATCGGAGGCTTGTTTGTCCTAAACACTGTCCCACTGCAGCTTCTCCGCAGATGATCGTACACATCGCGGCCCATCAACCATTATGATATGGACATGCCTGCGATTTACCCGGCTGATCAGCCTGATAGTGGAGACATTCTTAGCAAGTCTTGTTGATACGCCTAATGCTTACTGCAAGCCACACGCCTTGCTTAGAAGTGTAGCATGGGAGTCCAAAATACGTACTTGCCGTGCCGGCAGAGCACACAGTATAAGGTGTGAGAAGGCTGCGGTCGTGGCTTTAGGTCTTGCTGTTGAGCTCAGGTGCATCTGATCTACGACAATGGCTCCAACTACACGAACGGATGTCGCGGTGGTGACTTCGCAGTCAGAAGTACGACGGTTGCTCGATCTTGATACCGTGCCATGGTATAAGCGACGCAACCTCAGACGGCTCTACTTCGCCCTCATACCGGCTGTGCTTGGTGTTGAGATGACTTCGGGGTACGATGGGTCAATCATGAACGGCTTGCAAGCTGTTAAGCCATGGCTCGATTGTCAGTATCTTCCACTTAATACACATTCATAACAAACTGATACGATGAACCTCAGATTTCGACAACCCGAACGGTGCTCTCCTCGGCCTCATCAGCGCAGCCTTCAGTATTGGAGCTGTCATCGCGATTCCTGTTGTCCCGTACGTCAACGACAGGTTCGGTCGCAAGCACAGCATCACCCTAGGCTCCGCCATCCTTCTTATCGGTGTGATCATCCAAACCGCTTCCATCAACATCGCGATGTTCCTAGTCGCTCGTATTCTACTTGGCATGGGTATCCCATTCTGCATCAATGGCGCATCCCAACTCATCGCCGAGCTCACCTATCCTCGCCACACCGCCGTGCTCAACGGCCTTTTCAACGAGAGCTGGTACGTCGGCGCGATCATCGCCGCGGGTGTCACGCTGGGCACGTTCTCCATGCCTAACGACTGGGCATGGAGAATTCCATCTCTGTTACAGATCGCCCCGTCCATGCTTCAACTCACGTTCATCTGGTTCATACCCGAATCCCCTCGATGGCTGGTCTCCCGTGATCGCAGCGAAGAGGCCTTCAACATCCTCGTCGAGTACCACGGCGAAGGCGACAGAGAAAGTGCGCTCGTGGCAGCAGAGTTCGCAGAGATCCAAGCCACCGTACGAGCTGAGATGGAAGGCTCGAAGAGGCGCTGGGTCGAACTCCTCCAGACTCCAGGCAACAGACGCCGTACTCTAATCGCAGCCTGCGTAGGAATGTTCTCACAGTGGTCTGGCAATGGACTCGTATCGTAAGTCACACCCACCATCTCTCCAATTACAATACCCACTGACACAAACATCAACCCAGCTACTACCTAGCCAAAGTCCTCACAACAGTAGGCATCACCGACCGCCGCAAGCAAAACCAAATCAACCTGGGCCTCACCTGCTGGAACCTCATCACAGGCGTGACTGGTGCCTTCCTCACCAAGAAACTCACCCGCCGCACTCAATACCTAATCGCGTTCGTCGGCATGACAGCCGTCTTTGCTTGCTGGACCGGCGCGAGCGCCGACTACGCCATGACGAGGAACACGCAAGCCGCGGGCGCAGTAGTGGGGATGATCTTCGTGTACTACATGTTTTACACGATAATGCATCCGCTTACGTACGTTTACATCACGGAAGTGTTCCCGTTTGTTCATCGTGCGAAAGGAGTGGCGTTGACCCAGCTGTTTTCGAGGGGTGGCAGTTCGTTTAATCAGTGAGTGGTGGACTCAGTCCCATAATAAGAGGCGTCCGTGTCGGAGAAAGGCTATGCTAACGCGCTTCAGATTCGTCAATCCAATTGGCATCCAGAATATCGGTTGGAAGTAAGTGTTGCCCCGTACTACCTACCAGTGAGAGGTTGCAAAGCTAACGACCCATACAGGTTCTACATCGTTTACGTCGTATGGCTCGCGATCGAAACGACGATCATCTGGTTCCTGTATCCGGAAACCAAAGGACCGACGCTCGAAGAGCTTGGGCGTCTGTTCGAGGACGAGAATCCTTTGGCGAAGGGCAGATTGGACTTGGAGAAAGCGCACAACGATGACGGCGCGATGCATGTCGAAGAGAAGCCGAAATAGCTGAAAAGAGGTATTGATACGTTAACACCTTGATACAAGAATGAGATCATAATCAAGAAATTTTCCAAAGGCGTCATTATTCTGGTGTCTGTCTATGAGGATATCTATGGTGGTCGTTTCAAGTCGCTAATAAAACATGTGAATTTAAACAAAAGCAATCAGGCAGCTCTAATCTCTCCTGATCTCGGGGCTGCCCTTCTCAACATCGTAAGTCTTGCCCTCTTCCACGATCCTGATCTCAGGAGCGGCGGGTGCCTGACCCACCTCAGTCTCCTTCTCGTTCTCTTGCTTCTTGGTACGCTTCATCTTCTTAGCCAAGCGGCCAAAGCCCCTGGCAGTTGGCTTCCAGACGACCACCAAGGGCCAAGTAGTGACCTTGACGACCTTCTCGAACCAGAGGTCAGGGAAGAGACGGATGAGGATGGCCCAAGGCAAGCAGAGCGCGGAGAGGACGATGGAAATACCCCAGTCCTTGCCATTAATGCGCTCAATGGAGAAGGCGCGGCCACCGACGAACATGATCATGACCTGGCAAGAGATCATGATGACGGAGATGGCGATGAAGAAGTAGTTGTGCTGCACGCCGGCGAGGATGTTGAACTTGTTGTCGAGACGGCGGTTGTTGAACTGGTTGAAAATTTGCATCCAGACGAAAGTGTTGAAGACGACAGAGCGGATCTCGCTTCCGTCAAACTCGTAGCCTAGGATTGATGGGCCGACGTAGTACAGGATGAAAGTGACGATGAGCTGGAAAATGGCCTGGCCGATGATCATTTTCCACATGATGGTGGAGATAAGAGGAGCAGTGCGCTTCGCGGGCTTGCGGTTGAGGATTTCCTCTGTCGGTGGGTCTGATGCAAGGGCGAGAGCAGCCATAGAGTCCCTGAGAAATTGTTAGTAAAAGTCATGTGAAAATTAATAGAGAAGCCGAACATACATAATGAGGTTGATCCAGAGAAGCTGTACAGCAGTAAGTACGGACTTCATGCTCTCGTTTGCAACAGCAGAGACAAATGTGATCAAAACGGCGGTGATGTTGACGGTAATCTGGAACTGCAAGAACTTGCGGACGGCATCGTTAACGGCACGACCCCACATAAGTGCAGTCAGAATCGAGGCGAAGTTATCGTCCATCAGGATAATAGCGGAAGCTTCTTTTGCCACTTCAGTGCCGGCAATGCCCATGGAGAATCCAATGTCAGCGGCCTTAAGAGCAGGTCCGTCGTTGGTACCATCGCCAGTAACAGCGACAATCTCTCCAAGAGCGCGAAGCCTAGTGACGAGAATGCGCTTATCTTCAGGTGAAGAACGTGCAAGCACCTGCAAGTTAGGAAGGATTTCGTTCATCTCTGCCTCGCCCAGGTTGCGGAAAGTGGGACCCTCCATGACGATGCCATCAGTGTAGATACCACAGTCAGTCGCAATTGCCTTCGCAGTGACAACGTTGTCGCCAGTAACCATGCGAACGGAAACGCCGGCGAAGTTGCACTTCGCGACAGCCTCTGGAACACCAGGACGAACGGGATCTTGGATACCGACAAGACCGTTGAAAGTCATCGTGTTGAGAACAGCGTCGAAATCGGCTTGCGAAGGATCACTCTCGGAAACGCATCCAACCGGCGGCCACTGCTTGAAGTCTTTTGAGATCAATGCGATGGTGCGAAGTGACTGCTTAGCGTAGAGGTCGATCTTGGATTCCAAAGTCTCGCGTTCAGTAGATCCGAGGGTGGAAGTTCCAGATGGGAGGGCAACATTGGTACAGTGGCCAAGAAGAATCTCGGATGCGCCCTTGACGTGAAGGCGGTACATGCCGTCTGACTTTTGTTGCACAGCAGCCATGCACTTGCGGCCCGAGTCGAAGGGAATGAGCTGGACGATTTTCGCGTTGGAGCGCTCCTGTGACAGGGGGCCCATACCGAGAGCGCGTGCGAAACTGAGAAGTGCAGTCTCCGTCTTGGAGCCGACGAAAGTGCCGTCAACGTCATTCTCAAAAGCGGTAGAGTTGATGGCAACCGATTCGATAAGCTCACGGCGCTCGGTCTCGTTCAGCTGGCTGGCGAAAGAAGCGAGACGGGTCTCGTCACCAGTAGAGTTCTTATCATCAAAGGATCTGCCGGCAAAATCACCAGTCACGACTGTCATGACGTTCGTAGTGAGGGTCCCGGTTTTATCACTACAGACGGTAGTGGCATTGCCCATGACCTCGCAAGACTTGAGAATGCGGACCAAGTTATTTAATTTGACCATGCGTGTTGTGGCGAATGCAAGTGCGAGGGTGACAGCGAGAGGAAGACCTTCGGGCACAGCCACGACGATGACAGTGACTGCGACGATGAGGATGTCCATGAACTCGGATGCCTTCTCTGAAGGCGAAAGTGGGTTCGATGAAAGTCCTGCGACGAAGCGGAAGAGGAGGACGAAGAACAGGAGAGCGGCGGATGCGGTACCCAGTTTAGCGATAGCAGCAGCGAGTCCGTCAAGCTTGACCTGGAGAGGAGTAGGAGCCATGTCGACACGCATTGCCATGAGGATCTTGCCATAACTGGAGTTGACACCGACCGATGTGACCAGGTAGCTGCCAACGCCCTCGAGGACCTTGCTTCCGGAAACGATGAAAGGATCAAGCTCTTTCATGTTGGTGTGGCCTTCTTGTAGAAGCTGGAACACGCGTTCACCAGATGTCTTCTTGAGTGCATCAGACTCACCGGTAGCGGAGCTCTCGTCGCACTTCACATTGTGTCCCGAGATGAAAATCCCGTCAGCAGGGACCAAGTCGCCAGGTTCCATGTGCACAACATCACCAGCGAGGATGTCGTGGATTGAGATCATGAATGACTTTCCAGAACGAAGGACCTTGACCTCGCGGTCATCCTTCTTGGCGTTGAGTTTGACGAAAGCACGCTCCTTTTGGTAGTCGTTCAAAGATCCGACCAAGACGACGACGACGATGGCGATACAGATAGCGCAACCTTCGACCCAGTCGATCGAGGGAGGAGAGCCAGGAGGGTGGTAAGCGCCGAAAGTCTCGTATAGTCCTAGTGCGAGGGAAATAGCTGCAGCTGCAGTAAGCAGCCATAAGATCTTATCGTTGTAGGCCATCCACATCAACTTCAGTAGTGATGTAGCCTTCTTCTCTGGCAATGCATTGTTGCTAAAAACGCGGATGCGGTCGGCGAAGGAGCCCTGGGATGAGTTCGCTGCACCATCGTGTGCGGTGGTGTCGCGAGGGCCTGAAGTTGAGCCTAGCTTCTGTCCGTATGTGGTGGCTTCGTCGAAAGAGACGTTACCGTCGAGAACTGATTCATCGACACTTAATCCGGAATCGATATTGGTCCTAAGTCCGTGCTCGATACCCCTGATGCCACCGAGTGCAGCATACGCAGCAAGTGACTTGGGGTTCAAGAGCTTATTGAGTTGGCCAGGTGAGAAAGCGAACTTGTTATCTTGGACAGTGAAGTCCTTCTCAGAACCAGGGTCTGGCTTGAGTGCATCTTGACGTTCTTCGCTGTCGAATACGCTTGAAGTTCTCGTTGAAGAACTACCTGATGATTGTGGTGGCTTAAGGAGAGGGCTGTCTGATTGTTGTGTGTGAGCAGTACTACCGCTGAGCGATCGATCCCGGCCAAAGGCTGGTGTCGATAGCTGCGAGGGACTGTGTGGATGTAATGTGGTAGGTGTCGGTATGGGCGAGATGGCCTCGCCGTTATCGTTGCTGTTGGTGTTGTTGTCCGGCTGAGGGCTGTCAGCATCGCTTCTACCTGTACGGTTAGAGTCTGCATGACTTACAGACACCACATCTACGTTGATACGAGGCAGGTCGAGCCTGTTAGCATCGTTGGCGGTAGAAGGCGCCATGATTGCTGTGTTACTGTAATTAGATATCTGATGGAAGGATCACAGCATGCAGAAAAGAGATCTGTGGTATGGATATAGATGGACGATGTGTGACACTTGGACCTTGAGGGGCTACTACTACCGACAGGTAGGCTGTGAGGCGGCTTATGCACCGGTGCTCGCATGCAAAGCAAATTGGGGCTGTGTAGCATGCCCTCGCGCGCTGGGAAGGAGGCAGTGCAGTCCAAGAGCGATGGGGTCCGGTGCAATCCGCCGTCAGAGGCGTCGAGATGCCTGGGCGCGCAGCGAATCGATGAGACCGCGCGCACGTGATTGGCTAGTGGCGATTGCATCAAACAAAGCATTGCCTCTCAGCGCTTCACGACATACATATCACGGCATGGCATAGCTGGTCAGCACAAGATCTGTCCAAGCACCCAAGCACACCTATGCGCGCTTCGCCAGATCTCCATCCCCTTGCCTACCTTTACTTATCATTCGATCATCATCGCTCGCTCAAAATTCCCTCCTCCTATGCCTCCCAACAACCCCTCGAGTCGAGGCCTCCAACCCTCCAATAGCGCCAGCTGAAACTCTCGCCCCCTCCGCGTCGCTTGGTCGTCGCCACAGCTGCGCCACAGCTACCACACCACTTTGACTGGACACCGCCACACCTCTACCATCTTCTCGCCACGTCCCTGCCACGTGATTGATGCCGCAGTCTGTTTCACTTCGTGATTTATCTTGCTTTGCTACACCTCAGGAGGCAAATATGTCGCCGCAGCGTCTGTTACGAAGGCTCAAGAGCGCAACATCTTAATCGCGCACTTTCTCACCCACGACATCATTATTGCTGCGCAAAATCTTATCGCGCCTAGCCAGCGAGGCCAAGCTAACAAGCCTTGGCTTCCCTCCATGGGGTAGGTGTCCGCTCTTGATGAATTGCAGATTGCCCTTTTCCGCCCGATACTCACGCCGGAATCTCGCTTCTTGCTCAACAAGCTTCTGGATTTTCTAGAACACTTGACAAGCACAACGTACGGGGTGACATGGCTATGCAGTGCATTCGATTGTCACCGCAGTAACGTGTGACGTCTTCAAGTGCCGCAGGTGACCACTCCGTGTTGATCAGCAGTCTGGTGTCGGTTTTTGATCCAGACAGCATGCAGCTCAGATAAAGCGAGATGTGGCTGTTCCACACTCCGAAGTCCTTGAAGAGATGAATCGCTTGGACCACTGCCGCTTGATATGTCTGTCTGGTCCGCCGGACATTTGCCTTACATCAGGCGTATTTCAACCATATTAAGTGTAACCTGAGCGGTCGCTCCATGCAACGCCACCTCCAGGCGTAGATAACAATTTCAACGGACTTTTAGCGAAGTCGGTGTATAACCCGCCACTCTCGAAAAGTGACCTTGCAAGAATTCCAGGCAAGCGCATCCCTTCGTGTGCCTCAGGAGAAAAGTCATCTCAGGCTCAAATCCCTCTCAGGCACCAAAGAATTGGACTCCTTGGACGTATTCGCCGACTGCGCAAGCTCAACCGTGCTGTGCTTGTGTATCTTGCTTTGCTATGAAGATCTTTACTGTTATCTTGAAGCTAGGATTTAGAGCCGCATGCCCGTACTACGATCTCAGACGTGCGCCGCGCCGGATACAAGACTTTCTCGTGGTAAGTGAGGGGCGAACAGTGCTGTCACCGAGCGACAACGGCACGACGATGCTCGCAGTCGATCATGTTATTAATTTCATTTAACACGTTCTGATTGTGACATGTGCCTGGGCTTGATGCCTTCATTGTGTATTTGCGATCATCGGTCAACATGCGTTTCTTATCGGTCAGCTCTTCCTTCATGAACGAGAAAGAGAAGGGTCACATAGACCATCTCGAGAGTTCCGAGCAATCTCCTCACAATGTCATCGATGAAGAAACGCCCAGCGAAGCTTGGCTTCGTCGCGAGAAGAGGATTGTGAGAAAGCTTGACATGACATTGTTGCCGACTGTGTGGTCTTTGTATCTGTTCAAGTGAGTCGTTGATTGGTGTTGTACGATTCTTATGACACAGACGCTGACAAGATAATAGCTACTTGGATAGGAACAATATCGCGTATGTCTTTGGCCCTAACAGTCGGTGGCGAAGATGCAATTAACACGCGATCACAGACAAGCAAGACTCAACTCCTTCGAAGAAGACCTCAATTTGACCGGCAATGATTTCAGCGTCGCCGTATCGATCCTCAGCGTTGGGTTCGTCCTGCTTTCCATTGTCGCTCCCAGAAGCAGCAAAGAACTAACACCACCAAAGCTACGTCCTCATGCAAATTCCCAGCAACATGATATTGACCAAAGTTCGACCATCGTTATACATGCCCTTCTGGGTCTGCGTCTGGTCTTGCATCTCAGCAGCCACTGCTGGGACGACTAGTTCCGGCGGTCTTGTGGCCGTGCGGTTTTGTTTGGGTATTGCTGAGACACCCTTCTTCCCAGGTATTGTCGCTCTCAAGATGGTTAATGGATTGTTGGTTGACATAATCACTAACTTCCTTCTCGAGGCGCATTCTACATGCTGTCATGCTGGTACACCAAGAAAGAGCTTGCGTTGAGAACGGCAATTCTGTACTCGGGTCTCGTGCTTGCGACTGCATTGTCTGGCCTACTCGCGGCTGGCATTTTTGCGGGCTTGGACGGTGCAAGGTAAGCCTCACCTATTGCGGTCGCCTGGATTGATCTCACAATGTTGTACTGCAAGCGTCACTGTCTCCTAACTCTTGCGACAGAGGATTGGCAGGCTGGCAATGGCTCTTCATCATCGAAGGAGTTGCCAGCTTTGCTCTCGGCCTCGTCGCCATCTCACTCCTACCCGATTTTCCGCACTCGAAGACTGGTGCCGGTAAATGGCTTTTCAACGAAGAAGAGCGCCAACTAGCCATGGAACGCATCGAGCGTGACAGGGTTTCAGACAAGGAATCTGACCACTCCATCATGCACGGCCTGAAATTGGCAGCGAAAGACTATCGCGTCTGGCTATTTGTAAGCCAACGGAATGACTCAGGGATTCTAACGCAAAACATCAATACTAACGGTCCCATCAGTCCATCATGCTCTGCGCCAATCACTCAGCATACGGCTTCAACAATTTCTACCCTTCAATTGTCCGAGGATTTAACCTAGGCTCCAACACCATTACCCTCGTCTGTACGGCTCCCCCGTATCTAGTCGGCGCCCTGATCACTTTCGCCATGGCGTACAACAGCGACAGGGTCAACGAGCGTGGCTGGCACATCATCATCTCGATGACCGTCGCGATCGTAGGGTTCGTGATATCCGTCGCGACTCTGAACGTCCCTGCCAGGTACTTTGCCAGTTTCCTCTACATCGGAGGCTGCTTCACAGGCAATAGTTTGGTATTTGCCTGGGGCGCCAGCACGACCAGCCAGACGCCGGAGAAGAGAGCTTGCGCGACGGCGATCATTAATGTTTTGGGGCAGGCGGGGAATACCTGGTAAGTCTCTTTTGTGATCCATCGCTGCAGTGTGCGATATCAATGGAGTTGTGCTGATTATCTCGCCCAGGAGCCCGTACTTCTTCAGCGCTGGTGAAGAACCACGCTACGTTAAAGCGATGTTATTGATGATCGCATTCTCCGCGCTCAGTATTGCTTGCTGCGTGCTGATGAAAGTCATTCTAGTCCGGGCGAACAAGCGTCTCAAAGCGTCCTTCGAGGGCACAGGTCAGACGCCTCAGTTGTATACCTTGTAGGAGTGGAACAATTCCAATTTTGCTCCTGGTCGGCTCTATTGTCACACTATATACTTTGTAAATCTGAAGTCGACGTCATCCTCGCTGGCGCAATTGGTAGCGCGTTCGGCTGTTATCTCGATTCCGCTCTATCTCAGATAGAACGCTGTCATAGCATACCGGAAGGTTAGTGGTTCGAGCCCACTGTGAGGAGTTTATCTCCAGCGAGATGAGCTCTTTCTTTTTTGCAGTTTTCTTTTGTAATGTCAGGCTTGCTGTCGACTGCACACTCGGGTCAAAATGTGCTTTCATTTCCTCTTGCGAGTTGAGAGCATACTCCGAGATGTTGCAACAGTGTACGATAGCGATACACTTTTGAAAGTTATTAGGAATGCTATTTTGACCATTCACGGTGCGTTATTGTCTGTCTACAGCCCAGTCCTTGGTATCTAGTCGAAAGAAAAAGAGAAACCAGTGTCCATATACACGTACACGCACGATGGCCGTGGACATGTAGTAGGGACGCACATACGTGTATTGATGTCGTCTGAAAGATGAGTGTGCGATCAAACCCTAACTAACCCTACTTACCCCAGCTGAGCAGGAGGCGGATATTCACAACATCACATTGCGTGCGTTCATGTACGTTCTATCGGACTCACCAAGCTTTATTCGCCCACGCGGCAATACGAAATGCAGCAACTACGTTTCAAACCTGTGCAGCAGTCGGTTGAATGACCTGGCACCACTTTGCCACTCTTCCTGACAGTCCACATGCCGAATTCTTGAAGAAACACTCGTCACCAATCGTCTAGTTGCTGCAGCCTGCATGTCATACTTGCATTTCGGTACAACAAGCAACCAACCACTTCTTCAGAAACACAGAGCCTCCAAGATCCCAAGCCTCTATCAGCGGGGTCGTTTAATGCAGGAAATGATTTACGATGCTGTTTAGCCGACACGGTTATTGCATTTCTGCTCGTATTTAATACCAGGCGCGGGGTAACAGGTCGAAACACTGTATGATCGCCCCTTCGCCAGACACAAGCAGTAATAGTGCGCAGGTGGAGCCGATTGCCATCTGTAGATGGGCATTGACGGTATGCATGCGATTGGGTTTGGCTTCTGGTACATATAGTGGAGCGACTGCCAGTACGGCCGTCTGCGAATGAACATCCGCCTTCCGGTGTAGGAGCAGATACTAAACTTCCCTTTCGCTCTGCTAAGCATGTCTCGAACAGGTGCATTCTTAATCGCTACATTGCCAGCAGTGTTGGGCCTTGAGCTTCCTGATGGCGTTGGAAGACTGCCGGCTCTCGGCTGGAACTCATGGGTTGGTCTGAGTAATGATGTTTTCGCGTATGGCAGGCACTGACATCATGACCAGAACGCATACTTCTGTGATGTCAACCAGACCAAGGTATTGCAGGCCGCGAACGCCATTGTCGACCTTGGCTTCAAGGACGCCGGGTACGAGTACGTCGTTCTCGACGACTGTTGGTCTGTTAAGGATCACCGTGATCCTGTCACCAGCCGACTGGTGCCGGATACTAAGAAGTTCCCTGATGGTATGAGCGGCACCGCAGACCAAGTCCATGCTCTGGGCTTGAAGTATGGCATGTACTCGAGTGCTGGCACCATGACTTGTGGTCGCTACCCTGGCTCTTTGGGGTATGAGGCGATCGACGCGGAGACCTTCGCGGAGTGGGGAGTCGACTATCTCAAGGTAGGTAAAACCAGCGTCCATTGAAGTGCCATTGCTGAACCAATGGACAACAGTACGACAACTGTTTCCCGCCGGAGGAATGGATTGACGACTGCTTTGCTTGCAATGGTGATCCAAACTTCGACAGAATCGGCAAGGTGAACGGAAGCTGTACCGATGCAACACCCGTCACCGGCTACTACTCCTGGAACAACACCAGCCCGTTCTGTGCCTACGAGTTCCCCGTTGATGGCATCAACTACACGACCAAGTACACAGCCCTGAAGTTCAAGATCATGGAAAGAGCACTGCTCGCTCAGAACCGCACCATCTTATACAGTCTCTGCGAATGGGGTGCGTCGCTTCTTGATTCCATTGATTTTCCTGTGTTGAGACTGCTGACAGTCGACTCGCAGGTGTTGACCAGGTATGGACATGGGGAAACGCCACCGGAAGCTCATGGCGAATGTCCAACGATATCGGCTTTGGCGAAGGTGGGTCGAGACCTCCTGTCGCATGATGCAGCTGCTGATAGTTGTACAGCCTCTTGGGGACGCATCCTCGAGATCCTCAACGTAAACTCCTTCCTGCTCGACTGGACCGACTTCTGGGGCCGTAACGACCCTGATATGCTCGAGGTATGGCCCAGTCCACAAAAACGGAGATCCTGACCGCGAAAGCTAACAAAACTGCAGGTCGGCAACGGTCTCTCGCTTCAGCAAGAGCACTCTCACTTTGCGCTCTGGGCGATTATGAAAGGCCCGCTTCTCATGGGCACAGATCTGCTCAAACTCACGCAAGAGCAAATCGACATCCTGCAGAACAAGTACCTGCTCGCCTTCAACCAAGACCCAATTGTCGGAAAACCCGCAAGGCCTTACAAGTGGGGCGTCAATCCCGACTACACGTTCAACAGCACGTACCCGGCAATGTACTGGTCCGGCACGTCCAGCAACGGCACGATTGTCGCGCTGTTCAATCCGACAGTCGAGCCCAGGACGATGAGTGCAGATTATAGCGAGATTCCACAGCTCTCGAGCAATGTGTCTTACAATGTTGTCGATGTTTGGAGCGGCGAGAGCTTGGGTTGCAAGAGGAACAATGTCGAGGTCGAGGTTGCTGGAAATGACACTGCGGTCTTCTGGTTTGGGGGCTCGTGCTAGTTGCGCAGAGGCAGGTGTTGATAGAGCAGCAATATCGAATCAATGTCTGTTTTTCTGGAAGCTCCAGATCTGATACCACGGGATGCCTATCGAGCCTCTCAACGGTTAAACGCTTTAAGCTTGATTGTGGCGAGGACCATACATGGGCGGGTCCTTGCAGGCAAACGGCACATCACACGGAAGAATTGCTATTGGTGGAACTTAGTCGTGGCGCACGGCTTGTGTCCCCGAAGAAACGAAGAATGGAGCCAAGGCGCATTGCCGCTCATGCCGCCCGGTCGCTTGCGCGGATGGCATGTCTTGGTGTGCTTGTCACGAGTTAGCTATAGATGATTTGCACGTGGCTTGCGGAAGTAAATTTGAAGAATGTCACAAATCTCATGGACGGTAGTAGGATCGCCAGGCCGTTGTACCCCGGGCATTTGGTGCATTTCTCGACTGCCGATAAGAAAACACCCACCGGAACAGTGGGAAGGTAACATCAGAATAGCTCGGACCATCGCTGTGGGTCGTGGATCTCCACGCTCCCACACACCCCACAAGTCCGCAAAGATCCCATGCGGAGACGGCGCCACGAGTGAAAGAGTGGGACGGGAGAATAATGTTGGTGCTAGGGCTGGGAATCGTAGCGTCGGCGATTGAAGTGCCAGCGTTCATATATGCCCATTTCCTTCCTGCTTCTTGTCGCTAAACACCCTCCTCGTCGACCACAGCACAACCGCCATCATGTTCGAGAACAGGCGTGTCTACTTGCTCACAGGCGTAGCCTACATGGGCGCCATGTAAGTACTGAAGGTCTCCAGCTGTGTATAACTCTCGCTAACATCATGACAGGCTATTCGGTACTCCATCATTGTAGAAACCATACTGTATTAGCTCAAAGGCTAACGCGCTCGTCCAGGTTTCGACACTGGTGTCATGGGCTCAGTGCTAGCCATGAGTTCCTTCAAGAACGATTTCGGCCTCCCAGTCGGCAGCGACGGCTTCTCGGATGCGAAGAACGCCTACGTCTCTTCCAACGTGGTGTCACTCCTCACAGCCGGGTCCTTCTTCGGTGCCATCGCCGCCGCTTTCCTCAACGAGAAATTCGGCAGACTCTACACTCTGATGGGCTTCTGTTTCACCTTCCTGGTCGGCGCGGCGATCCAGACAGCTGCACACCACGACATCGCCTTGATCTACGCAGGACGTGTCATCGCTGGTCTCGGCATCGGTGGTTGCAGTGCCGTCATGTCAGTCTTCGTTTCCGAAGCCGCGCCCCCGAAGATTCGTGGCCGTATCGCTGGTTTGTTCCAGGAGATGTTGGTCATTGGTAGCACATTCGCGTACTGGCTTGGTTAGTTCGACTCTGTGATATCCCGAGTCTATCTGGCTTGACTAACATTGTTGGCAGACTATGGCTGCGCGAAGCACATCCCTTCCAGCACCCTTCAGTGGAGGGTTCCCGTCTCTATTCAGCTTGTGCTGGGCGGCATCATGTTCATCGGTCTCTTCTTCCTCAAAGAATCTCCCAGATGGCTTTGCAAGAAGGGTCGCCACGAGAAGGCCATTGCCTCGCTCGCGCATGTCAGGTGCAAGTCGGTGGACAGCCCAGAAATTATTCAAGAGATGGCCGAGATCAGAGCCTCCATTGAGGAAGAGCTGAACGCAACTGAGGGTGTAACTTGGAGGGAGTGTCTGACTCCTGGAAACCGCAAGAGATTCGCGATTGGATTCATGATTATGTTCTGGCAACAGTTCTCCGGAACCAACTCCATTGGTAAATATGTCTCGGACCTCTTTCATCTTGAAATCTTGGCTAACATTCTTCAACAGGCTACTACGCACCTCAGTATGTAACTGGATGCTTCAAGCTGAAGCTTGCACCATGTTGGTGTCGACCACTATGCTAACTCTCTCTCTTGCAGAATCTTCCAGACCATTGGTCTCAGCAAAGCCGACTCCTCGATGTTCGCCACTGGTATCTACGGCACTGTCAAGGTGGTCGCCACCGCACTTTTCCTTTTCCTGGGAATTGATCGCTTTGGCCGCAAGAAGAGTTTGATTGCTGGTGGCTTCTGGATGGCCGCGATGATGTTCATTATTGGCGCCGTGCTGGCTACGCATCCGCCAGACCCAAGTGCGACTGGTGTCAGCCAGGCCAGTACTGCGATGGTCGCCATGATCTACCTGTTCGTGATCGGTTACAGTGCATCTTGGGGTCCAGTACCATGGGTGCTCGTATCAGAGATCTTCCCGACCAGGCTGCGTGCCTACGGTGTCGGTATGGCTGGTATGTATTGACGTGCCCATGTCGGTGGCGATGGCTCCATTAATCGAAGGTAAATGCTAATTATCCTCGTAGCTGCAACCCAGTGGCTCTTCAACTTCGTCATCACCAAGGTTACACCTTCCGCTATTAACAGCATTGGATGGAAGACCTTCCTGATGTTCGCCATCTTTTGTTTGGCCATGGCAGTCTTCGTCTGGGTCTTTGTGCCAGAGACCAAACAGCTGACGCTGGAAGAGATCGATGTCATCTTTGGTGTCGTGGATGCAGAGACCAGGGCCAAGGATATCGAGAAAGCCATCGAGGTGGAGAAGAGCAAGGCCGGCGTTGACTACGAAGAGGGCGACGAGAAGGTTATTACCAAGGCCTAGAGTGTGCCGCCGATATCGAGATGTAGATGATTTAATGCCGACAATAAATGACAGACATTCGTTGCGCAACCATCCAACTGCCAATGTAACCCAGTGATTGTGATCGAGCGAGAACGTAGTTTTGCGTTGGCGGATAAAGCACGGTCGCAGACAATACGATGCTTTACGAGCTGCGCGTATAGTGATATTGCACAACACAAAGATCGTGACTTTCAGAGGCTATGCCTTCATTTGCCACCCTCCACCACGAAGTAGCGCCCGGTTTTCGTTCCAGCAGAACCCAGGACATTCCATTCGTCTTTCTTCGTAGCTTGGGCTGCATCGCGACGCCGCCTAATTCTGGGATGGAACTTCCCTCGCACGTCTTCAGCAGCCAGTGCCCCCTTGAGGGCTTCCAGGCCTAGTTCAGCTTCCTGCTCGCCTTTAGCAGTCTCGTCTCGTAGACTTTGCAGTGGCTGCACGCCCGTCGTATTGGCCTTTTGAATCTCCTTGACGAAATGTAGTTGTGAGGACAGGGTTTTGAGCATCTTCTCCTCCTCGCTGTCGTCCTTAGGCGGAGGTAACGCGGATAGTTTCAGCAGATGCCGGAGTTGCTTGCTTGAGATTTCGTTCGAATTGGAATCTGATGGTTTCGGAAGCAGTGACGCGACAGACCAGGTTGGCTTGGATAATAGCTCCTCAACATTGAGGTGCTGTTCAGTCACAGCGCTGGCGTGTCCCGTTGTCGTCGTGAACAAATGGCGAGTTGCCATTGGAAATTTCGTGTGACAACATCCTCCATTAATCCGGTGCATGATTCTTAGCGACATCTTGCAGGTCATTCGAATGTGTTTTGTCATCAAAAATGTTCGAACTAGATGGTATGTTCTTTGCCCTTATGGTCCGTCACGAACCTTTGGAAGTCCAGCCGGCGGGCGCACGGATCCTCCGACCTCTCCACCCACCATCGATGACATGCACGAATGCGCCACGATAGAGGACATCCAGCATTGAAGCTCCATTACGAGACATCTTAAAACTTGGACCGCTGATCAAGTACAAACAATAATCATGGGTCGCGGCATGGCATTTCTTGGGCCGCTTATGGCTGGCGTCTTCGGCGTACTTACAGGTAAGACATCTGCCTTTTCATCCTACTACTCTTACTAACAGAGCAACTCAGTGTACACCACCCTCCGCCCAGAACTCATAAAAGAAAAAGCCCACCGCGAACAACTCGATCCGGAATTCGTACGCCAACATCCTAAACAGCTCGCGGAGGACGAGCAGCAGGCCGCGGAAGCGCAACAAAACACCGCAATCAGCAGGGCGATTGTGGACGATTTCAAAGAAGCAGGACAGCAGATCACAGGCGAGGGCGGCTTCGCTTGGGGCATCCGGAAGGCCATTTTTGGAATCAAGAACAACGACGAGAAGAAATGAGAGACTTTGGAGTCGCTACAAGTCATTGAGGACGATGATTGCTAGCCTTGTAAGGTCGCTCACAACCTTCGATTCTGTGTCGGCAGGGCTTTGGACCTGCGCTTCTGCTAGAGCTAGCTTGCGATAAGACTTGGTGGCGCCTGGAAGACATCACGATCTTGGATCTTGATCTGGTCGCATTCCAGAAGCAAGGCCGTGGACGAGCAAGCTCCAATAACGGATGATTCTCTGGGCATAATCTGCGGCCCTGCATCCGACGATGCGGAAGCGTTTGTGAGGAGACGCTCCTTGCACTCTGCTACCGGGACTCCACGCCAATGCAATGCATTTTTGACGTTCCGGAGACTACTTCTGAAGCGCAATTCTGCCAACAAAGTGGGAGCATCTACCTTTACCGTGTAGGAAGCAACCACATCCGCTCGAGAAACCAAGCGAGAACGCTACTTCTTCCATGGTGCGTGCCCGGTAGTGTGAGACTGGACTCGATACGCTCCTGTCTTCTCAACAGGGAGCATCGCGTTATCGCAGTGGTATCTCTACCCGCATCAAAAGTGCGAACCGGAAGCAGTCCACTCAATCGGAGCTCATACCACGAGAGAGCCGAACGATGGTATCCGCAAAGCACAGTATCACACTCGTATTCCATTACACATGTACTAATTATTATAACCCGTCTCATACAAATCATCATACCGCAGACTCTTTTGGGGAAAACACATGCCTTTCCCTCCTAATCTCCTCTGACGTAACACTCGTCTCAATCGTCTTCTTGATTCCATCGTCAAGCCTCAAAATACACTCGGTGCTATCATTATCCAGCGAGACCAATTGAGCTTCTACTCTCGATCTAGGGCGCCCTCGTCCTTCTTTCACTTTGAGTTCGAAATCGTGCTGCTCGTGACGTGAGGCGCTTAAGCCGCTGCGGCCGTTGGGCGTGGAGCGCAGAGCACTGTTTGATCTCGGGCCGGAGCCGCCGAAGGCTGATTTGAACATTGGGCGGAGCGAGGCGATGGAGGAGCAGATGATGGCGACGTTGAGCTCGATTTGGGACCAGAGGAGGATCTGATCATTGTAAGTTAGATCTTGGTGATATGTTATGTGAGGCAGTAGAGACGCACCTCGATTGTGTCAAAGGCTGGGTCACGGCTGTTGAAGTACTGGTATACGAAGTACACGCGCAGGCAAGACGCAAACACTGCTATGAAGCCGATCAGGAAGATGCCGATGATGGCAGCTGTCGAAAGGTTAGCTAATGCTCCTAAGACTGGTGCTTTGTGGCAGTGCTACCTTTTTTCCTACGGTTGATGTTGAGGTTTAGGGCGGGTGCGATTGGTAGGACGAGAACGAAAACGTCCGTGAGAATGTTGATGGAGGCCATGGTGTAATAGACCGTGGGAACATCGTTGCAGTCCGGACTGTTTCTCGGGAAGGACGCCTTCCATGCATCGGATGGATTCTTTGGACATTCGAAAGCCTGGTGATGTTATTTAGCAGTATGACCAGATTCCGCGTGGCAGTCTTGTCATTGCTTACGTTAACAAGAATAATGGCGACAGTGTACACGGAGATGAAAACGCTGACACCCCAGAACATTACTCTGTTCATATTGGGTGGAGGAAACACTCTATAGTAGAGTGCCAGGAACGACGCTTTAACGAGTGCCAGCGACAGCGGATACACAATCTGGTACGCGTACCAATGTTTAAGATTGGGGATGTAAGCTAGTTCAGGATTGACCAGATATCCTATAGGATGTGTTCTGGAGCATAAGTTAGCATGACGCCGTATGGTCTTGCGGATCACTAGTAGCATGTACTCACCCAGCGCCATAGCTGATGTGAAATCCGTTCATGATACCCAAAGTGATAGCCACAGCAAGGGCGACTGCGATGGAGTAATCATCAAATCCGAGGTTCTTGGTGTACCTGACCCGGCACAAAAATCTAAAGGCTGTCAGACTAGGAGTTTGGGAATGCTACAACGATCTTTGTGCACACCTTGCTGAAACCACGCATGTCGACAATAGCAGCAGTGAGCATGTCACTGCGAGAAACATCGGCTGTTTGGATCCATTCTCCGATCTGTATGCCGAAGTGATCAGTGCTTGTTGGCCGACCGGAGTATTCGCTCCATATGACATACGTTATCATAGGATATTTGGTAGGTTCCATGGTTGTCATGGTCGAAGGACCGCTCGCACGGGTTTACCTCGAGCTGGGTGGATAAAGTGCAACTTGACAGGCTGCTGGGACGTGGGTAGATTGACACATCCTCAGATCGTAAACGGCGGCAGAGCCAAGATTTTTATTCACAGTTACGCGAGCCTCGGAAGGAGCGATAATGATGATGAATTCCAAACGAGAAGTCCAGCCACGCCTTTCTCCAGTCGATTGCTCTACATTACTTGAAAGTTTTTGATGCGAGAAGATGCAGGAGGGATCTCCATTGCATATTTGATACTGTAGCCCAATCCCTGAAACGCTCGTCGGTCTTAATGCCGTTGCGCAATATCTTTGTGGTGCAACAATGCGTACAGGCCCACGATCGCGCAATGGATCGGATTGCCTAAGCTAACAGAACCGTTCATCTGAGAAGGCCAAGCCTGGCATCGTACCAATTGCCCATGCAAGGTCGGCACATGTTCGGAAGAAGGTATACTTTGGGGCGTAGCGCAATAAGGAATACAAGGGCCCGTGAGCGTATTGAATGCCACGAGTCAAGAACGGACGGTAGAAGTCTTGAGTTGTAGAATCCTCCGGTAACAGCGGATCAGTCTGGGGTGTGGGTTCGGCGCGGTCTGTAGAGCGTTATCTCAATTAAGCTTATATGTGTTCCGTAAGGAGTAGGGCACTGGTACAACATCACCAGTGCCCTATATAAAAACTGAATTCGGCTCAGATAAATCTGCTCGTCAGAATGCAACTGTGCTCTTCAGATTGTGACATGCTAGCCGCATTCAGCAAATCGGCATCCTATACCGAGACAGCATTCTCTCCACACCGACCTGCTTGATCCCTGTCTCGCTTAGCGGTGAAGAGATAACATATAGTAGGTAAGGCTCTTGTCCTCGCTAACGACAATAGACGGGAACACGCATTATCCACCTGTGCACCTATAAGGGGACGATGGAGATGATCCTTCCACAGTCACAGTGCGGAAGCTTTGTGGATGAGGTACATCCTTCGGCTGGCGGCATGTATTGGCGGCACGCGTAGAAGTATGGTCGGAATCGTCAGTGAAGATTCTGCAGGATTAGACGGACGGTTTGAGCGTGGCTTGAAGTGGGACCAAGATGACCTTGTGAGGCGAGGTGAGAAGGGGGATGTCCGCTAGAAACGTTCGCTTTGACCCTCCACTCGGGCGCGATGCATCTCCGGGCCAATCACGTCGACTATCATATCCCAGTCTGTGCCTGAGGCGGGCGAGACGGGCTACGTATATGAATTGCAGTATCCTTCGCGTGGCTAAATGACACTAACTCAAACTAACTCTAGTCCTTCGTCTTCACAAACGCTCCCGCACGTGGCGAAGCAAGGCTCCAAGTCTACCTTTACCCTGCCGACATTGGCGCAATAACCGTGAATATAGCAGCCACTATAACTGGCGACCCTTGTTACAATCCACCTTCCGACATGACCGCTAGACATATGCGTCTAGAGCTCCGTGTTGGCGTTGGCATGCCTGCAGTACTTAGGACAGAGTTGTCTCGAAAAGATAGATTTTGCAGCCTCTCGATACAATACACGTTTCACTTTCAGACAGATCATCCCAACCACCTTCCTCTTCCTCTCTATCATACCTCATCATACCCATAATGCGCTTCTCTACCACCACAACAAGCCTCTTGGCGGCAGCCACCATTGCATTCGCTGCCCCTCAAGGAGCGCCACCGACGAAAGGGCCAGGCGCTCCTCACGTCCCTGCGCAAGTTTCGACACCCAAACACGGTCCCCGTTGCAAGAACCCCATCGTTAGGAAGGAATGGTATGCATAAATATCCCGCTAAGTGAGCAAATAATCTGATTCGCATAATTTCAGGCGGAAACTTGCCGATGTCGAGAAGAAAGAGTACATCGATGCTGTCCTCTGCCTGCAGACCAAGAAGGCAATCACCAAGAAGCAGTTCGCGGATGACGACAGGTTCAACCCAATCAACCGTTACGATGACTTCCAGGCAGTCCACAGCAGTCAAGCCGACAAGATCCACTTTGTTGGTTTCTTCGCTCAATGGCATCGCTACATGACCGCCAGCTACGAGAAGACACTGAGGGAAGTCTGTGGTTACAAGGGTGCTCAGCCGTAATTCCATAGTCTGATCTATGCTGGCCCGTAGACTTTGCTGACAACAACAGATACTGGAACTGGTCCCTCGACGCGAAACCTGATGACCGTAACTCTACCGAACCTTTCGAGACTGAGATCTTCTCGCCCACAACCGGCTTCGGTGGCAACGGCGAATTCGTCGAACTCGCCCCCGGACAAGACATCTTTGGCTTCGGAAAGTTCGGTCGTTCCGGAGGAGGCTGCGTTCAAGACGGTCCTTTCACACGCCCCAACTTCCAAGTCAACATTGGCGAGCCTGAGGGTGGCTCATGTTTGAGGCGTGACTTTACACCCGGTGTCTTCAACTTCTTCGCCGACCCTGCACAGCTCGAGCGCACTCTTGCTGAGCCGACTTTCAACGATTTCGCCCACACTCTCGAGGGAGCAGCGTCTTTTGCCGTGGCCAACATCCACGGCAGCGGCCACTTTGGTGTTGGCGGTATTCTTGGTCAGGCTGGCAACGCAGCCAACAGCCCTGGTGGTAAGTCACTCAAAACGATGACATCGGCATCTTTCAAACCACTACCTAACGCTCCCCTCCCACAGAACCCCTCTTCTACCTCCACCACGCCCAAGTCGACCACGTATACTGGCAATGGCAACAAAAGGACCTGGCTAAGCGTCTGCACGAAGTCGGCGGCCAGACCACTCCTCGCGACACCACGGGCCCCAACGTCACCGCCGACTTCAAAGTCAACCTCGGCGCCATTGCGCCTTCGATTCCCATCAGAGATCTCCTAGACACAGAAGGCGGAGTCCTTTGCTACACTTACGAGTGAGCTGTAGATGAGGCATTTATTGTCGTATATGTGAACCTGAAGGTTAAAAATACGTTTATACGACGGTTTACAGACTTTTGCGCAGCTCTCGTCTCGATGTGCCTCGGTGTGCCCGCGTTACGCTAAGAATAGGACCGAATGCATGCTTGTACGATGATAGCGGCATTTGCTTAGATGAACTGGCTGTAGTGTGGGATTTTGGTGACCAATCATGTCGCGATCTTTCCGTGAAAGCACTCCTTCGATCTGTCAAGCTCGATACCCTTGGAAGAACATTCGTATCTGACGGCGTTCAAGAAATCTCCATATATATTTCACATGACGGTCCAGCGATGTATTCTTTTAAAGATAAAGAGATCGCTTGTTGCTTGCCACCTCCAGCTTTGCGCTCCTTTGGCTCAGTACATAGCGCTCGACGACGTAGATTCGACTTGCGTTGCTTGACTCCCGCGCAGGAAGCCCTTCTTATCTAGCAGGTCTCTTACAATGGTGTCAACCACATCATCATATGCTAGCCTCCTCAACCTACCTACCGAAATACTTGATCAAATCACAGGCTACCTCAACGATGAAGTGCTACCCACCCTGCGACTGACTTGCAGAACACTCCATGCTGCGGTCCTCGATCGATTTTGCGATGTATATATCTCACACCTGGGATGCTGGATAATCAGCAAAGATCGCTGGGAGCGTCTACACAACTTGCTCTCTGCAAGTAGCCGGCCGTTGCCTGACAAAGTCCGGACTATCACATTCACGATGAAGGAGCTAGAATTGCGCACTACTCAGGACTTCGTCAGCGTTTCTGGATTCCCATACAATCGTACCGGCTGGGATATTCGCGGGCGATGGGAGGATCACTGGCGAAACATAGGCCTGGAGCAATACTGTCAGGCTGAACACAACATCGCGATGGAAGCAGCAGCTGTTGAGCGCCTTGGAGCTGCAGATCTATCAGCCATGCTACGTGTGATACAACAAGCTAAATTGCATGGCTGCTTCATTCGCCTCGAACTCGCACCGGCAAATCCTTTGGCCTACAAGAAGCCGCCTTTACACCCACAAGCACAGGAAGTGCAAGTCCATCTGCTGCAGGCGATAGCGCAGGTTAAGCCGCGGATTGAGAGCATCAGCCTCGACCGTAGCCGTCACAGGTGCTTGGAAGAAACACTCGTCGGACTCAACGATGAAGTTCGTGAGTCTTTTGCTTCTCTCCGGGAGTTCACTCTCACTCCGATCAAAGGAGACTATAACAGATGGCACAGAGTCGATGATGTCGATATAGCCAGAGCCATGCTTACGAGTGCACATCATCTGCAGAAGCTGTACTTGCACGTATCATATCGTCTCGTCGGAAACAAGAGTCACAAGCTCGCGCAGCGGTGGACGGCATATCTACTGCTCGCCAGTGGTCTTAGCGAACTGGAGTCATTGACGCTTCTGTGGGTTCCGTTGCCGCTGGACGAGCTGCTGGAGATCTTGAGGCGGTGCTCACGCACACTAACGTATCTCGAATTGAGATTGGATCAAAAAGCAAACCGCGGGGATGACTGGTCGAGTTTGTGGGAGCAAATCGCTTCCATGGAGAGACTTCGACATCTGAAGCTCGAACGCCCCCAAGCCTGGTTCCATGTGGATTACCTCCACTACAATAGCAATGCCAGGAGTGAGTTCGTGGACAGAGGAGAGATAAGCAAGGGTTTAGCACATCTTGTTGAGGCCGAGAGAACTTAGGAATAAACCCACATAACGCGTAGTAGATGTAGACAACTTATCAGAACGAATGCGTTTTATGATACCCAAGCCCACTTTTCGCTGCTAGTAATTTTGCGTGACGCTCGATTTGTTGATCTGAGATGGTGAGTGACTGCTGATGATTGACTCGCCACCGGCATCGTTCTTGCCGCGCACGTGAGACGATCGTCATTCCAGGTCTACAGTTATTCGTCATTCTCGAAAGTGGTATGCTATATAGCTTGTTGATGCTTAAAGACGACATGTCTCAAGCCAGTCTCGGAAGTTTATTCGGGCGTTGTGGATCTATTTCAGTACACAGCCAATGTGATCGATTCATTGGGTGTTGTACGAAAGTGGGACCGAGCTCGAGGTCCGTGAAGGAGAGCTTTGAGACAGCCAACGCCTTGAAATCTTGCTTCTCCTTTCCAGAATACCATGTTGGCCATTCGTGCTTTGAAGACTTGTCTCTCCAGTGGAAGTTTCATGTGAAGATGTTGTTATCGATGGAAACCGATATCTTTGCCATGAGGGCGTCGTCGAGTGTGGCAATTCAGGCTTGACCTTGCTGCACTGCGTCCATTGGTCACTGTAGACGCTGTGCACTGACGACTTCAACGGCGAGAAAGGCTGTACTTTTGGAAGAGAGACATTATGTGAGATTTGATATTTGCTATCTCCATGCGCCGACATGCTAATGGAAAGGTCTTACACGGACATACGAAAAAGGAAAATGCAACACATGCGCCGATGTAAATGCTCAAAACAGATTGAGAAGACGTTTCGCCACCACCCCTAGTGAGACATTCGCCTCAGCCCACGATGCTAGTGCAGTCCTGCAGGCTCTTTGTTGTGTCGGCTGGGAGTCCGAGAATGCTCAGCTTGTACATCGATGACTGGAAAGCCGTGGCCCACGCTCCTGCGTTGTTGGCGAATTCGGTGAATGCTTCACCGGATGTGGTGTTCGGGTTGGCAAGGTTCACGTCCGCGGCGAATCTGAAGACACCGCGAGGCGCGGTCTTGGCTTGGGTCTGCGAGAAGTATCTCGTGTCCCACTTTCTGGGAGAGTCGTCTTGCTGTCCTGCTCAGACTGTCAGCACCAAGTTTTCCCAAATGCTTTGGTAGCAGGACGAATGATGTCTTACCTCCAGTCGGGATGCCATTTTGTTGTTGCTTGAAGGCGCGCGACACCGAGTGGGCTCCCATGAGTGCTGCGAGCTCTCTTTGACTGAAACCCTTGTCTGCCCATAGCTGGACCAGAGAAGCGTGGTCTGAACCCTTGCCGAAGGCTTGAGGAAGTGTACCATCCGGAGCTGGACCTGATGCATCTTTGCGGCCAATGACCTGTATCACTGTCAGTGATCGATGTATGGGAAGACAAAAGACTACTGTTTTCAACTTACGGTTTGGACAACCGGACCACCGCAGCTCACAACACCAATGTTACCCGCAGCTTGGACAAAGTCCGCAGCGCTGACTCCCTGGTTCTTGTAAAAATTGTACTTGCCCAGAAGGAAGTTGCGGAAACCTTGCAGAGGGTCGTTGGTGCTACGAGCGATCTCAGCATCGCTCAGGAGTAGTGAGCCATCCGCACCGCCACTGGCAGGAGCGGAAAGCGCGTTTGTTGAAGAGTATCCAGCTGTGAGAACCAGGTCAGTGGAAGAATAACATGCAGGGTCCCACGCAAACACAACGAACCTGCATCGTGGAAGGAAAATCTAATCGCGTCTGTCGCGGCCCGGTTGCATCCGGCAAAGCTGGCCTTCAAGTCCACTGCGATCGTGTTCCAGACAGCAGGGCAGGAATCGGCTCTGACAGAGAGCTTTCGGACTCCGCGTGTCAATCTCTTAAGAGAAGAGATGTATGATGACGGAGAGGACGAGGTTGTATCTGCAGGTTGTTAACAAAAGAATGGTTCGAATATATTAGGACGGAATGGACTTACCTGGTCCTGCTGACCGGATCTCCAACACGGGTCCCTCATTGGGCGAGGAGTATGCAGTGGCGCAGAGGCCGAAGGCGATCGTCCATAGAACGCTGGTCTTCATGGCTACGTGTAGTGAGAAGTTGCAAATATGAAACGGCTGTTGTTTTCGTTGTCGTCGTTCAAAGTGTGTGTGTTGGTGCTCGACTCTGACAGACCCTTTGGCGGACAGTCGATATATAGCCCTTTCTAAAAAAGACTCAGTGATCCACCGGGCTGTGACAATCAACAAAACACCGCGTCCAGGGTTCAGCCTCAGTAGCGCCTCGTGCGTTGAGGAAATTGGTAGTCAGTCGAATGTCGGACACTGGGGGCCGGAAACGTGAACCGTTTGGGTTCTTGGACTCGGGTATGAGCGACGTTTCGAGCGAATCCTTGCCCATGAATAGAAGCTGACACGCAGGAATGTACCTCCATGTGCACATCCTCCAGAGATGCGCTTGTTAGGCCATCCTTGCGGCTGCAGCAGCCCAAGGCTGTGTAGTGATCAGCGCTGACTTTGACAACACAGACGGCACGCCGTTTTCTTCTCCTGCGGTGACATACGGCCGTTGCAGTGTCTCACGCGAGCGACTGTCGCCGTCAAAGACTGTTTGTAAGTCTCAATTCACTAGTTCTCCATTCTTGCACGATCGTGATGATGTGGCCAGTTGACAAATGTGTATGTCTTCGTGGGGGGCTTATGCATCACAACAACATTAGCAAGCATCGATCGTGGCCTTAACCGGAACTTTGTGCTTCGAGTCTAGCACAGTATACAGTACACTTTCAATACATTCTATTGTCTTAGGCATCCACAACCTTGCAAACTCCGGCTTCCTGCGAAGGCCGAACTCCTAGCGTGGCGAGCTGAGAAAACATGCTCAAATACAATCCCTGTGATTGGCAGCTGAAACGCAACGCACCGGTATGTCTCTGAGCTCTGAATTCTATCTCATGAATACCCATACTAATTTATTGAAGATCCATCAGCCTTATTTGACGCCACAATGCCAGAAATAACGGGTTTCGACAGATGTGGCACAAGGTTGCTCGCCTGACCTGTCTCTTGTATAGGTACATGCATGCGCATGTCAGACTTACTGCATACATGCATCGTGGCGCAGAGATCATCAACTCAGCCATCCACAATCTCTTTCACATCTAGGGCAAGTCGGGCGATAGATGCAATATCATCAGGTCATTATCATCCGACGTGCGCAGAAGGCCTTCGATATCAGACCTAATACAGCAAGCTTCTCGCGTAAAGCTAAGCAAGGCGCTCTCTCGCTGAAAGCCTCGCTCTTTCGCCAGTTATACCATATGCTACGCTTGGAAGTCGATCTCACCGCTTGTCGGCCCTGACCGATATCCAGCTCTTGTAGGACCGATGCCCAGCTTCTGATCCGACGGAATCACGAGGTCCACCAGCCTAAATGGCACCTCGAAATGTTGGGATTTTCCATACCAGTATGCGACGCTCAAAGCCCAGGCAAAGGAGCGAAATGCATAGAACAGTCTAGATGGGTCATGATCAGCGTCACATTCCGTCGCGTTAGGACACAGCATGAGCGTTTACTCACAGCACCACAGCAGAAACCGCCCACTGCGCTTGCATCAACGCGCAAGCTGTCGAAGCTGGTCGTGACACCGCCGCGCACCCTCTTTCGAGATACCAAGGTCTGATCGACAGGTGCTCACGGTCGCTCAAGTCGCTGGCAGACTGCCCGGCCAGGCTTGCGGACCACAGCGCACACATGAGCAGATCATACAGCAGGTCGATACATCCCAGGTGGAAGCGATGCCAGTCTAGGAACCACCGAGCGAGCAATATACCCATTCCAATGGCGGCAACTGCTATGTTCGATCGCGCGACACTGGGGAATGGTCAGTCAGTCATCACGTGCTGATTCTGTACTTTGCAGCCAGCACTGAGCAGAGCAAAACATACTCTTCACTCCAGATGAAAGGAATCGGTGGTGGAGTCTTGTAGTTCGCATAGAAGTAGACTCTCTCGTGCGGATCTGAGTTCCAGCCATGAGCAGCTCCAGCTGCCCAAAGTGAGGTTCGGAGGTGATACGGCTGCCAGACAATAGCGAGTGTCAAAGCAGTGATCACGACAACTGACTCAAGAATAAGACCAAGCTTTCCGCAATAACGATTCGGTGGCCATGTCTGCTGTGATACCGCCCATTCAGGCTGTGCTTGTATCATCATAGCCAGGAAAATGAGCTGTGAACAGAGTGAACAGAGTGAACAGTTTGGCAATCGCCATTACAATTTAAGCATAAGTTCATCGTCTTGTTGTGACTCTTGAAGCAATGAGAGTAGCGATGAATTGCCATATGTGATGCAAAGGACTGCTGTGAGAAGGATTGAAGCGTAAGAAGAGCTAATGACCGCACGCTGGTCAAAGCTCATCGCCTAGCCTGAGCATATTGGAGCACAATTTCATCACTTCTGGGTGTAGAGAGACAAGCAACTCGTGAACAATTGATACATTAATTGGTTTAGATTTAGATTCGGTGTATGCCATCAACAATCGTGTCTTGTGATGATAGCTGTGATGTGTTAGTGGCTGCAGTTATAACGGAGGGCGCTGGTTTTAAATGAAAACTCACTCAAACGTTCTCCCTCTAGTCCGCACTAGGCCATCCGAGCAATGAGCAAGTATTCACGATGATTTACTATAAGGATGTCAGCTCCGCCCACCGAAACTCATGCAGACTTTTCTCATATACCTTGGTGTTGCAAGAAGAGCACTTGCAGCTGCCGGGCTGGCAGGTGCAGGAGGTGCACTTGCAGGAGGCGGAGTCGCAGGCCATTTTTGGTGATGTGAAGGGGTTGAGGTGAGGTGTGTTGAGAGTTGTCTGGTGTGTAGTGTATGTGCGCGGATGGTCTTCACCTTCACAAGCCGTGAAGAACCGGTTCTTATACCCAGTGCGCAGCAGCGCAGAATTTTCGATCGTCGTCTGGGCCTCCCTGCATGAGTTCCACCTGTGAGGAGAGGAGACCATAACATTGGCCCACTAATATTCTGGGCCCGTCTAATACAGGCATGTGGATTGGTGGCCTTCTCAACGACCATAGTAGAGCCTTGGCATGGTCGCGGTATCGGTATGCAACCTCGAACAGGCAAGCTCCAGTTCGGTAGATGATAGAAACTATCTCCTTGAGCTCTCGCTTGAGTAACACCGTGCCATTGGGACGAAACAGCCTGACTGGCGCAGGTGCGGACTGCCCCGAAGTCGCCACGTGTGTTCAACCGGCTATTTGAGTTCGCAGGTTGAAGGAGCAAATAACGATGCCGAGCCTGAGTCTCGCTTACAGAAACGTGGCGATCGCAAGATAGATATCAGAAGTCCACTCTATGCACACTCTCAGTGCTGATTATCGATAACATTGCTGTAATCAATGAAATGTGACAATATCAGTATCTAACATATCACGTGTGAAAAGTTTGTGACAGTGAAGCAGTACCAGAGGATTGACCTATGTAGGGAATGATTAGAGGATACAAGAGGTTGGTTAGGGAGTGGAGAGTGTGACCTGGTTGTCCTCCTCGATCTCTGGTATTCGCATGTACACCCGCAAATCGACGGCCGAACCTGGACGCTGGTGGACGGATTGGGTTGATATTCTGGCTATGTACATCGTGAGATAAAAGTGCTTGGATAATGGAGCACAGCTTAAGAGCTTGGTCTGCCATCATAGCCAATCGAGCTGGTGATGTACTTACTGTGGTTCAACCCACCCTTTGAGTGTGAGAATCACTGATCAGCACTTCGAGAGTTCTCACGCTTTTTCAGTGATATTCCCTATCGAAATCCAGGCTTGCAAAGAACTCCATTAGTCCATCGTGCAGGACAACTTGCTACAGTCAGTCATACGGATCAAGTGTGCAGACTTGCAGAAAATGATTTCTGGTGTTGTTTTCACACAACAGCAGACGTGATTTCCCTGTATCTCTTAGTTACCAATTCGAAAGCGTCTCCTGATTTCTCTTAGCAAGTGTTCTCGGCTGTCTGCAGACTTCACCTCTGCAGGCTCGCGACTCAACGTTTGATGCGGATCCCGCACATCATTTCGCAGCCATCTGAACACCACGAGGACCGGTCCAGATTAACAGAACGACCTGCGCAGCATACGATACTTTGGAGCTTATACAGGCGTAAGGGTGCGACACTACGATCTTCCGTTTCACCATCGCTCCTCTTCGTTTCATCCCAGGAGTAGATTTCTAGACCTCCTAGACTTCTTAGCAAACTCACAGCTCATGGAACTACACTCTTGATGCTCACAGGGACTAGACTACGCCCAGGTACGCCTCCACATCTAGACTACTCTACAACGATCGACATCGCCATGTGAGGATCTAAAGAAAGCTCGACTGATATTCCCAACACTTCGGGCTATGAAACGATACATTTACCTTAAATTTATTTCTTGACGCGCTCGTACCTCAATTCAATTGGTACACAGAGGGCTTTAGGACCCTTCAAACGCTGCTCTCACGATGACAGATCGAGATCCGTGTGCATGCGTGCTGTGGTAGTTCGCTCGCCATGCCTCGGGTGCTGCCGACCCACCGTTTGTCCTGCCAAACACCATAAGTCCTTAGCAACCATGTGACTCTCGAGCATTCAGAGAAGTATATATTATAGCTTTACCAAGAGCTGCAGATCCGGGAAAGTTACTTGTTTGGATGTCGGTCTCAATGGTTTTGTTGGGTCTTCACACAGCATTTGTTGCCTTGCGTCTCGTGACAGAATGGCTGGAACGTCACATCGTTATCGACCTCTAGTCGTGCAAGCTGCTCGATGATATGCGCGGATATAAGAGGATCTCTTCTTCTCGCTCGCTACAGTATCTTTTTTCAGCAACGCTCAGCCTTTGTGGGTTTTACCAACATCTCTTAGGTGGTCTCCAGTTATTCACCCTACACTCTTTTATCATGAACTGTCGCTCCCTTATTCTTCTTCTTCCTCGTTGCAGCTACCGCGGCTTCCACCATAGCTCCCCGTGACTATCCTCCCACGCAAGGCGCAGTCGCCTGCGACGCCGTCCGAACTAATTCGACGGCTCAACTGGAAGATGCAGTTTCTTCGCTCCTCGCCCACTCTGCAGCCTCTAGCGACTTTCCCAAGGTACTTGCCGCGCTGCTGGCTAATGCTACTAGCAACCTCGGATCAATCAGCTCTTCTACTGGTGCTTCAGGCGACAGCTCGACTTCACCGTAGGTCGCTGGCAGCGGCACAAGGGTATCTGTCATCGCCCCAAAGGTATCTGTCAGCGACAACAGTGACCTCACTCCTTGAACAGAGGTCTAGCCTGTCTCAGAGGCTTACGTGATGACTCGGACGATCTCAATGCCTCTGACGATGACCTGGACGATCCCAATCACGCTCCAAGTCAGCGTCCCGCTCCTCAAGATCGCACCGCACAGCCTCCTGCTACCGCAGGCACCACCACAGAAGGCAACTCAGAGCCTGCCACCGACAACACCGCAACCGCACCGTCCCCAGCCCAAGTCGCAGCCGGTTGCCGCGCAGGCCTCCAATCCGCCTCAAACGGCATGAACGTTGCCAACGACGTTCTACGAGGCAATGGAGTCAGCTCCGCAATCCGAGCCGGCGCGCGCGCCACAGCCCAAGGAGCCAACGCCGCAGCATTCGCCGGCCCTCCGCCACTCGAATCGCTTCCGGAGGCAGGAGGCGGAGGAGCTGCACCCAGACCGCCCAGACTGTCACTCGCTGACGTTGCCGCTGATGCGAACGCCGTCGCCGACGGCGCGGGCCTCGCCTCTGCTATTGGAGATATTGCTGGGAGCGTGCCTGCGCCTCCTAGACCGGGAAATTTGCCAGGAAGATTGCCTGGGAGACCACCAGGAAGACTGTCAGGAAGATTGAGACGTCCAGGTGGAATTCTACAAAAGAGACAATCCACGCGGGCGTGATGCGGAGTCTCTGCAGAGTGGAGCCTGGATCCCTACTACAACACTGGAATGCACACGTGGCGTCTGTTTGACAAGCTCCAAGATCAAGTGGTTGAAGTGTATATGTCGCCTTCTTTTGTCGTTCGTTGAAACAGCGTTTCGCGCCGAAGTACAGTTGCGGTACCACGTCGCGTTATTAGTCGACCGGTCTTTGCGGAGTGTATTCAGGATTCATAGCTGTACTACCAGAATTATTTGGAATGAGAAGACAGACATTCACACAGGTCTCAAGAGAGGCGGCTATACCAGCGTCTTTTCAATGTTATTGCCTGTAGTCCGATCTGTGGATCAAGGCGTTTTCTACTGCACGGCTCTAATCCTCGCACTTCCAGTGCTTCCCAACCCAATCGCTGATAACATCAGTCATAGTCTTACCATCCAGCGTGCTCTCTGTGTCCTTCTTGTCATATTTGGTACCCAAATACCTCAGCGCCAAGAGGACCCAGTCTTGCACAAACTCGTTGTAGACTAGATCCACAGTCTCTGGAGGAGCAACTCCGTCGGCCGGGTCGAAGCCGACGTTGGCGGCGACACAATTCGGGACGTCGTAGAATCTGATGGCTTCGTGGATGGTGTCGTCGCCGTCGCTGCCAAGATCGTCGACAGTGGTGTAGCCGGGGACAGTGGGCTTGTCGTACTGGTTAGTGGCACCGGGGCCGGCGAGAGGTGTTTGATGGTCTGGACGGAAGAGGAGCTGGCTTGTGGGTGTTCGAGCGATGAATGACTTGGCGTTCACGGGGGGAAGTGGAGGTGCAAGCTCATAGAGTCTGTTCTGGCTGATAGTGTCGAGGTCGTTGTGGGTCGTCGTGATCAGGTCCTTGAGGAGGATTCGGTCCTCATTGTTCAAGAGTTGAAGGACTTGACTCGCAGCCTTGTATGGGATGCCTTTGGCAACCCTGAAGCCGCTTGTGAAAGGTGAGACCAGGAAAGTGCTATCAATTGTGAAAGGTCCCTTGAAGATGTCGAAGCGCATCGCGCCAGAGTTCGTGATGATGATCGATGGACTGTTGCTATTATTGAAGGTTGCTGGGAGGACTTGCTTCTCGAGCCAGGTCAGCAGACTTGAATCCGAAGGGTAAGGCGCGCGGTTGAGCCAGAAGTCGTGCGGAGCGCAGCCAAATGCGTGGTCAAGATTGAGTTCCTTCCGCGCATGAGTGATAGCAGTAGAGACGTTCGTACCGGCCTCCGTTGGAAATGTTGACTCGTTAGTTCCTGAGTGGTGGTGCAAGGAATAGAGATTGTTGTCGATGTACAGTCTCTCGTATTTGGGTGCTGATTTGGCTGGAGACACACTGCCTTTCTTTCCAGTACTCAACCCAGACATCGACAGGAAGCCCAGTGTTTCCATGTATCGGCCGCTTTCAATGCCCTGGGCCTTGGCCTCCCACTTCCTGTAATCACGGATGTGCGTGTGGCCGCCGAAGAACACAATGGGGATGTCCCATCTGACTTTACGGATGGAATCATAAATCAGGTCATACTCTTGGCTGTCTTTGACAGGCACATGGCCAGCAACCAAGAAGAGGTCGATGTCTTTCGTCCGGATTGCATCTTGGAACCACTGCTCCTTGACCGTCTCTTGCACATTTTGCACGACAGTGTTGTTAGCATTGCCGTGAAAGTTGAACAAGAATCCAAATGCGACAATCCGAATGCCTTGGTTCTTGGTGGTGAATTTGCGGAATCTGGGTGCCAGCGGCTCCAGCTCGCCAGTCTTTGGGTTTTGGATGTCCAAGTTGGAAGCAATATACGATTGCTTAAAATTTGGCACCGTGTGGTAGTACTCGTTGTCGCTCGAATTGCTCAGGTACAATTCATGGTTGCCACTAGTGATCACGTCGATGTTCTGGTGCTTGAAGATGTCAAAGGTGTATTCGCCTTTGGGCTTGCTGGCATCGTAAAGGCCATTGCCTTCGACACGATCTCCCGTGTCGATCAGAAGCAGGTCTGAGCCATCCTCATCGGCTCGCTTGTGCAGGTGGTGGGCGAAGCTTATATAATCACCCCAATCGGCACTGTATTGAGGCTCTTGCAAGTGCCCTCCGTGCCAGCCGTGAGTGTCTTTGATGGAGAGCACGCATCAGCACGAGACTTGCTCAGGACGACACGCACGATGACCTACCTGTGGTATGCAAGAAGTTGAGCTGTCCCCAGGGCAGTTCGCGTAGAGGCGCGCTGATTGGGGCTGGGGCGGAGGGTTGTTCAGCTGATGAGAGATGTAAGAGGGCTGCAAGGAGGGTGAGGCGTGAGAATGTCATGATGGGAGATCCAACAGTGATAATCCTTCTTGGAGGCTATTGTGTTGATGTGTCCGGAGAGACAGGAGAGATGGCTGGCACCTTGATGTACATGTACATGCACGCACGAGACGAGGCGACATGCAGCAGCAGTGAGTGGCAGGGATGGGGCGCCTGGCGGGTTGCTTGGTTGCTTGTACGTCACCGGCATGAGAGCTCGACCCGAAGTTTATACTTCGAGGAAAACCGAGCAGCAACACCAAACGATCAACATCACCTTACACAACACGCCATTGCTCTCTGCAAACATTCACAACATCCGCGCAGATACAAATAAACTCCCGGAACAACACCTCTTCACCAACAACCAACCGGACGCCAATGTCCGACAGGCGCAGCCCATCCCGTGGCCGCTCGCCTACACCCGACGATGCGCGGTCCAGATCACATGCGCGCTCAGTAACACCTCGCGACGCCTCACACTCCCGCTCTCGCTCACGCAGCAGAGGCCCAGCGACTGCCGATGGCAGACGCGACAGCCGCAGTCGCAGTCGTAGCCGCACTCGCTCCCGCTCACGCAGCAACTCGCGCCCTCGATCCGCCCGCCCATCCAGCCCCGACCGCCAACCGCGCAGCGCCAAAATCGTCATAGAAAAACTCACAAAGAATGTCAACGAGGCGCACCTGCGCGAGATCTTCGGCAGCTACGGCGACATCCAGGACCTCGAGATGCCGATCAACCGGCAGTTCTTGACGAACCGCGGAATCGCCTACGTGCTGTATGCCACGCCAGCAGACGCCGAGAGCGCGATCGCGCACATGCACGAAGCGCAGCTCGACGGCGCGACGATCAATGTCTCGATTGTGTTGCCTAGGAGGCGCTTCAGCCGTAGTCCGGCGCCCAGGAGGCCTCCGCCCAACCGCTTCGGCGAACCGCACAGATACCGCGAACCACCGCCTTCTCGTCCTGGTCCCGAGCGAGCTTACGGTGGTGGTCGAGGACGAGGCGGAGGAGGTAGAGGCGGACAGGGGTTCAGGGACGAGGACAGGAGTTATCGTCCAAGAAGCTATTCGCCAGGTCGCAGTCCTCCTCGGAGACGCAGGAGCCCGAGCTATGATAGTAGGAGCCCGAGCAGAAGCCCGCCACCGAGGAGGAGAGAGCGCGATCACAGTCCCCCGAGAGGTGGTGGACGAAGGCGTAGCCCGAGCTACTCAAATGCCAGCGACAGGAGCGATAGCCGTGATCGCAGCCGTAGCCGTAGTCGGGATCGTGGCGGACGTAGGCGATAGTGCCTAGCAAATGTATCAAAAGATGAAAGCTTGGAGATAGTACTCGAACGCCTTTCCAATGTCGGACTTGTTTTCACTGGCCGGAATGTATGAACACATGAAGTATGCAGAATCCTCGGCGAGCTGATTCACGCCAGATCAGGGCTCTGCTGCAAAACGCAAGTAATCAGGTAATAAAGTTCATCGTCCATCCACCTCCAGATCCAGATTGTACACGCGCCTCAGAACGCCAACATCAAAAACAACTGACTCGCGCCACACCGCAACTTGTAAAACACTTATCGAGATGGAATATGCACAATGTTTCAATGCTCTTGCTCTAACTTTCTGCGTCCGGAACAGCCAAGGTCTGAGCCGTCTTTGCCCATATCTTGCAACTCTTACCCACCCAGTAGTTCACAAACCCCTTTCAAGTCAGGGTGTCTTCTTCGATAAACCAAAAATCTACAAACGCTACGCTCATTTCCATTTTTTGCTGGGCTCTTGTTTCACGGCCACAGGGAATCGTGGTGACCTTTCTCTCCCTTCCTCTCTCTCCCTGGCGATGAACCACAACATGTCATATCGCTCTGCATTTCTCTACGTCGTTCGCCTTGTTTCATCCGCCGTACTCGATTGCGAAGATGCAGGTAGCCAGCTTAGTAGCCGACACCAACGAGGTAGTCCGCGAGTTGCTCGACGGTGTTGGCGGCGGAGCCGGGCTGGACGGTCTCGGGGTAGTGAGCGACGAGGATGGCCATGTTGGTCTTGACGATGACAACGCCCTCCTTGCCCTGTAAGGTTCAATATCCGTCAGCATACAAGTCCAGTCCCAACAATTTCCCTGGTTGCCTCCCTCAAAGCGCAGGATAAATCCTCCCATCTTCATTCTGCCTCGATCTGTCCACAATATATCCACCGGAAATAATGGCAAACTCACCTTCTTGCCATAAATACTCCTGTCATCCGCCTTGATAACGATGAAGCGCTCGCCGGCGATGTGCAGGCCGGTGCTCTGGACTTGCTTGACGTCGCCGGTGTCCTTGTAGGCGGCGACAACCTCTTGCATCTCAGTCGGTGAGACGGTGAAACCGGCGCTGGTAGCCCAGACGCTGTTGCCGGCGTCGTTGAAGATGGCGGCCTTGTCGACGTTGCCGGTGCCGACGAGGCTGTTGGGGAGGGTGGGTTAGTCAGGGATGGTTGGTGGGTGGGGATCGCTTGCGTGGGCGGGAAGAGTGGGTGTACCTGGTGTCAACGTATGCTGCGCATGGAGGTGGTTAGCTGAGTTGATCTCGTTCGGCTTGGGAGGGTGATGACTGGGTGGATGTATGAGTTGGGGATGGGATAGATAGGTGGACGGATGTACCTTGCCAAGACATGATGGGTGTGGTGTGTGTGGGTGTGTGTGGGTGTGTGTGGGTGTGTGTGGTGGTACGAAGTGGTGAGTTGGTGTAGCTAGGGTGGTTTGCGGTGGGAAAGATTCAAGAAGAGTCGCGCAGGATGTTGTGGCGGTTATGGTTATGGTTCAAATTATGCTTGCCTGTGACGGAGAGGCTCAGTGGAGGGTCCCCGCGCTGGTCGCCGACCCCACTCAACGACGCAGCTCTGTGCCTCTGTCTCACCTCACAAACATCGCCCTGCATGTCTGAAGATCCTTGCAACGTGCAACAGAATGCTTGGCGTACATCTTGCGCAGAAAATACTAATTTTCCTGATCAGCCAAGGAGCATTCTTCGCTGCATGCACATGTATCCTCCAACCAGAGCAGACACAGGCGGTCACTTCTTACTAATCCTGGACGAGCTTGACCGCCACGATACGCGCGAGTCAGCAACTACACTTCCTTGAAGGGTTAGGGTTGTTTCGACATTCATGTACATGCGAGGATCACATTTGATCTGTCAGTCTACATGTGGACGATTGTGTGTTGAAATCGACTCGAAGCCGTCATTCACCACACATACATTTGTAGACGACAAGTTGCAACCGGAGACCCAGCATGGGCTGAAGTCCTTGTGTTTCTATCACTCTTTGACAGAATCCTGCCGATCTTGAAATCGAGGCCGTGAGTCGGCGCTCAGAGCTGACTGATACAAGGGGATATTGGGGTCAAAATGATCGATGGGTGCGAAAGGAAGGCCTGCGAGAGCATCGTCCATAACAGAGATAGCTTCCTTTCGCAGCCGAACCTAACGAGCGGTACGTGTAACCGAGATATATCGATGTATGAGTCAACTATGACATTGTGTAAGTATACAACAATCAAGCGTGCCGTGGTACGCTCTGCCAAGCTGTAGTGTAGACAAGTTCGTTTATATAGTGGCAGGACTGTCCGAAAGATCGCTATCCAGCCTGAATGAGCGCGTCGGCCGAATGAATGTGTCGGATCAATTGCTCGAACATGATCGGTGTGGATCCGGTATCTAGACAAGCAGCGTTTCCTCCTGATAGCGCTCATTGAGACGCACAAACAGCCCGACTTTTGTGGTAATGTTGCCCTTCATCAGAATATGTAGGTTGTGCTAATCATTGTATTCACGGCACGCAGTATTGCGGGAAGCCGGCACGAGCTAATCAGCGGTTGGTATTTCAGGACAGATCAAAGCTGGCAATCCTTGTTGCAATGTTGAAGGTGTAAGATATGGTGACCAGGGCTTATGCAAGCATGTTTGCATATCTGTTGCAGAGCCGTAGCCTTGTCGCATGCGTGGAGTAGGTTGACAGACGCAGCGCGCCTAATGATTAATATTTCATGTCTTAGAGGAGATCGTTCGAGAAGCTTGTTGCAGCTGTTCCGGGTCAATCCCGATCGCCTGGGTGCAGGTTTGCTGGTTGTTGGCGTCAGGTAAACTTCACCGCTACGCGAGAATATCTCACAAGACCTGACGAGATCAGCGACTAGCGCTTTGCTCTTTCTTATGTTGCTCCTTCAGCCTCTTTTCAATCTTCATGAATTCGCGGATCCCCACAGGCACTCCCTCGAACAAGTCTTTCCCGCCAGTATCCTCCTCCCAATTCGTTTCCGATCCTCCACCATCGTCGTCCATACTGATCGCAGCCTGGCTAGCCGCATCATTCGCAGCTTTCGCCGCAGCGCGCTGAGCCTTCAATTTCTGCCGTGCCTCCGCACTCGCCGCCGCCCAATCTTCCAGTTCGTCGCGATACCGATCCCAGACGCAATTAACACACCCAGACATGCAGCAATTATCCGGTTCTTCAGGCTTCGGAGGAACCAGGACGCCAGCTATAGTCGTGGAAGCTTTCTTGAGCTCGGCCTCGCGCTCGTTGGGATCCCGGGAGCCAAAGATGGCTTGCGCTTTGAGGGCTTGCTCTTCGGGCCCGGTCAGCGGTCGCTCTGCTGGCAGCGGTATGGGCGGTGGAGGCACGTTCTTTGTGGCGGATTGGATAGGGTTCAGAGGCGCGTTCAGAGAGTCTTCAGGGTATTCATCGATTGGTCGTATGTTGGCGGATGTGCGCGTGCTGCTGAAGGCTGCGCGCGAGACATATTGGGCTGGCCTGCTTTGGGCTCGCTTGAGCGATAGGATAGCTAGAGAAGCGCATTGCGATCGCATTCTCTGAAAAGGCAGGACTGGTGCGGGTGCACGCGCGCAAAAGAGATGGTAAGAAACAATGTGAAACCTTAGTTGAATATCCTCCGAGAATGATTCGCGGTTGACGATGACGTCAATTCTTGGTATTTCACCACGATTCCTCCTCCTCCAATGTTCAGGACTCAATTTGAACACTTGGTACATCTATCGACATGTGTCCTTCCAGACAACAGAGAAACGGAAGCTACTGTTGACTTGTGTGGGAAGATGACTCGCCAATGTAATGCATGTCCGAGATCATGATTAATTGGGCAATTGAGACTTGTCTCCGAACGAATTTACTTCTTAACACAACAAAGGACCTTTCTGGAGTTTGTTTTGATGAAGCTGATTGCTACGTAGGCTCAAAGGAGGCGATTCTGGCTTCTGGCTCCCGAAACACGATGCAAAATACAGTACGTCCGCTCTACGCCCACATTGCGCTTCAGCATGTCTATGCATGTTCTGTGTCCATGACAAGTACATTGATTCAGCAACATCGGCCTGGTCATCGTTGTGTATTCCAGAATACGCGTGCTCTATACCCTGCCTTCCATTCCTGGACAGCGGACGTCATGGTCTTGATCCCACCAATCGTATGCACAATGTTTGGTCGTTCTCTCTTCTAGGATTCAACAATCCTCAGGGCGACTGACAGAAGAAGCACGATGTAGCCCGTGAAGCGTATCTCGAAGACTTTGTGTATGCGGGAAGACTGCTGAACCTTCCGCGAGGCTCCACGGAATTGTGGACGAAGCCAGATCCGGGCGTTTCTTAACAAACGCATTGGAGATGTGTCTTCTCAAAATTTGTGGCCGGCTCACATATCTCTAGATGAATTCATCTTCCTGATCCAGGTGGTATGCTCTGTCTGGTGTCGTGGACGAGGCGAATGGCGTATTTAGGCACTGGCGTATCTAGACACGTGCGATATTCCTTTTCACAGACCGGTCCGCTGATAATCAGGTGGTGGACCTTCAAATCCCAGATCTTCACACATGGCATCGCAGCCTGACTCCAGACCAAGCACCTCTTTTTGGGACATCGCGCTGTCACGTCGAAATGCAGCTGCCTCGGGCATGACCTCAACTGGAATCCCGATACGCATTGCTGGACCCAAACTTTTCGCAGACCCTGGTAAGGATATTCTCAAGTCCAGGTTGTATGCTCTGGTGATCAAGCACGAATGGAACGTCGGTACCAATAATGAAGTACTCGTTGCACTGAGCAATACTGTAATTTGTGCGGAGTAGCAGAGTCTCGAGGTCATGTTGTGCGGCATTGCATAAGCCGGGGGAGCTTCATATGATGGGCAGTCCCTGTCCAATTGAGCATTCTCATGCGGACCTTGAACCCATTCGATATTTTCGAGAAGCTGTGGAGATAGAATGATCGATGGCGCATCATGACTGTCAATTTGAGGACCGAACCATGGATCATCCGATGGAAACTGTGTGAGAGGGCTGACCGCCGAGACAGTTGTTGTTTGAAGGAGGGCACGGAGGTCAAGTCGCGCCGGAGGTCTCGCTGCATCGTTTGCAGGCCAGAAGACGAGATTGATCTTCACCTGCCCGGACAGCTCGCTGCGCCATACGCTTTTGCGGAAGTCTTTCAACACAAAACGCGTCGATTGAGTCGATATGACGGCCAGTATTGCAGACGGCTTGGTCCAGAACTTGCTGATAGGCATCTCTGCTTGCGACAGCCTCGCTGGTTCCCAAGCCCCCACATCCGGTTCCCTAGCTTGTTCTTTCGGCATGAAGCGTATTGGTTCCGAAACGCTGGCGATCTCAATGCACTCTCCAGTCTTCGAATTCTCTTGCACATTTGCGCAGACGCGGTATCTAACCGAAGCATGCTTTGGGGCGTAATCGGTAACATCCGCGAGTTCGTGGTCTCCAAACGATGGAGGCATCGATGTGTGGCAGGTATGAACAAGCGGCGAGGCTACGACGTGCCGACATGTAATTGGCAACATGTGGCCTGGAATCGCGAACTCGAATGGAATCTCATAGATGCATCCTTCCTTGAATGATCGATTTTCTGGGACGTGGCAGAATAGATCTGGCTGGGTGAGCTCAAGGAAGCGATGGGCAGTTGTGACAGTTCTCGCACTGGGTGCTTGCGGAACTACACGCCTGCCGTACGTTCTGCTGGTTCCAGTCAACTTGATCTCTAGCTTGTCAAAGCTGGTGTCTACCAATGCTTTGATTGTAAGCTTTCCAGTGAAACGTTCCAAGGATGTAAATGTTCGTTTGTTATCGAATTCCAGATCGAGTTCGAGCGGTGTTGCAGGAGACTCTGTCTCCGAGCTGAACCAGGACAACATGCTGGCAGTAGTTTGAGATGCCAATCTCGAGGTTTTCGTGATAGAACGATGCCTCACTCACAGCTTCGTCACTGATCACCAACATTTACATAGCAGCCATATACACATATCAGCGCTAGCGTGCCACATTCCTTCCTAATGCGGAAAGAAAATGGTAGCGCGGACCCACAATTTGCTCGCTAAATCCGACGGCGGGATTTCAAGGCTTATTCGCAAGCCGGGGCCCGCGGCCAGCTAAATCGATCGCGTGGGTTATGGACTTTTGCAGAGAGCAGTCGGCCTTCATCGCAAACAATTATTCAAGCATTTTAGTTTGAACCAAATGGCTGCAACTTCTTCGGGCATCACCAAGCGACGCACGGGATGTCGTCAGTGCAAGGTCAAAAGAGTAAGTGAGTACCTTAGCGAATACCATTTACAGCAATCTTAACACTTTTAGCTCAAATGCGACGAAGCCATTCCAGCATGTACTAATTGTATACAACGTGGCTGGCAATGCCCAGGCTATGGCAAGAACATACGCTGGTCTGCCAAACATGAGCGCTTTGGTCCATTGTCGTTGGCGTCACGAGTTGATCAAAGTGGCAAATCACCCGTACAACAAGCACCGCAGCAGCCAATACATCAAGATTGGCGCCCTTCAGGATCGGAAGGACTATGCATGCCTGTAGACTCTGGTTTTGACAATCTCGGCACATGTCCAAATCCACTGGTCGTTGCCAGCTCATCACCGCGACTCCCACTTTCTCCAGTCAGTCAATGTACCGTCGATGACAGCATTGTCCTCAATGATGCAGAGGCTTGGGCCAGCCCCGGAGCTCTTGCAACCATCGCTGGCGATGATAATACCGATTGCCAATCGATAAATTTCTCGACCTCGCGCGGACCGCCGGTCATCCAAAATCCAACCAACACAGCATTCGTTTCGCTGGGTCACCGCAACACCTTGCCTTATGCGAGTAATCGGGAGACTGCCTTCGACCCTCAAATTTTCTACACACCGACTCACATACCGACTATTCTCGTTGAGCATTGGTTCAGTGACGTATGTCCGATGTGGAATATCTTTGATTCAGACTCCAACTTCAACCGCCAATTCGCTTCTACATCATGGTCGTACTCAGAGCCTGTCTTCTACGCCATGCAAAGTATGTCAGCAGCCTGCCTTGTGGATACACTGCCCGCAATGATGCCAGTCCTATCATCCTTGACAGCAAAAGCTCTGGCGGCGATCAGGCATCGAGTTGCCTTCTACCAGAGCGCGCGGCGCACTACTATGCCTGAGTTCCCTACAGACTTGTTATTTGCAATTTTTGCAATGGGAACTTCCTTGCACTGGAAGCATGGGTTCGAGCTAGGAAGCTCTTTGATGGAACACGCAAATTATGTTATCAATTGTTACAGGAACAGGCTACCAGCTATGACACCTTCCGAACGCAAGCACCTTGCGTTCTTCCAGAAAGCCTTGATCTGTTGGGAGGGCATCCTCAGTGCAGCTGATACTAATTTCACTCCGAAATCATTCGCTGTTCGAAGATCAGCATACCAGGCAAGAATAGCCTCCAGCAAACTCCAGATGGCCTCGCCGCAACCAACATTTGGGCCACCTGCTCTCTTACTTGGCGATGCTGAGCTACACCCCTGGTGTGGCGTGTCTAGCGACGTGCTCCAGAAATTTGGCCAGGTGATGACATTATGCCACAATGCGCAGCGTCGCCTATCAAGTGTTGTTGGAGACGACGACCTCGAATCCAGCTGCGATCTGGGACTTGCACATGAACTTGCATCAGAACTTTTGGCAATGGACTTCAGTAACGATCCCCGTCGAGATATGTCGGAAGCCTTGGAATTCCAGTATCTGGGGACGAATGATAGCGACACACCACTCTCGCACCTGTTGGATATTGCAGAGGCATATCGGCAAGCCTGCCTTCTGCAGCTATCTTTAACATTCGAAGAACTTCACGTCGGTCCTATCACCGTGGACTCAAGCATTGGGTTGCTGCTCTCGACACAAAACGCCTGCGTCGATACCTACATTACAACTCGCGCACAAACTCTGATTGGGCTGGCTTTGCAGCTGGTTGATCAGTTGAAGAAGATTCCCCCCGAGTCCGGCTCAAGATGCATGCAGCCTTTGTTGTATCTTTGCGCTGCGTCGGGGCTTCAGTTCAACCCACTTCCGCTGATCGGATTACGTCGTAAGCATGGTCAGATTTCTAGCCAAAATACCGCCGAACGCAACCACGACGTCGCGCACCTCGAGCTTTTAGAATCCTCATGTCTCAACGATAGCCTCGGAGATTGTTTTGAAGCTCGCAATGATATCAAACAAGTCTCGGATGAATCAGCAGCTTCCATCCCACCATACCACGACTCCGATCATGTCCTCACCGTCTCCACCCTGAAGGTCGCTCAAGCAAGGTCATTTGTCAAGAAGCGCCTGGGTATGCTGCAGCAACTATTACCGCCAAGATATACAGGCACCGCGCTTCGTCTTGCTGAAGCCATCTGGGCGGAATACGATTGTAATTCAGATGGCGGAAGTCCGCTCTACTGGTCCAATATCATGGTTCGAGAAAAATTGCAAACTTTTTTCGGCTGAAGTCCATTGATGAACTTTACGACGAACTGGTCCTGATGACTCGCTTTGTAATCGGTCCTGAGATCTGAAAGTCGCCTTCGACTGGTCTCAATCAAGCATGCCAAGAGGAGAATATTGCGCTCAAGCGGCGCGTTTCTGAGAGCGCCGTCAGATTGATGAACTCAATCATGGTCGGAGGCTAGCGAAGCCTTCAAATACTCGTCTGTATGCGTCCATGCATCATGCTTGTAACAGTAAATCATCATCGGGTACATGTCTGAAGAACCTGTCAGCAGTGATCTTGAGTATGTATTCTTGAGGGACGACGGACTGTTTGGTCTTTCGCCTTCATCGAGGCCATTCTGGCGTGTCTCATATCGCACGAACTCTACACGCCTGTAGCGAAGCTCTTCAACCTTGTCAGCCACAAGAACTTTTATGTTGCTCATTTTGGCTTCGCCGTAGGATTTCAGGCCTGGATGAGAGGCTGTCAGGTCCATTGCACGGGCGCGAGGTGCTTTCAGCGATGGAACAAGGATGTCTCAATGAGAAATTAGCATGCTTGTTGATAGCTGCTCGAGGCGCTGTGGTTCTCCGAGTACCACCACTATTGCGGCAGACCTCACCAGCTTGCGTTCCGTCGGCCTGGTGAAGGCACGTGTTCACTGGCATTTCTTGAACGGTCAATTTGCTCCGGCTAGCACAAGGGTTGATACGTAGGCGTTACCGAACAATGCCATAGAACCCACAGACTTAGCCTGAGAGCAGCACGCGCAAGTCTGATGCATGGATACCTGAAATGCCAATCTGACAATCGCGGATCCTCAGAATTACACGCTGCCCAGTCCTTGATCATCCCAAAGGTTACCACGATGGATACACATCAGTACGACATTTTCAGAGCATTCAGGCTGTATCTACATGCAATGACTCACCTCAGCTCGCATCGCAGAGACATACTATCTGGCGCCACATTCGGCGGCACTGCAGCCACCGCGTTGGTGTGTACTATACAGCCTCTCGTGTTCCGAGTCCGCGGGCTCCACCTGCAGACACTATACCGGGTAAAGGCCTTCTGCATCATGTTACGATACTACAACCAAACTGGAAGGATATTCTTGTCCTCTGTCGGTCGAGGCATCAACGCAGGGGCTTTCCTGGTTATGTTGGGAAGGCTCTGAGTGTTTTTCATACGGATCGCCGGTCCGGACATACATGCTCCTGGAACTTAACGCATAGCTATGTGTCTGTGTAAGGGTATAAATAGAGCAGATCTTCCTGAGTTGAGAGGACTCACCAGACCTTCAAAGGTTCTGTGCTGTGGACAAACGTGATTCCACCGCAATCACGATGGTCCAAATCTCGAATTTGTTGACAGCACTTGCTGCCGCTTCTGGCGCGACCGCAGGTTTGATTCAAGCCAGGCGTGCTTTGGAAGAGCGTCAGAGCAGCAACTATCCGTTGAACTCTGTTCAGAACTGGAAGAACGACTTTGCAACTGTCGACTTCAAGACTGGTGCCAACGGTTTGTTCTCAGCCGACTGGAACAATGGTCCCGGAGGGAACTTTGTTGTTGGTCGAGGTTATCAACCAGCGAGAGACATGTCAGTATATCCGAATCAAGATTCCCGCCCTACCTTCATACTGACAAATCTGTTGCCAGGCTGGTGAATTACACTGGCACATTCAAAACCAATGGCGCCGCATACCTTGCGCTCTACGGGTACGTGAACCAAGGGTACAGCCCAATCTCGCGGTCTAGGTTCAGACTCCATACTGGCCTCTCAGCGGCAGGCTGAGCAGTATTGCCTTTGAAGCTAGACTGCGAGCCCATTTAATGTCTGAGACACTATACTGACTGGAACCCTTCGCTCTGCAAGATGGACAGACAATCCATTAGTTGAGTACTATGTTATCGAGGCGATGGGCAACCATAACCCATCTGATAACGTCAGCGCAACCCAGTACGGATGTCACCAAAGCGATGGCGGCACATACGAGATCTGGCAAAAGAAGCGCACCAACGCTCCTTCGATCAAAGGCGACCACACCGACTTCCAGCAGTACTGGTCCGTTCGCACTAGCATGCACGTCGGCGGCACTATCAACACAGGCAACCATTTCCGTGCTTGGGCTGCTGCAGGCCTCAAGCTCGGCACCCAGCTGTATATGGACATCGGCATAGAGGGTCAGCGTGGTGCAGGCAACGCAACCATTACCGTCGGAACGGCTCCGAAGACAAGCGTACCCAACACGCCTACTCCAACAAGACGTACGGAGCGTGCACCGGGAACTTGCCCGCGGAGTAGCTCGACGACTTCATCCAGATCTTCCACTACTACGTCCAAGTCCAGCAGCACACCGCCCAGGACTACTGCATCTACCACGGCTGCGGTACCCACGACAACGACTTCCGCCGCCACACCAACACAGACTACGGTAGGCGCTTCAACTTCGAGCACGGTCTAGCGCCGTCGATTGGAAATGGTTTTATGTACTCTGAACCAAGCGGACGCGGGTGGGGCCTTCGTTTGCTGGATGACATGCAGGAATAGGTGAGGGGTGGTGAGGAGATGCCAAATGTCGTAGTTCAGATAGTTTGTGCATTGAAATTGCAATCTCAGTTGCGTCGACCTCTTGATTGGCAAGCTTTGTTTGAGCTTAAAGTAGTCTCGGTATTGATGCTCGATCAGCCACAACTTACCAGACGGATCACAAGTCGTAACCGAGGGTTCTAGACTGGGAAACTGCAAGATTGTACACATGCATGATTCGCTTGCGCAGTTGACGCCGACCCGATGCAGGATCCATGCTGTCTCTGCATGCAATACGATATATCGCTTCCAGCCCTCTGTAAATGTGTAGGCAACGCGAGCGTGACCACACTAGATCAATTTCGAATATTGAGATAAGACCTGGCCAAGTCTGTAGTTTGCTCCTGTAGCTAAGTCAAGCTTTCAATGCTCGCTCGCGGACCATGGTAATAATATCGAAGCTCTACCTAGACACGCATTGTTGACATGGCATGTAGGGCTTGCGGACTGGTCTGGAAGCAGTCGCCAGCGACCATGGCATCTACTGGTCGTGCTGTGGTATAAGCCGATGATGGCGCACGCTGATCTGAGTCTCGCCTCAGTAGCGCCTGCATGCTGTTTAAGTATCATCGTTTATGATCTTGTGTCCAAGGACAGCTCGAGGCCGATCTAGATCACGTCGCATCCGGCATGCACTGGCGTTCAGACGGCACGTTATGCGATCAGCTTTAATGTCGAGCTGCGGCTGTTCAGGCGAGCACATGTCGATCCAGAATAGGGAGGCATTTGTTCCGAAGTACATGGCGTCTTCGTTATCGTGAACCTCCGGTCTGTATCATCGAAGCGAAAGGCACATCCGGGTATCTCACACAGGTAGTCGGTCGGGACAACTGCAGCGTAATATGGGATCGATGTTCCATGTTACTGACTGCCGCAGGACGGGTTGTGGCGAACGCCTGAGCCTGCCACCTCACAGCTTTCTGACCCACGTGATGACATTCATTGTAGTAGCCAGCCTCAAGCCACTTGGTCCTTTCAATAGTGGATATCGCTGCATCTAAGGTTTCTTCCAAAGTGTGCGACATGGGGTGAGACGTTGGTGGCGCTCTGGCTGCCGAAAGTCTGCGGAAGAGATCGTCCGGTTGAATGTAAAACTCTTGGCTCTCTTCACAAGAACGACACGTTCTTATGGTAAACGACAAGCGATATCATGCATGCGCATGCCACATGATATATATGCATACGATGTACATAAGCCATGCTTCTCGATATCAAGCCTCAGACTCGTCTCGAGTGCTCGAAATGGCCTGACCAAGCTTCACGGTGAGCCACATCCCGGGCTTCACGAGAGCCTTGTCAGCAGGGATGATGTGACACTCCGAGACGGCCTGCTCGACATCGGTCGGTGAGAGGCTCGCTTAAGGCGATCGTCCGAGAAGAGAAACAGAATCTCTATTCGCCACGGAAGAGGATCACTCAATCCTGTTTCGCGGACCGGGTACCGTATTGGTATTGCATCTATCTCCAGCACTACAATCGCCCTTTGATTTAGACCTAGACGGCAGATCCAGTAAACATCAGCCCTACCAATGATAATGTATAACTTCACCATGCTACCTTGCAAGGGATAGTCTGACAAGCACTTCCTACCAAGACAGCAGCCGGTCTGCTAGGTTTCTCGATTTTCTCTGAACCATGGCTGCAAAAGTTCTCAATTTCGCTCTCTTGAGCCTGCTTACCTTGAGCAATGCATTTTCGTTGCATCGGCGAGCCGCCATTGATGATTGCTTGACTAAAGCGTCTGTTCCTGTTGACAAAGCTGGCAGCGCCAACTGGACTGCAGACACCAAACCGTTCAATTCTCGTCTTCAGTACACTCCTGCAGCGGTGGCTGTGCCAGTCACTATCCCACAGATTCAAGCTGCTGTCAACTGTGGTCGCACGACTGGACTGAAAGTTACGGCAAAAGGCGGTGGACACTCCTACGCCAGTTCCGGTCTCGGTGGAGAGAATGGCCACCTAGTCATTCAGCTTGATCGCATGTTCAACGTGACGTTGAACAAGACGACCAACGTCGCGACGGTACAACCTGGAGCTAGACTTGGGCATGTCGCAAATGAGTTGTTCAAGCAAGGCGGCAGAGCCATCTCCGCAGGAACATGTCCAGGGTAAGTCGCCTCTGTGTCTTGCTGAAGCTCCGTCTAACCGGTGTCCAGTGTTGGTGTCAGTGGTCATTCACTGCACGGTGGCTATGGCATGTCCAGCCACAAGTATGGTCTAGCTACCGACTGGATAGTCGGGCTAACTGTGGTGCTCGCCAACGGCACCATCTCACGCTGCTCTGCAACAGAGAATCCCAACTTGTTCTGGGCTCTACGAGGTTCGGGCTCAAACTACGGCGTGGTCGCTTCCTACGACTTCGCTACGTTTGCTGCACCAACTCAGGTGACATACTTCAGCATGCCTGCTAAATGGAACACCACAACTGCACCAGTGTATTTGGCAGCAGTCGAGAATTACACAAAGGCTGTGATGCCAGCTGATCTCACGATGCGCATGTATGCTTCGAGCTACCAGCACTATTTCGAAGGCCTATTCTATGGCGATGTTGCTGGGCTCAGAGCTGCTCTCAAACCACTGCAGGACAAAATTCCAGGTCTTGCAATCCAATCTGCCACCAACACGACTTGGTTGAAGGGATTTGAGCATTATGCCAATGCCAACACAGACCCTACCACACCCTACTCGATGGTAAGCACATCTGATGATTAAGATGCTGAATATAGTCTGATGTAGCAATCACAGCAAGAAACCTTCTACGCCAAAAGTCTCACACTAAAAGGACTCAACGGTACTTCATTGAGCAACTTCGTGAACTACTGGTACAATAGCGGTCCCAAGAACACCCGAAGCTGGTGGTTCCAGCTCGACTTACACGGGTGAGTAGTACCAGTTCTTGTACAAAAAGAATACATACACTGACAAAAGAACAAGTGGTGCAAACTCCGCCGTCACCAACGGTGACTTCAGCACATCCTCCTACGCTCACCGAGACAAGCTCTACCTCATCCAATTCTACGACTCAATCTTCTTCGGCTCGTACCCTTCCAATGGCTTCGACTTCCTTGACAACTGGGTGTCCAACGTCACAGCACCGCTAACAAAAGACGACTGGGGAATGTACATCAACTATGCCGACCCGCGGCTGAACCGGACGATTGCAGGTCAGACGTATTACGGAAAGAGCCTCCCTAGGTTGCAGAACCTAAAGGCAGTCTATGATCCTGCGGAATTGTTTTACTATCCGCAGTCTGTGCAGCCAGTTGCTGTGTAAGATTGGACAAGGGAATGTCGGTGGTGAATTCATGGCTACAGGAATCTGAAGTCCTACAAACCCGGATCTATAAACTGCAAATTTACAATGCACATTATGTTCGAACAAGACTTGACGCTTCTTTGTGGAGACTTGGTAAGCGCAGAACGTAGAATGGAGGCGCATGTCATCACAAATGTCCGGGCTAAGAATTTGCTTGCAGGTCGGTTTGTCTCAAATTTAAAGGCATCAAAAAGGTATCTTCCGTTTCCGCATTACGCTAAAAAAAATTAAGAGAGGGCTTCCAGTTCTCACCAAAGCCAGCGATTTGTTGGCTGCGAGATGAGAACCAACTGTTTCTCGTCCTCTCAACCTTTGCTATGCTGCAAGCAACAAGTCTGCATAGCAACATAAGGAGCTACTTGCCGCGGTTCAACACTTTTGCCAGCCCGCGAAGAGCACCGATTGGCTCGATGCTTCCGGTCTTCTGCTTCTTCTCCTTGTCTCGTTCCTCCAAAATGTCTGTCGCATCTCTCAGTGATTTTTCGGCAACGCGCTCAGCCGTATCCCTAGTAGTGGCCATCGCGTGCACGCCCTGCGCAAACTGATCGATCGAGAATTCAAGGTTGGAAGAGATGCCCTGTAGACGTTGTTGTAGAGCATTGATTCCGGTAGAAGTCGTTGTGAGTTCGTTGAGCTGGGCAAAAATGGCGCGATCGGGGGTGCTAAGAAGATCCGAGTTGACCGGTGAGAGACCTCGTACGGCTGTCTCTAGTGCAGGAGTGGCTTTTTGCTTTTCAGGAGTGGGTGGCGGGATAGCACATTTGGCGAGAGTGTCCCATTCCTGGCGTTCTTTTTTTAGCCTGCAGTCCGTTAGCAATGTTCTTCGTGTTTCGTGAACCTGTTGAGCCATACTTCTCAAGCTCGCGCTCAAGTTCTATTGCCTTCGCTGCGTTGGCGATGTTTCGAGGATTGGGCTTCTTCCGCAAGGCAACTTGTTGTTGTGGCTCATCATCCCGTGAGAACCAGTCGCTGAGCATGCGTTTTGAAACAAGATCTTGTGATAGCTCTTCCTGTATGACTCGGGCTTCAAGCAGTCAGCAAAATATTTCAGGCACGTTCTGATCGCACATTCTTGCGTACCTGCTTGCAACGCTTGGAATTCCGCGTTCGCCTCCTTTGAACTTTCCTTTGGGGCATCAGGTTTTGGTGGTAAAGCCCTGCTCCCGCACCAACCAAGCAAACATCGCATTCGTGTCGGTTCTGTGAGCTGGGCGGAGATGTGCTTGTAGAATTCTGCTGTGGGTACTTCTGGGTGTGGTAATGCTGGAAAAGCCGCGCGAATCAGTACTTTGTACAACTCCACGTCTCGATGAACATCTCTGCGCTCTTGAGATGATGCGGTCCAAACTCACCATTGCCTCTTCCTTCGTCAATCAAGCTGCTGGCGCGTCGCCCTCTCATGCCAGAGCTGCTTCGTCTGTTCGAGTCCGCGCTCGCTTTACGCATTTCCTTGTTTCTTTTTATGATGGGCGTGTCTGCAAAAGGCAGTGCTATCTTTGTGGTCTTGTCGTCTTCTGGCGCCGCTGCATTCTCTGCCGCAGGGCGCGGCGCTGTTTGTGGCGCAGGAGTCTGTTCGGGGTTCTGGCGTTTCTTCTTCACCGTCACAGGGCGGAATCCAGGACTTGGAGAGCGATCATGGTTTGCCTTAGCTTGTGCGCGTGAGGGCCTTTTCGGAGAGGGCGATTTGATCTCTTGGAAGGTTCGTTTGGCTCGTCCCGTCTTTGGCGCAGCATTTTCCTCGGGACTGCTTGGTAGCTTTCCTCTGGCTTTTTTCTGGGCCGTTTTTGGCGCAGCGTCTTCTTTGGGAGCAGGTTCGGGCTTCTGTGCTCTTCCTTTTAGCGTGCGTGAGGCCGCGCTTGTGGTAGACTCGGGAGCGTCGGCCGTCTGTTCGACCTTCGAACTCTTGGTCGCGGGCTTTTTACTGGGCTTCGCGCGCTTCGTAAACTCGAAATCACCATCTTTGTTGTCATAAACTGTGCCCAAGAATCAGCGTCAAATTCACCGTGTTTCACCATGCATCTCCGTCTCGCAAAACGACCGATCTTACCTTTTCCACGCGTCTTTTTGCCTGCACCGTTCTCCTTTGCGCTTCCAGCACTCTGCGCCGCGTCCAACTTCTGCCTCTTGCCTGGTCGTTCACTCTCGTCCTGCCCGTCTGAGCTCAGGCGCGCACTTCGCCTTGTTCCTGGGCCCGCGCCGTTCATTCCAATTACTGTAAGAGGTGATCGCGTAGCGACCATGGACATCGCTTGTTGTTTTCCTCGGTCCAGTGCGCTGTGGCTGTTTCAATGGTGTGGTCTCGGGCGCAAAGCTTGTCGCGTCGATCGTATGTCGCAGTACTGTGGAGCGCCGGCGGACTGTATGCGCATAAATCGAGGATAAGTTTCTTTGGTGGTGCAAAGCGATTGCGCGTGCGGGCGCGTGTGGTCGGTAGTAATGATGCTGTTTCGTGGCGGTCGTGAGGGTGGTGGTGCGTGCAGATTGGCAGATTGGTGGTGATGAAGGTGGAGAAAGTCCGGCCGAGAGGTGTAAACAAAGCTAGTCAGTTTCGGGCAGGGAGTTTGAGCTTGCAACCTGCAGACCCAACTGTGAGTAACTCAATGAAATGATTGTGTTATAGTCAACTATCACTAAACATATATGCTCAATTGGGTAGAATATTCATCAAGAGAGACCATACACGATTCGCAAACATCCATCCGCACCAAGCTAATGCCATCACCACATTCCGCCACAACTTCACAACGATTCATCCCGCCATTATACCCATCACGCATACACGCCCGCCCGCTTTGCTCTCGTCGCCAGTCCAGCCGAATTGCAACGTCAGGCGAGAAAACAACAGCCGATCTGCGATGTATGCAACCTTCTCTTGGCCTATTGATGTTAGTATGCGCTTAGCGACCAGTACTTGTAGTTACCTACCAAATTTGAGTAAGTCCTCAGCCGGGTGACCCAGAAGTTCATGCCAGGCTTTGGCGCTCAGAAGTAGCCTGCCCGAGGCGACTGAGGCAGTCTCATCAATGACTTCCCCGAGCTGGAACGGTCAGTATCATGATTCAAGTTTGTTGGACAGGCAGATCAACCTACGATTCTGGGATTGAGCCTTAGCTCAACTTTCTTGTCACATCCTTTGCAGGTACCCTGGAGAGCATTCGCATAGATGGACATGGAGCAACACTCTCCGCACATGAGCATGCTTCTTTTCCAGTTCTCCAGTAGCCTCACGTCCATCACGAGCACACTCAGGTATCCTTGGAACGTCTCCTGTGGTGCGGCTCGTGCGAACTCGTCAAGATCACCAAAGGTGTAGAGACAGCTGAGCGGACTTGTTATCAGTACGTTTAGATCAAAGACACCTTCAGGGAAGGGCGGGTTGATCGCCTCTCGGACCTTCTGACGCGATGCCCAACGACGTAGCCAGGCTGCGTCGCTGATGGCAGGATCAACGTCCACGATCGTAGTGGTTGTGAGACTGAGGTAAGTGCCTCTTCCGATTTTCCATCCAGGCGCCTCAAGCAGTAGCACTGTCTCTCCCGCTTTCCATGGCTCGTTACTCTTTGCTGTTGCGTTTGTAGTCTCCGCCGTGTCGGTATCAGAGAATCCTCCCGTTGGCGACAGAGCCGATGTCCCCCAAAGTACAAGCGTAGCCCCAGCTGTGTCGTCGTGGACTTGGATGTTGATATTTTCGGTAGAACTGCCATCTTTACGTTCGACTGGTTCCTGGTCAGCAGTGACAGATGAAGCGTATTCTGGCCGGCTTACCTCGCTTCCGCTGACCAAGGCTTTTGACCACCACCAGGATTCTTGCTCCTACGACATCATACCCGCCGTCAACAAAGTTTTGCAGAGTCATCAAGTCCGCCATCTGACGACCCTCACGGTGGCCAAGTGGGCGCTTGAACATGGTTCCATCGTCGCTGTTCTCGTGGATCATGATATGACAGCTTCGATCTCTCTCCGGAAAGAGTGAAGCGAAGAGAGGCGCAGTCGCGCTTGACATATTGCCAGATTCGCCATTCGATACTGCCATCCGTCAGTGAGTGAAGGAAGCAAGATGGCCGCGCACAAACACCCACTGTGATTCGTCCAGACGGAAACCAGCGAGCCCAATTTCACCTGCGGGTAGCGATTAGCATACCACACGCGGATGGTCACAGCATCATGATCGTCTTTCACGCAAAGTTTGACGCAGCCCTTTGCGCTCCTGGGAGTTTTTGGTGCGTTGGCCACGTCGAAGATGTTCGCCACACGGCCCATGAATGTCACAGCGCGAGGACCAGGGTGCAGATCACGGATCTCGCATTCGAGGTACTCCACCTTGGGTTGCCAGGGTTCGACGGGTGATGGTTTCAAGGCCTCATGGAGCTCCTTGGAAGTGAAGCCATCACCAATTGATGAGCTGGGCGCCTGCTTTGTGGATGAGGATGATGTGGTAGGAGAGAAGAAAGCTTGGATGGAGCTGTTCTTGTGCGAGCTCGCCATGTTGGTGCAAGTGTCGTGGGTTTCGTGCTCACCATGCAGGTTGTCAAGAGGTCAATGTGAGTTGCGGTGCCTTGAGAAATATTGCCTGGCAGTCGCGCCTGCCTGAATTGGTATTCAGATTTAAGCTTAATTCCGACCTCACGTCTTGTCAGTGCCACCGTGATGGCCAGAAAAAACCATGATACTGGCGGATCTATCTTGAATCTATGTAAGCTCATCAAACCATCATATATTCATCGCGCATGCGCAAATGCTTTGTGGCAAGAGGGGGGTGAAGTGTTCCCTACGCTCAATGAATGAAGCGCCCATGGTCCATCTCTCAGCCGATGCGCATATCCCAAGCCAAACAAGGAGCTGCTGACGGAGGTCAGACTGTATGTGTACACACGCACGTCGCCATTTTGCATTGCGCGGAATGCGCCCCAGTGGGATTTGGGCAAGAGCAGCCCTTCGATGTGAGCTAGACGCTTAGACGAGGAGCGCACGCTGCGTCGCGTTGCTCAGGACAAACACGATGGCTTGTAGCATTGCGGACATCGTTACTGTCGGGTCCTTTGGTTATTGGCCACACTCATTTGCAGTGCTCAGGTGCTGTCCCTCCACGAGTTGGCGTCCTTCACTTTCTCCTCCAACACCTGCCTCAGCCATGGCTCCTGTTCCACGTCTCCATTTGCCATAGCCTCGTCCTCTCCTTCGCTCGCGAAAGCAGCCGTGCGTTTTTCCAGTGCCTTGTCTGCCACAGCCTCCCAAACACTTAGGTCGAACCTGCCTGTCGACTCGTCCAACAGCATACCGCCCTGAGCGCCAAAAGCCATCGCATGTACACTTTCGCAAGTCTCCAAGTCTTTTGCACTAGGTCCCGCCACAATTGCTCCGCTCTTATTCACAGCAACCAGCGCCGCGTTCATAGTAGTCTCCAGCGGAAGACCGCCGTCTACCAGCGCGAGGAATGCCGCATTCGCAAGAGTAGGTAGGATCGCAACCTCACCTCTACCCTTGGTGAACTTGATTCCAGGTTCACGCACAACCTGCAGAGTGACTTGCAATAGGGTGCGCGGGTGAAGGTGTACCAGCACAATGCTGCGCAAGAGCGAATGCAGAACGCTCTCCAGCCAGCGCTCGCGGGGGCCTCCTACGCCTGATCCAGGACGGATGTTGACTTCGATTGTGGCTTCTTCGGGAAGCTCGTCGCGGCGAGACACTTCGACTGGGCCATTGACTGCTGCAAGTACTGAGAAGAGGGAATCTGTGTAGGTCGCGGAGCCGTCGGCGCGGTTCAGTGTTGAGGTGGTGATTTGGGGCACCATCATGGGCATGTGCGCAGTGTACTTGAGGTACTGCAGTATCCGGGTGAACAACGGATGTGTATGAAGTACTTTTTCGTAATCTATGTGCAGCTCGTTGCTTGAATAAATGTTGCTTGCGTTCTCGAAACTTGTGCCGCGGCTTCCCGAGTTTTCGCCGTCCAATGCGCTCATTGTCAAGATTGAGGCATTCGTCTTTCCTTACTCGACTGGGCCTTCAGAAACAATCACATGCGTACATGACCATCCTACACTCCCAGGTTCATGATGAAATTCCGGTATGCATCGTTATTTCATGAGATGGCCTTCTCTATGCCAGGCTGCATTGAGATTCCACCACCATGATCAAAGGCGTAGGAAAAGAGACATTTACAAGGGCTACGCCAGTCTCCATCAAGCGTTCACCAACGGCGATGTAGCTGACCGGCTGATGGTAAAAGATCACTTGAAGCACTTTGAGGATTGAGCACAGTCATGAGATATCACAAGACTTGATCAATTCGTGGTCAATATATTAATTCTGTCCGTTGCATCACAGACTATTCCATTACTCGTATCTCTAAGGAATGAACACTAGCCGCCTTACCATCATGAGCCCAGATGTTGGACTCCTATTTCGCAGGGCTGATCTCGACCTGCTCAGCTCTGGCTCCGTTCTTCTCAGAGGCAACCTCGACGGAGTTCCTCTCCTCGTCGTCCATAGTCTTGGCCAGCTCGGTGACACCAAAGAGCTCATCCATCTTCTCAAGAGCCAGACCCTGTGGAATCGAGAATTAGCCAGGGTTCTTGCACAGGGCATAACACGGTTGTGTCTTACCTTGGTCTCGGGTACGAGGAACCAGACAAAGATGAACATGCTCAAGCAGAAGCAGGAGAAGGTGATGAATGCACCGTAACCGCCCGCGCCCATGGTCACGAGCATGTTCGGGACAGCGCGAGCAATGACAAGATTGAAGAGCCACTGAGTGGCGGCGGCGAGCGCCACGTTGAGGCCACGGAGACGAGCGGTCGGGATCTCAGAAACGTAGATCCAGCAGACCTGCATATTTCGTTAGCGCCGTACTGAGACATGGATTCTCGCAAACGGAAAACTCACAGGACCCCAGCCCCACTGGAAGAAGGACGCGAAGAGGTAGATGCAAACAAGTGCAACATAGCCGGCAGGGCTGACAGGTGTGTTCGGCTGAGGAGGAGCGATGCGCACGAAGAGACCGACGTACAGCATCGACAGACCCATCGCAATCGAAGTCCAGAGGAGAGACCTGCGACGTCCAAGGGAGTCGGCTGCGAAGATCAAGAACAGACCGCACATGACCATCTTGACAATGCCGTAAACACCGGTGGCGAAGAGACCTGTCTGAGTGCCGTTAAGACCAAGGTTCTTGAAAATTTGGGGAGCATCTATATCACGTTAGTTGCTGACACATCACGTAGTAGCACATATTGAGTCTCATACAGTAGTTGCTGAGAGACATGTTAGCGCATGTTTGGCAGAAGCATCTCTGGAAAACTCTTACATGGCGTTGGTACCAGTCATCTGTTGGCAGATCATCAATCCGATGGAAAGAAGAGCACGCTTCCTGTTGCCAGGGATTGTCCACATCTCCCTCATCAGGTCCTTGAAGCCGGCATCACCAATGAGTCTGCGCTCGTGGTCGAGCTGCTCCTTGATCTCCGTCAACTCGCCAGCAACGTAGGGGTGAGTCGCAGGCAAGTTGCGAACGCGGGAGAGAACAACAGAGGCTTCATCCCAGCGGTCTTGACGCGCGAGCCAACGAGGTGACTCGTTACAGAACCACATGGACCCGAAGAGCAATACAGCCGGGAGAGCTTGCATGATGAGAGGGACAACGTATTGCGAGTCGCCGCTGAGGTGCATGTTTGAGCCGTAGTTGATCCAGAAAGCCAGCATGATTCCGGCAGTGATGAACAACTGGTAGATACCAGTGAGACCACCACGGATGGCACGAGGAGCGTTCTCAGAGACTATGATATTCGTTAGTACATCGCGCGCAATAACGTGGTTGGGTTAAGCTTACTGTACAACGGGGTAACCATGGAAGCAGCACCGACACCGAGACCAGCAATAAATCTGCCTACGAAGATAGCGGCGATGTGACCAGAGGCAGCGGCCTGCATAACTGTTCCAACGATGGCGAGAACAGCCGCGAGGATCAAGTTGTAACGGCGACCGATCTTGTCGGCGATGTATCCAGTCGTGAGAGCGCCGACGAAGCAACCGCACTGAAGGGTGGTAACAATGTTTGCCTGGAGATCGGCGAGGGCAACACCCGTCACCTTAGAGAGACCGTAAGTCCTGAGTATCGTGTCAGCTTCATATGCGTATACCAGTGTGCGACGCGTGATTCCTTACTCTTGGAAGGTTTTCATGGTCAGGACACCACCGATGATACCGGAGTCCACACCGAAAAGCATGCCACCGAAGCAAGCCTATCTATGTTAGCAGTCATTTCTATCTCCTTATCTTGAAGTTGGAGCTTACGGAGCCGGCGAGCATGAACACGCGCCATCCGTAGATCTCTGGGGGATCCTGCTTGATGGCATCGTTGTGAATGATCTTGTCTAGGAGGCCCATGTTGTCGGTCGCAGCTTCTGTCGAGCTCAGACTGTAAGAGTCGAGTTGTTAGGTGGTGGTTGAGCTGATCATCAGGATGTGCACCTGCTGTACTTATAAGCTGCCTTCACTTTGAAGGTGGCGCTCGCACCCGCATTGCGACCAGGTCCGCCATTCGTGGAACAATGAGTTTAGTCCGTCTTGGTGTTCTTGGCTCGCCTTCAAACTACGAGTACCAGACGATATGAAAATACATCTCCAAGAATTCTATACACTGAGAATTCCGCCAAACCGGAAAGATTTCACCGACCACTGGCTCATAGAAGCCACCATGAAGCCCTATATGCCATGGCGTCCAGCACTTGGTCGCTGGATTGGAGGAGTTTGATATTCCATCTACTCGACGAGAGCCTCAACCTTGCGGGGCGTAGCACAAGCTTTCTTGACCACGCTTTCATCGGCAACCCATCGTGAACTGCCACTGAGAGACCAAGACACATGGTGACGGTTATATGGAAGTCAGTCGCCGATATGTGTTTTACTGTGCTGTAAAATGGTCAACATCTGCAACACATCCGAGGCCTCTGCCTATCGAGCACATGGCCAAGATGGTCATCCGGTCGGCAGATGCATATGAAATCTGGCCATAGCAAATAAGATGGCAGCAGGCAGGACAAGGTGTCGGAATCGTGGGGATAGCGCCAAACCCCCAGCAAAACCCCGGCGGGGAAGGGGGAAAAGTGTGGGAGGATCAACATCAATCTCTCTTATCCTTAGCGCCCCCTACAGCCGATAGGCCTGCCCTTCGTGCCATGGCGGAAACGTGGGCATGTTTTAATGGAATGCGTGCATACAGATGCCGTAACGCCTGACCGATGGTGTAGAGCGGGGAATGCTCTCTTATACATACGCAGATTCGAATGTTTACCGTCGTATTCCCTGAGAGCAACGGAACATGATCGAGTGCGCCAAAGACCGACCTGCTTACATTCCGTGCCCTAACCGGCCAGAGCACCGAAGCGAACATTCGACTTTAACCGAGCTACCACAGCACGCGCCGCGTGACACGAGCTCATAGCCACATAGCCAGAACGTCTTGCTTTGCATGGCCGTCTCACGTGGCTCGCGCTCGCCACACTCTCGCGGCTGAAGACCACATGTGCCATTGTCAAGACACGCGGTAGGTCGGAGCAAACCTTTCCGCTGCCGAGAAACAAGGTCGCCAATGACGCCTAGATCCTTCGAATCAGCTGGTCGACCAAACGCAACAATTTTCTCCTTGGATGCCATTCCAGAATTAGAGGACTGCTGGTGATACGTGCAACAGCCGATTACTCGAAATACCATACTGGCATACGTGTTCACCTTACTGGGACGTGTTCTTCTACAGCATTTGCTATGTGTAGCTTCTGTGTTACTTCCCTCGTGCGACCCGCAACCCATATCAACTGACTCTTGTTGCTCCGAACCCCATTGGGCTCCACGGTCCGGCATGCCAATCTATGTTGCAAGGTTACTGAGCCTCCAGCATATCCCTTGCGCTTATTGGCCGGCCTTTCAGGAACAGATCGCTCCCCCAGATTACTCTTGCATGCCATGGGCCAGCCTGAACGCCTCACATGGCCTCGGATTGCCTGTTACGACTTCCGTATAGTAGTAGCTGTCGGACCTGGCTGCAATGCCGCAAGCCTGACCATGCTACATCGAGCCTTGTGGGCCTGCAAGCTCCAAATCTTGTAAGATGAACACGGTGGTTGACATATGGTGCTGCGAAGACGATGGTGCCATTGCTCATCTGTACACGGAGCGTCCTGGGTCCGTCGGTCCTGGTATTATGAGCAATTATCTGAACTGTAGATCCAGGACCGTCGGCCCTGGTGTTGTGAGCACATAGGCTGGACTCAAAATCCGGGTCCTTGGATGATATATAATAGACCGCCGAAGGGAGCCTCTTTTTAATGCCAGCAGAGCTACCAACTCCAGCATTTCGACAAAAACTGCAAGCTCACAACCATGAAGCAATTCATCGCCTCGGCAGCCGTCTTCGCTGCTACTGTCAGCGCAATCCCAGTCTGGCAGCAATGTGGTGGCCAGAACTGGTCTGGCAGTGGTAGCTGCGATTCAGGCACCACTTGCGTCAAGCTCAACGATTGTAAGCTGCAATGCTCAACTCCCTCATCGATCGATTTGCTAACACCTCACAGTCTACTCCCAGTGCCAGCCTGGCAGCGCCACCACCACCACCTTGGTCACCAGTGTCAGGACTACAACCACCTCCTCCGCATCCAGGACCACGACTACTGGAACGACCACAAGAGTCTCGACGACCACAGGCACTACCAGCAGGACAAGCGGCGGTTCGACCACCACTGCGCCTCCTGTTAGCGCATCGGGTGCGTGCCAACAAAGTGTAGAATTACACGGGGATCATACTAACGCCCTCCAGGAAACCCCTTCGCCGGCAAGCAGATCTACGCCAACCCGTACTACGCTTCCGAGATCAACAATCTCGCCATCCCGTCCCTACCTGCTAGCCTCAAGGCCAAGGCTTCTCAAGTCGCCAACACCGGCACCTACGTTTGGCTGTAAGTTGCCATTTTGCAGTCCTCAAACACTCAGGCTGACAACACACAGTGACACCGCCGCCAAGGTTCCCACCGTGGACACCTACCTGGCCGACATCAAGGCGAAGAACGCCGCCGGCGCCTCCCCTCCCATCATTGGTGCCTTCGTAGTCTACGACTTGCCCAACCGTGATTGTGCTGCCTTGGCCTCCAACGGCGAGTACACCATCGCCAACGACGGCGTGAACAAGTACAGGGCCTACATTGACGCCATCGCCGCCATCATCAAGAAGTATCCCGATGTCCCCATTTCTCTCGTCATCGGTAAGCCTGGAAAATATCATAAGACACCCCATTCATCCTAGCTGACCACTCCCACAGAGCCCGACAGTCTCGGCAACCTCGTCACCAACCTGAATGTCGCCAAGTGCCAGGAATCCCAGACCGCCTACATCAACGGTGTCGAGTACGCCGTCAAGACTCTCGACTTCCCCAACGTGAGCTCCTACATCGACGCCGGCCACGCTGGATGGCTCGGCTGGGATGCCAACCTGGGCCCAGCAGCCAAGCTGTTCGCGCAAATCTGGTCCGACGCCGGCAAGCCGAAGTCCCTTCGCGGCCTGGTCACCAACGTCTCCAACTACAACGGCTACGACACCGCCACCGCCCCGCCCTACACCCAAGGCAACAAGAACTACAACGAGAAGCTGTACGTCAACGCCATCGCGCCTCTGCTCAAGAGCTACGGCTGGGACGCGCGCTTCATCATCGACCAGGGCCGCAGCGGCGTCCAGCCCACCCAGCAGCTGCAGTGGGGCGACTGGTGCAACGTCAAGGGCACTGGTTTCGGCCGCTTGCCCACCACCAACACTGGTGACGCGCTTGTCGATGCCATCGTCTGGGTCAAGCCCGGTGGAGAGAGTGACGGTACCAGCGACTCGAGCGCTACTCGCTACGATGCCCACTGCGGCTACGCCGATGCTCTTACTCCGGCTCCCGAGGCTGGTACCTGGTTCCAAGCCTACTTCGAGCAGCTCCTCAAGAACGCTGCCTTCTAGAGGATTGATAAGACGTGGTTTTGTGGTGGAAGATATTCTAGCTTCGATGAAGTCTCAGTGCTGGAAAAGGGTATGACTGGGCGGAGATAAAGCAAGCGATGGAAGTAAAATTGCTGCCGACCGTATATATCACTGTATCCAAGGTCAGCGCAACACAGCTCCGAACCGTGTGTAGTAGAGATAACCATCCCGCATCCTCAACTGTTAGGGTAGTACTTGCCCATTTCCAACACATCCCATCGGAAAGCGCAACCCCTCCCAGATCCCGCTTTCCTCTCCGACCGCCCGCCCACGAAGTGAGCGAACAAAAGCCGATGAGAAAAGACCTGCTCCAACTCTCGACTCTCACAAGTCGAGAAGCATAGAGCAGAACGCCTGCAGCTGACATAATCAAGTACAAGACCTTGATACTTGCAAGACTGCTGACGAGTATTTCCAACTTGTGCCACAAGTCCTATGTCCGACCGAAGTCGAAACGAAGGTACGATCCCACGTGAACCGAATTAGCGAGGTTTGTCAGGCCTCTTTCTGCCATTTGCAATGCCCCCGGAGCCCCACTTGGATCTTTGATTATCGGTCATTGGTTACTGCTGTGTTAGCCAAAGCTGCCAAAGATGAGCCCACCTCAAAGGTGATCAGTTCTGAGAAAAGAAAAAAAAAACATTGAAAAGCACTCTCATTCATCGTTTGCTGTGGCTTGTGCTCGAAGTCAAACAGGCCTGCCCAGAGGGGCTATGATGCACGAGCATCGTATCGAGTGCCACCTAGAGAAAGAAAATCAAATCGTAGTTATTCGTACAGGGGTATTGTGTGAGCAGGCAACTGGGAAGGACCAGAGAACTCCACATTACCAGCAAATAAGACCATGCTTGCTCGTCGTCTTCCATCCCAATCCTCCTTCCGATGCAAATTATTTTTTGCTTGCTTGATGCTGTTGGAGCTGTTTTTCTTTATTCTTGGTTGTCGTCTGCCTGGGCACGTCGACCCCAGGATGCTTCTCTGCGTGCTTCCATGCACGCTTCTCCCGACGGTGTTTGAGTTTCGCGGCGTTAGATGCCTGATTTGGGTTCTCCAGAACCGGTTTGGGGCCAAATGTATGTTTTTTCGGACCAGGCGGCGTGGGCTTCGCAGCTGGTGGGTTCTGGTTAGGGTTGGGCTTGCGATTTGAGCGTCTCAGTTTCTTCTCCTCGGCCCTCGTTGACAGCTGTCCGGGCGGTTTGGACGTGGTGGAAGCCTTTGATCTGGTTTGAGTCAGTATGCGTCTAATCCGACATGTCCATCGAAACCGAGGAGGCGGGTGACGATGGGGCCTTGGTCTCCCTTGGCTCTGGCGGAGGCGGTGGAGGTGGTATTGCAGAATGTTGCGGCGGGACACCTTTTCCTGGTGGGAACCCGGCAGTGGGGGAGTAGTAAAGATGCTGGGGGACAGTATGACTGTAAGGCGAGTTGTATGGTGGGATATATGGAGGGAAAGAAGGGTATTGTGAATAGTGAAAGGGCGGTGTGATGATAGGGATGATACCGTTACCGCCGCCATCATTTGAGCGCAAGAGAGAGCTGGCCATCGGGGCGACATACTTGGGAGCTGAAGATGCTGGAGGTGCTGCTTTCTGTACGGGCGGAGCATACTGACCCTGGACTTCGGCAGCTTTCTGCTCGCGCAGCTTAGCCTTTTTGTTCTGCTTCGGCCCCCGCGGCGCTTTCGGCGCAGGTGTATCTTTGACACCAGGAGGTATGTAAGGCGCTGGTGGCAGTGCGGGAGCTGCCGAGGGTGCAACAGTGCCGTACAATTGTCTCAGTCGATTGCGCTGAGTTTCCACAGGTTGGTAATTGCCACCAAGTATGCATTCGAGGATGCTGCTGGTACTGACGTGTCCGTCATGAAGCTGGGACATGTAGCGTCGAAGATCACTGTAGGCTGTGCGGAAACGCCCGAACACGGTGTCGATCTTGTGTGAACCGCCTGCAATGTCGTTGTTGGGATTGTTCGGGTCAATGATCGTCAAGCGTTCCTTGTTCTGCGCCGCGTTCGGGTACTTGTCCTTGTCGTAGATATACGGTGAGTGCATGATGATGCCGGCGCTTCTGATGTCAATTTTATTGCCATAGAAGTCCAAGAACTTCATGAAGATCTCGTTGTAGTGTTGTTTTGGGTCCATGGCTCCGGACTGAACCTCAGGCATGGTTTGCAGAATGTGTGTGACCAAGCAAATGGTGGTGAAGCCACCAATGCCACCACAGTAGACTTCATTTATCCCGCGCATGACCAATAACTGCTTGACCAGGGCAACAATAACTGGCATGGCAGGATACTCCCGTTTCCAAGCCTCGAATGTTTTGAGAGCAGGAAAGCCAGAGTCGTTCTCAAAAGAGATATCAACTTTGATTCCCGTGCGCCTGTCGGTGAACTTCACAATCGGCACTTTAGACCTTCCAATAAAAGTCGCCGTGTGCGGCTGTGCGATCCCGAGTCTCTCGATGTGTTGGGTAAGGCCTCGAAGTTGGTTTTGGGACTGGCCGATCTGGCGAGGCCCGCCGCTTTGGAAAGACTTTGACAGCACCACCAGGTCCATATCCGCAGTGGGTAAGTAAAGTCCTGAAGCGAAAGAGCCAAAGCAATGGACCTCACAATCACGAGCAAAACCATTGGCGCCGCCCCAAGCACGAACGGCGGTCTGAATTCTTTGAACAAGATCTAGGCGAGCTGCTTCTTCAAACGGGCGAGGCTTGACATATTCGAAAAAGTCGCAGATCTCCTTGTGAAGCCTAAGATGACTGTCAGTGGGGTGTCAAAATATGATGTAGCGCCTTGTACTTACCGAAGTCCTACATCGGCGGTTGCAGAGTGATCTCGTGTACACCAAGGAGCAACGGGCTGTCCATCAATGGACTGCCATTCTTCGACTACATCTCCGAATTGTCTGGTGTCGCGAGACTTGCGCTTCGGTGGTCTTGACACACGCTCCGGAACGATCGAGGGTGCCTGAGCATATTCAGAGTCGCTGGATATGGACACAGGTGCTTGCGGGCGTTGGTTTATAGGTGTGAAGGATGCTGATGATGTGCCGTTGCTCTGTGGAAGGGAAGTTGTGGAGGTCTTGCGATGGAATGAATCCCGATGGCTGAAACTCGGCTCTCCGCTTTGTGCTGGCGATTTGGTGACTGGAGGTGAAGGCGGGTCCGATTTGGCATCGTCGTCATCATCAAAGTTGAAGGAAATGAAGTCGGAGTTATCCGCGACTTTGTCAACCTTTGCGAGTTGTTCGTTCTTGGCCTTGCGAATGGTCTGCACAATATCCTTCTTCGGGGCGCCAAGTGACTCTGGTGGTGGAAGCACAGTGTACGGGTCGGGGTTTGACCACTTCGGAGCGGCAGGTGCATCGCTGGCTTCGACCTTGGTACGCTTGCGGGGGCCATCATCTTCCGAGTCGTCTCCCTCGCTAGAATCTGCGACGTCCTTGAAGTGCGATTGCCCATCGGCCATGCCTTCAAACTGCTCTGGTGTGGTTTCACGTGATCCAGCCATCTTGCTCAGAATGGCACGATCATGTGCTGGCTTGGGCCCAAAGCCGCGACCGCGACCACGCGGTGCGCCCGAACCTCTTCCAGCATGACGCGGCCGACCATTGTCTCTGTCGAACCTCCTGGGCCTCTCGCGCGGCGCATTGTCGGGTGCGAAGCCATTTGGTGCCCTTGGACCCGGTGCGTCAAATGTGAAGTTCTGCTCGGGTCTGTAGCTCTGACCACCAGCAGCGCCTCTGAATGTGAAGCCACTACCTCTGTCCGAGTCGCGAGAGTTGCCATGGAACGAGGGCGGCGGTCCAGGTGGGCGATAGGATGAGCCGCCAGGCGGCGGGCGAGAGTCGTAGTGACGCTGCGGCGGAGGATAGGGATCGTATTGCTGCGGGCGGTAGTTGCGCTCGTATTCTTGCGCCTGGTAGCGACCGCGACCGTCGCCGCCGCCGCCAGGGCGATAACTGTCGCCCATTGTGTGTGTTGCGCCGATGTGAGTGAGTTGAGTGCAGTGAGCTGGGGCGATGCGATTATTGTGGATGTCGTGAGAAAGGCGCTCGACGGCGAGGTGAGGGTGTCGGGAAGTTGCCTTTTCTCAAGTCGCGCAGTGCACAGTGATGCTGGCGCAATCGCAAAAAGTCGAGGCAGTCGCGCGTCAGCAGCCGAACAAGGGAAGCCGCAGCGTGCGTCAGTACGTCTTGGCGGCCATAAGTTTAGATAGAGCTCAAGCCCTGTATACAGACTTGAGCGCACAGCGAGACGCCACCTTCTCGTGTTCCGGCTATTAGACAAACTGTGCCTCACGCCAGGCCGGGAATACGCGCTCGCCAGCAGATCGCGCATACAACACACGATAGACCTCGGAGTAGCGTCTGCCGTAGAAAATGGGTGATGCGATCCTGATCTGATGCCATCTATAACACGTAGGTGACATCCTTTCTGTCCCTCATCCCTTTGGACTCTCCCACAAGAAGCAATCCTCAAGAAGAGAAACACGCCTTATCCATAGGTTCGCATCTCGACACTCTTCTGCATTCCATACAATGGTCGCGACTAATGGGCAGTCTGACGGCGGTACCAATGGACATACCGCACAGCCGCCTGTCACCAAGCTACTGGCTGCTTTCGTGGCAGATGCCCAAGCATTACAATTCACTGCGGAGCTCCGAGAGAAAGTCAAAGAAGTTCTGATCGATTTCGTGGGTGTTGTCGTCGGCGCACTCAACAACGCCGATTCTACAGAGCCTATATACAAGGCCATCGTCGCACTTCAAGGCCCTGGAAACAATGGATCATGTACTGTTCTTGCCAAAGGCAAACCACACATGCTGCCTCAGTATGCCGGCCTGCTCAATTCCGCCTTTGGCCACTCGATGGACTTTGATGATACATATGCTCCAGGAACGGTTCATGCCGGCGTGACGTCCGTATCTGCTGCTCTCACACAAGCTGAGTTGCTGGGACAATCATCTGACAGTGAGCGATTCATGCTTGCCGTCGCTGTTGGCTACGAGATAACGTGCCGAATTGCACGTGAGCTTGGCTACGAAGCTTACAGTCAGGGCATGCACAACACACCGACAGCTGGCATCTTTGGCGCCGTATCAGCCATCGCCATCCTCAAAGGTTTATCACCAGACGTCATCGAAATGGCGTTCGGTCTCGCAGGCAGCAAAGCAGCGGGCTCAATGCAGTACCTTGACAATGGTTCCTGGAACAAGCGCCTGCATCCTGGATTCGCGGTTCACGATGCGTTCATGTGTGTCAACCTTGCCGAAGCAGGTGTAATCGGTGCTACGAGAATTATTGAGGGCAAGATGGGCTTCCTGCACGCCTACAGCCCCAACCCGAACAAAGACCTGAACAGGCTTGTGGCGGATCTTGGATCACATTGGGAATGGCTTAAGTCGAGCTTGAAGCCTTACCCAGCTTGCCGTATGACACACGCCTTGATCGAGATATCCGGCAATCTTCACACATCTCACAACAATGGCCAGGTCTCACCTTCCGACGTCGAAAAGATCCTCTTGACAATCAGTTCTGCCAACTTCTCCCTCGTCGGCGACCCAACACCGAATAAGATCCATCCAGAAAATGTGATCGATGCACAGTTCTCAGCTTACTACCAGGTCGCAAACGCCCTCCTCTACGGCTCCGCGACAGGCATGCAAGCCTATCACAAACTTGCAGACAACGACATTCACAGCCTTTGCGATAAGATTTCTGTTCAAACCGACGACAGCATGAAACAATTCGGCGCGAAGCTAGAGATCACTTGGTCTGATGGCAAGGCAGAAACAATTGAACAGGCTTATCCACTGGGTGAGGAGCAGCATCCGTTCACACGTGACAGGGTGGACGAAAAGTTCCTGTCACTGGCCGGACCAGTGTACGGGAAAGGCAAGGCAGCGGAAATTATCAAGCTCATCGATGCCATGGAGAAGCACAGCATCGAAGACCTGCTCGAGAAACTACGATAGACCGATATCTTGCTGCCCTTCACAACTCGCCTGACGAATCACGTTTAGCAATGGAAACGGAGATCTAAAATGAAAATCACAAGCAGATAGCATTCACATCCCTCAATAGCATACATCACTTCTTCTCCCAAACTACACTACACTACCTACTCCCCCCAGTGACAGGCTTATCAGCCGGATCCATCGGCTTCGTGCCCTCCTTCTCAACATGCTTCCTCTTCACATGGTCCGGCTCGCTAGGGTCACGCCTCATGTTCTCCTGGCTCTGCTGCGGCTCTTCTGACTGTGCTGCCCCGGCTTGGCCCGGGTCACTGACGGATGTCTGCACGGAAGCCGTGTCAGGGCTACCGGTGCGGGAGTCCGTCGCGCGGCCTTCGTTGATCTGGGAGCCGGTTGAGTTGGCGGCGGAAGAGGGCTGGGCGCCGGTGGCATCGGAGGGGGATGTGGGGGTGTTGTTGCTGGCGTTGGAGGCGAGGCGTGAAGGGGCTATTGGTGGGTTTGTTAGGATTGGTTCGGTTGGAGACGACGGGGGCGATGTTTGGGACTCACTGAAGATGCGGGCAATGGGTGCGATTGCGACACGACGGCTGGCCGTTTGGGCTGTGCGGATGAGTTGGAAAGGTATCTTGGTTTTCTTGATTGATTCTGTGTGTTTGATGATGGTTTGATCGATGGATGGTCGTAAGGGATGATGCTGTTGGTGTGAGTGAAGGGTTATAGCGATGGATGAATGCGCATTGGCTTTGTATGTGTACTTGTTCTATCATCGTCTACGGACAATGATCCGTCTCACCTATGCTCTATGATGCCATCTGACGGAGCGGTTGATACTGGTCATGTTGACGTTTCGATGTCAAGGGTTCAAGCTTGGTGGTATCGCAAGCGAGTCTGATCAACATTTATTTACATTGCAATGGATGATTGGTCACAATATTGTTGATCTATACATATGGGACTCCTGTAGACTATGCTGTATTTCTTGATACAAAGCTAGTTAATTGGATGTAACAATTCGCCATTATCCTTTTTGCGGGTTTCGTGATCGTGATCCAATACCTGTACACATGCGTTCATATCGGTTGCTTGGGCTAATCGATGATTTAGACCAAAATCCGCCACGAGCAACGCAGGAGGGCTGAAGGTACCTAAAGATGAATTGGGACAATTATCCAGACGCTACAGACATGGAAAATACATAATGTAACTCGATCTTCGATGTTGTCGCCGTTGTATCGCCGCAAAGAAAGTGAGCGTATTACCCCAACCCTAACCCTGCAAAAGGTGCACCACGTACATGTACATATACGTGTATCCCGTGGAGACTGCACTATTTGCACATGCCATCCTTACGTACAATCCTATCGTTGTCTCAACCTCCTGATGTGCTCACTGTCAAAGAAGTTAACTGGCCATGACTGAAATGACGAGTGAGGCAATGCGCATGAGTTCATCACTTGAAGGCTCCACCGCTCAAGCTCCAGCTTCGACGACCTATGACGAGTGCTCCCAGTTCAATCAACACCAAACCGAAAGTCCAACACAAGAAACAACAGCTTGCGACATTCGAGACATTCCGAGTCACCTCGACGAACCCGCGATATCAGCGACGCAAACACAAATCGTTCACAATGCCCGAATCACGCTCCAAACACCCTCTGGTCTGGATCGACTGCGAGATGACCGGCCTCGACACAAGCAAAGACACGATCATGTCACTAGCATGCTTCGTGACAGACTACGAGCTCAACATGCTAGATGATGGCTATGAGGCTGTTGTTCACCACTCAAAGGAGCAATTAGATCAAATGGGCGAATGGTGCACATCCCACCACCGCGACTCCGGCCTCACGCAAGCCTGCCTCGACTCAACTACCACAGCCGAACAAGCTGCAGACGAGCTACTAGCATACATTCAATTGCACGTGCCCGAACGCAAGAAGGCGCTACTGGCGGGCAACACAGTGCACGCGGACCAGAGGTTCCTGCGTCAAGAGCCTTGGAGGAAGATCGTGTCATACTTGCACCATCGCATCTTGGACGTGAGCGCGATTAAAGAGGCGGCGAAGCGCTGGGCGCCAATCGAGGTCATCAAAGCGAGTCCTGCAAAGGCTGGCAAACATGAGGCGAAGGCGGATATCCTGGAGAGCATCGCAGAGGCGAAGTACTACAAGGACATGTTCTTCGCGCCCAAGACGACTCTTTCAGACCCGGATGTGGAGCAACCTGCTGAACTGCCGGAGGATGCAGTGCTTCCAATCTCATAATGAAACGGGTCTTGATGAAGCGTCTTCACTCTTGGTTTTTTTTGGAGCTAGCCTACGTATCCAAACCGCTAGACTGAGTGGCCGGTTCACGTGGTCACAGCACAACCTATGTACGAAACTACCACTACGAGCTGGATAAATGAATCGAATCCACTCTGCCATTGTGTCTGGCTATCACACTGGACTCGTGTCACGTTTATCGGGCCCCAATGCGACACCGTCTTCGGAACATCAATTTTCAGCAGGTTGTCATTCGGTCTTGTCTCCCACCTTAGCAGCCTCGCATACTATGACTCGAAGAGCTGAAGAGGAGGAATGATCCCCGAATGAGCAGAGCACTGTGTTACAGTGAACCGGACGGATACGCGTTGTTCAGTGTTCTACCAAGACGTCTATCGATGGATCTTGCTTCTGACATGTCACACGTACAAGAGCCGATTTCACTTGGTGGCACTCATCGAACCATTCAGGTTTAACGGTGAGATGGCCGAGCGGTCTAAGGCGCTAGCTTAAGGTGTTACCTTCTGGTACATCATACAATCGCTAGTCCGAAAGGGCGTGGGTTCAAATCCCACTCTCATCAAGATTTCTTTTGCCATTTTGTCAACACTTCCTTCATCAGGTGGAGAGCAGTATGACATTACGTGACGCTTCACCAACAGTGCTGTCTAGAAGATCTTTTGTCCCACACCGCCGGATCTAGCCGATGCGACAAACATCATTTCTCCCCGCTTCCTGCGTAATACGGCTGAGCATTTGGAATATCATGCAAGACTCAGCTGAACCGTACTGCACGATGCAATCTGGGCGTCCCAAACAGGCGAGTGCTCGTTTCAAGATGAACCTCTAGGTATCTTGCTTGGCGCCACTGCCACAGGTAACTTCTTTAGGCCGCCAGAGGCTGGCAGCAAGGCGGCTATGTTGATTTAATCCACGCACCACGAATATATTCCGTATCTTCAACCAGCGTTCAACTCACTTGACGGTCAATGCTTGGCCGAAGTCCGCTGGCAACATGGGTGTTGAAATCAGGAGCTGTAGCAGGTAAGCATGGCTCCATAAGGAGCTGACTGCTTCTGGGAACCGCAAAACCAATGACAGTGTCCACTTCATGATTCAATCGACCCGTATCCACTCACCTGCAAAATTCCAGACGACAAGTCAGAACGTGTTCTAATCACGGGAACCTTTGAGGAGATACTGGAACTCTCCCATACCGGCCCCGTTCGGTGAATGGACACAGCGATGTGCATCGTGATCCGCCTCCGGGCATCAAAGTCCTCATCGTTGGCGCTGGTGTGGGTGTTCTCGTCGCAGCCCTCGAGTACCGTCGCAAAGGCCACAATGTTCGCATCTGAAAGCGTTCTAAGTCGCCGGCTGCTGGAGGTAAGCATCAGATAATGGTGTCCGACTGCTAAGAATACTAAGATTACAGGCGAAATGTTCACAATAGGCCTTAGTGGAAGACTCTTCCTGCCACACTACCCTACCATGATTTAAGAGTGTGACCGCATCTCAATTCATGATGCCTGGCTCCAATACAGAAGGTATACTGGTGGAGCCATCAGCGACGCAAAACCTTTCGCTTCCATGTGGGCGGACGTAGGCATTGACCCCAACAACGCCTCCATGGTCATGCAGATGCGTCCGCTCTGGCACAAGATGCTCCGGCACCAGATCCAGAGGCTCGGCATCGAAGTGTCATTCGGCAAGCGTGTTGTGGAGTACTTCGAAGACCCGGATCGCGGAGCCGCTGGTGTCATGACTGATGATGGGGAGCGTGCAGAGGCTGGCGTGGTCCTGGCTGCCGATGGCGTGAATTCAAGATCCCGGGATATCGTCATGCCAAATGGGAATAATGATAGACGATCTGGTCGAAGCGTCTATCGCTCCGCGTACCCACTGGAACTGGCGATGGCAGATTTACTGAACAAGGAGTTATTCGGACCACGGGATGGCAAGTACCTAGACGTAGAAGCTTGGCTCGGTCCGGACACTCATTTGGTAGCGCTGTGTAATTTCGACAAAGATAGCAACGACGGGCAGATGGTTTGGGGCATAACGTTCTTCGACAAGGGCGAGCAGACTACCAAGGAGTCTTGGCATCATACTGTCAGCAGCGAAGACGTACTGGGGCGAGGCCGTGGAAGCAATGGTGAAGGCGACTCCCCCAGACCACATCGTTCACTGGCCCTTGGTCTTCCGCAACCCTCAGCCTCGCTGGCTCTCGCCTGCAGGAAGAGTCATCTAGGTTGGAGACGCTGCGCATCCCTTCCTGCCAACATCGGGAAATGGTGCGACTCAAGCCATCGAAGATGCGGTGACCATTGCCGAGCGTTTGAAGCAAGCTGGCAAAGCAAACATACCCACCGCTGTTTAAGACACACAACTTACTCCACTTTGATGGAGTCGCTTGTGCACAGCGGCTCGGCTAAGAGAATGATGAGCGATTCCACAAGGCTGATTTCTCAAAGGGGCCGATTGACTTGACGAAAGTCCAGGCGCGAATGCCCAAGTGGATCTTCACTCATGATCCTGAGCAGTACGCTATTGACAACTATGCGAAAGCCGCTGTGTGCGTCATGGACGGAATGGAATTCGACAATACTAACATCCCATCAGGACATGTGCCGACTTTGTGGGCGATGGAGGAAGTTCTAGCACTCGAAGCTGAGGCGAAGAAGTTCGACCTGTCAGGAGACTGGTCCTGATGTGAATTTCTTGAACGAGGCTTGTCGTGATTACTCGTATATCCCACCTCAGAATTCAATGTTTTGCTAGGATTACCCACTTGTCTCAATCTTCAGTCCCTCAAACTTGACATCAATCTTCGCCTCTGCATCGTCCTTCTCAGGTGTAGGCTTAGCTCCATAGACACCAACCCACATCTCCGCATCCTTTGCCCTGCCTTCAAGATTAGCCCACTTGACCTCCCTCAAAGGCTCCTTCTTGCCCTTGACCACAGCGTAGATCCAGATCGTATCGGCTTCCTTCTCCGCCAGGAACGAAGCATTGTCCCCAGCTTCAAACATCGGGCACAAGCTCCAGTCCGAGAAGCGATCGGTACCGACGACTCCGAGTTTGGGCTCGCCGTTGAAGAACTCGATGCCGACTTTGATCCATTGCGAGTCGTGGAGATCTGCACCGGGGGTCTTGGGGAAGGCGATCAAAATGCCGCCTTGGTCGAATTGCGTTTTCCATGGGCCTGAGACGGTGGCCGAGAGAGATTTGAAAGTTGATACTGGGATGCGAGCGCCGATGCCGGGAGCGTTGAACTCCATGTCACCGCGGGTCGTGCGACGCCATATGTCGGTTTTTGGCGGAGTAGAAATCGTGAAGGGCTTGGTGGTATCTGAAGGGACGGTGGAGCTGGATGCGTTGATTGCTTCGTAATTGAGAGACATATTGGGTGGCTGGTGCTGTTTTCTGCGAAATTGCGAGTCAAGGTGGAAAGTTGGTTGATCACTTATCCTTCTGTTGGTCGGCAAAATACTTTATATCAAGTTTTACAAGGACAACTTGCATTGCATAGCCAAGAGTTGATACGCCTCTCGGATAGCTGTTTCGAGCTTGTAAGTGGCGGTGCCCGGGCCGAAAAGAGGTTTGCCGACAGAAGCAGAAGCCGATCAGTCATCAATTTGGTTGTTCAAGGCGCAACGTGAACAGAACAAGAATACCGACTCGCACAACCAGCTTAACCTCTGCCATAGAGTGCGCACCTTGGCAACGCGATGTTCGCGCCATAGCGGTGTCTGGGTTGGATCCAAGCGATGTGTACAGCGCGCAGAGAATCGAATATCAAATAGCCTCGTTTCGATGACCTCATCTGCACATGCAATCATCACACATGCAGCACGTCTGCGCCTGCCACCACTCCCATCTAAATGTCAATACACAGCTCTATCGCATACCACGCGTTCCCTAGTACTTCCAACCAGAATGACGTCCCAAAGCACTTCATCCTCAGAGCCTCTCTTCTTCTGGCGTGAATTCGAAGAGCCCTACGGCTTCCTGTCCCAATGGTACGACAGCCCCTTCGAAGTCGAAGGCGTCACATACGCCAGCACAGAAATGTGGATGATGATCCAGAAAGCGAAGCTGTTCGGAGATGAGGTATGCGCTGTAGCAACACTCGACGGCGAAAAGCCAAAAAAACATATGAGTATGTTTCACTGACGTGATGCGACTCGGAAGGAAACAGCAAAGAAGATGATGCAAACGACCGTGCCGTCCGAGCACCAAGCGCTGGGGAGGAAAGCAAAAGGGTTCAACAGACCTCAGTGGGACGAGCGTGAGTTGTCTTGCTTTACTGCTGACTACCAACGATCATCGCTGAATAGTACATCAGACAAAAGCCGCATCGTCGAAGAAGGCAACTACCACAAATTCACCAAAGGCAAAGAAAGCTCATGGATGGCAAAGAAGCTGCTCGAGACAGGCGATCGGGAGCTTGTGGAGGTAAGTGCTTGTCACATTGGGCTTGCTGCTCACACTGCTAACATAATCAACAAGGCTTCTCCAACGGATCGCATCTGGGGCGTGGGATTTGGCGCGGCCGACGCGCTGGAAAATCGCAGCAAATGGGGCGAGAATAGATTAGGTGAAGCGATCACGAGGGTCAGGGAGAGGCTGCAACGTGAAAGCAAGTAGACGATCGTTCCCGGTAGGGAAAATGTCGTTGCTTGTGATGTATTCTCAACCGATGGGAAAACACTAGTCTATAATAATAGTAATACAATCCCCTCGTCATCCCAGATGCTCAAGAACATGCTGCCGAACAGGTTATAGATTGGGAGAGAGCTGGTCGTATTTGACACACATCTCGACACTCTCGACGCTAGCTTGCAGGAACTTGCGGGCTTCCAGGCCAGCCCAGACCTTCAGCATGGAAAAGTCGCCGGAACGCAGCGTGCCACCACCGCTTTGGGCACCGAGTTGGCGAAGGATAGGAAGTGCACTAAAGAGAATGGTCAGCCAACGGATCTGTGAAAGACGAGAGTACCCAGGAGTGTGCACTTACCCGGAGAAGAGATCGAGTTCTGGATGTAGAGAGCGGCCAATACCTTCGAGTAGCAGTATACTCAACACGACGTTGACAAAGTCGCCCTCCAACCTCACATGATGCGTGCGGACCATGCTCAATACTTCATTGAGAATATCTCCGATTTTGATGTTGCCAAGCGCGAATGTCTGGCTCTTCACGCCGAGCACCAGGTGTTGCATACGTAGTGCAAAGACTTCGCTATCGATGACGGCGTCAGGCTGACGGCAGCGCTCGACCATCAAATGGCCTGCTTTGTATCCATCAAACTCGGCGATGGCTTTGAACAAGGCCAGGAAATTTTCGCGGTTCGTAGTGTTTAGCTCGGTGACAAGACCGGTGTCGATGAAGATGAGTTGCGGTCTGTAGCCTTCGTTATCGATCTGCTGCAGAGTCTCCGTCCAAGCATCCTTTTCATGGCGATGAGGGCGCAGACGTTCCAAGACTTCCTCGGTCACATCCTTCGAGTCTTCAGGTAGTGCTTCTTGACGCTTCTTGAACGGCGACAGACTCTTTCCCATGTCGAGCTGTACTGGCTTGTAGAAGCGAACCATGATGTTGCCGGGATGTAAGTCGGCGTGAATAAAGTTGTCTATGAGCAGCATGTGCAGGAAAGCATCGAGACCTTCATCTGCAATTTCCTTCTGGAAAACACCTCCACCATTCTGCAAGAAATGCTCCAAGGGAATGCCCGTGGCAAACTCTTCGATCAGGACTTTGCGAGTGGTGTATTGATCGTAGGGGTAAGGGAACCAGGCTGTGCTTCGGTTTCGGAAGTTTTTGCGGAAGAGAGTGAGATTTGCAGATTCAATACGAAGATCAAGTTGCAAGCGCATCATCTCACCAAATTGGTGCACCTCATCCGGGAACGAGAACCATTCCATAGTGGGAATGGCATTAATGACCTGTGCGAAAAAACCCATGATGCGCAGATCGCGTCGGACTATACGTTCGATCTTGGGATGCAGCACCTTGATCGCCACGTAGTTTGAAGGGATCCGGTGCGGCGAACTCTTGAGTAGCGGATCGACGGTCTTCTGTGCTCGCTCTCTTAATGTCTGAGGCTGATGTTCTGCAGTATCCTCCGTCGGAACCAGATCAGGTTTCAGCTTTGCTTTGTAGACTTGTGCAATCGCGCCAACGCCGAGCGGCTTCTCCTGGAACTCTTCAAAGATGTCCTCGAAGTTCCTCCCAAAAGCCTGCTCGATCGTTTCCTTGGTAATCTTGAGCGAGTGTGCCGGCGCATTCGAGTGCAATGCAGACATGATTGCGCACATCTCATCGGGAAAAATATCGGTTCTGCTAGCAGCCCATTGGCCCAGCTTGATGAACGCAGCGCCTGAACGCTCCATTGACCAAACCAGGAATCTATACCATAGCAATGTCCCAGAGCGCTCGTTATCGCGTTCCGGTACACGCTGCCCAAACCACATCATGGGCACAGAAGCAATGACCGGCGCGAAAATGACCACCAGGTGTAGGAAGCGCAAGCCTGTCGCCAAAGGCTCGATAATCCACGTATCCACGAATCTCCATATGCCCACGCGTACCGTCTTCGACCCTCGCAGTGGAGCTGGCACATAATTCTCCAATTCTTCTCGCGATATCTCCAGCATCTTCTCCTCGCTCGTCCTTCCATCGTCGCCATGTGGTTCCTCGCCAATCTTCACAAACGCGAGTGGGCTTAACGCGGCTGCAGCAAGCAGCGCACTGCCACCCTTCACGGGCCCCGGTGGCCGTCTGAAGAAGAATTTCGCATGTTGTAGAAATGTGAAGTTACGGGTACTCCGGCCGCTATGAAGGCTGTATTGAAGTTGTCGTAGGACTTGCGGTCGTATAGGCTGGTTGGCGAGACGGAAGCATCTTTGGCCAGCGTGCAGTCCGGCGCGCATCCTTGGCTAAGACTCGCGAATGTTTATCGTGTCGAGTTTATCATGGTCCAATAAGCAGACATATATTGCAATGGAATGAGTGGTTGTGTAAGAGATGGTAAAGAGCGGGGTGAATGGGTGAGGTTTGTGTTGCTGGTCGAGTTCGATCACGGAGCCTGGCGGCGGCGGGAACGATGTCGTCACGATCACATGAAAGCCGCATCAACCACGAGAATGGCGTTCTGTTCAGCACAGACATCGACAAATCTTTCCTATGCCCATCTGCTACGTGAGCCGTTGGAGCATTGCAGTAAGTATCAACTATTGGAACAAGGCCACAAACATGCTCGACAACAAATCACATCCTGGGAAGATCGTGCTACACGAAATCCAACTACACACGCGTACACACACATTCACATCTGACCAAGCACAATTATGACATTATTGTATTTTCATTGAGTACGTTTGCGACATTGGGTATATGTGAAGACCGCGCAAAATTTCTACAAACGCCAGACGAATAGGTGCATATCCAAATTCACAAAGCCAACACCGCAAGTGCAACATACGCCACCCGTTCCGTCCCTCAAATCACACCCTCAGTAGGCGAGTCGATCCTGTCGTGCATAGCCGACAACGGCAGCTCCTTGACCTCCAAACCGTCCAAGCCTGGCGTCGCCGGCATCCTTTCATGCATCGAATCCAGCACCGGACTCGCACTCCTCTGAACCTCCTGCACTGGCGGGAACAGGAACTTCTTCTTGTTCGTCGGGCTCGCGCTCTTCGGGCTATGCAGCTCCTGCAGAATGGAGTCGCGCTTCTTGCGCGTCGACGCCTCGCTGGGCAGTGACTGGCCGAAGCCCTCGGACGTGGCGACCTGCTCGATGGACTTGAAGTACTTGACGGTCTTGACCTGCAGCTCGAGGGTGGCGTCCTCGTCGACGACGATCATGGCGTGCGGGTGCTGCTGCAGGGAGGACAGCGTCCACATGTGGTTGACACCGTCTTCGATGCACTTCTTGAGGGCGAGGGCCTTGTGCGCGCCGGTGATGATGACGACGACTTCGCGGGCGTCGAGCACGGTTTGCACGCCGACTGTGAGGGCCATGCGGGGCACGGCGGAGAGGTCGTTGTTGAAGTAGCGCGAGTTGGCTTGGAGGGTGTCGAAGGCTAGGGTCTTGACGCGGGTGCGGGATGTGAGACTGCTGCCGGGTTCTGTGGTTGGTGTGTTAGTGGCTTGCTTGCGAGGTGCTAACTGTGATATTGCAGGATTGTGACTGACCATTGAACGCGATGTGTCCGTCGGGGCCGATTCCACCCAGGAATAGCTCAATGCCGCCTACGTGCTTGATCTTCTCCTCGTACGCGATGCACTCGGCTTCCAGGTCCGTTGCGTTGCCGTTCAGGATGTTGATGTTTGAAGGGTCGACGTCCACGTGTGAGAAGAAGTGCTTGTACATGAAGGAATGGTATGACTCGGGGTGGTCTCTGGGCAAGCCCACGTATTCGTCCTGCAGTTGATGTGAGCATGGTCTCTTCTAAGGAGGGTATCAGACCATGTGCTTACCATGTTGAACGTGATGACATTCTGGAAGGAGATATCGCCCGACTTGTATCTTCGCACAAGACGTTTGTAGATGTCTTCTGGTGATGAACCAGTAGGCAGACCAAGTACAAAAGGCTTTTCGGGAGTTGGCGCAAAGGTCTTGATGCGATCTAGTCGACGTGAGCACGGTTTTCTATCACTGGATATTAAATGAGGCGCGCATACCAATGATGTAGTCTGCGATGTACTGGGAGGCCGTAGCCTTGTTGTCTCTGATGATGAGTCTCCTGGAGTGATGTCAGCGTTGTGATCGAAGCCTTACTGTCGCAGCTGCGGGCCAACTGACATTTTGATTGTTGATAGGTTGGAGAAATACTGTCAATGGAGGAGGAGGAGAAGGCTGTTGAATGTCAGGTGTCGTGAGTATTCTTGGAAACCATACACAGGAAAGAACTATATGTCAAGAGTACAAAGCTATTACCTGCGGTGCCGGAGACCATTGCAGCGAAAAAAAATCCTTGTCCCTCGTGCTCACCATAGACGTCATGTCAAGGTCGCAACCTGACAATCAATGCCTCATGTCATGTCCTGTCAAGCTCCTCCACGATGCAACGTGGACAGCTCCAAACAGCGGCATTGGCTGATCCTGCGTACAGCGTCACCTCATCGAGCCAGTAGCTCCGCGGGTAGGGTGGTAATCTGATAAGGCGACGTGGTACGGTATCCCCACAATCGACAGAGACCATGATGGACGATGAAACTGCACTATGCGCCTCTGATATCTGTCTATCGCAGACTACTCGATAAGCGGTGCTTGGGTGCCATGTGGCAGGCCATGACGGAGTCGAACAGGTATAGGGCTCGGATATCGTGAAGATGAATGAAGAACAGTAGACCAGCAACAGCTAGACCGGGATAACGACGTTGCAGCCGGGCGCTAGGAAAGCGTTCGGGTCGTCAGACTCTGACTCGGCCAGCTGGGTTACATCCAACCCGCAAGTCGAGTGCCGACCGGGTGCAGGCTTGGCCGATCGTGGAGTCCTGGGTCGCGCTGGTCTGGTTTAGTGGGTTTTGCTATCATGCCGTATCACGGTATCACCAGGAGGCGCTGGGTTGTTGATATCGCATAATCGCTGCAACGCTGGTGTCGCGTGTGGTGAGTGGTGCGCTGGCCAGACCCATGCGAACGGCAGCGTATCAATATTGGATCGCATTGTTGCTGTGCAGCTCTCATGTGCCCTCGTGCGACAAGAAGCTTCAGCCCCGAGCCGGCGGGATGGTTTTGTCGTGTTTTGAGGTTGCCCTTGGTCGAGTGCCCGCGCCGCCACCCGCGCTGTGGGCGACGTGAATGGCTGGAAGGGCGTCGGACGTGCACACAACGGTCGACTCCGCAATGTATCTCCAGACCCTGTGTGTGAGGGCCCGTTCTATTTGGAAAGAGAGTGAGAGGAGAGAGAGATAGCTCGTAGCTAGGTACGGTACGGATAGCTGAGGCCTATCTAAAGGCGAGCGCACACCTTTCTTCCTCAGCCGCTTGCATGTGAACCGGCATTACCACCTCCTCATTGTTGACGAGCAGGAGTCACTGGACTGCTTCATCATACCATATCCATCATATAAGCCTCTGCCCCGGCGCACAAATACCTTGCATTCCTCCCCCAAACATATTACTCCCTGCCTGCCTCGGCTATCGTGGTCGCGCGTCCAGGAACCACGCTTAGACTACACCCCGGTACACCTCACGCGACACCATGGCCGACATACACAGCACTGTCGCAGACGCTCTTCCAGAGAAGGCGACAACAGAGCACACCACAGAACATCATGTAGAGTCTCCCGATGCCTCTACCCACGAGGGACAGACCGGCGAGATCCCCAAAGGATGGAAGTACAAGCAAATCAAGATCGGACCCATCACCCTGCCGTGGTTCGCGAGCCCGCAAGTCCAGCTTGTCATGGTGGCATTTGTGTGCTTCTTGTGTCCGGGTAAGTTCGAGTCCATGTGCGACCAAACAAGTGCTTGCATGTGCTAACGCTGCGATGCAGGCATGTTCAACGCTGTCAACGGCTTGGGCGGCGGTGGTCAGGTCAACCCCAAGGCTAGCACGGATTCCAACACTGCCGTCTACAGCACTTTCTCCGTCATTGGCTTCTTCGCCGGCTCGATTGCCAACTGGCTCGGCATCAAGAAGGCATTGTCGTTTGGCGGCATTGGCTACTGCGTCTACGTCTCCTCATACCTCTGCTACAACCACACCCAGAACTATGGCTTCATCGTCTTCGCTGGCTTCCTTCTTGGTTGCTGCGCCGGTATCTTGTGGGCTGCTCAAGGTGCCATTATGATGGCCTACCCGCCCGAAGAGAACAAGGGCAAATACATCTCGGTCTTTTGGATGATATTCAATATGGGAGGTGTGATTGGATCGCTAGTCCCGCTGGGTCAAAACATTCACACCACCACCAACAGCGCGGTCTCAGACGGCACCTATGTTGGCTTCATTGTCCTCACGGCTCTCGGCGCCATTCTCGCTTTCTTCCTTTGCGACGCGAAGAGCGTGGTCCGCAATGACGGCAGCCGCGTCATCGTCATGAAGAACCCGACCTGGAAGACCGAGTTCATCGGCATGTGGGAGACGCTCAAGGACGAGCCCTACGTGGTCCTCCTCTTCCCCATGTTCTTCTCCTCGAACTGGTTCTACACCTACCACTTCAACGGCGTCAACCTGGCGCAGTTCAACACGCGCACCCGCTCCCTCAACAGCGTCCTCTACTGGCTTGCCCAGATCTGGGGCGCCATGATCTTCGGATACTGCCTGGATCTGACACGCTTCAGACGTACCGTCCGCGCCAAGGCGTTGTGGGTGATTCTTTTCGTGCTCACTTTCGTCATCTGGGGTGGCGGATACGCTTTCCAGGCCAATTACACTCGCGCTGAGGTCGAGGTGGGCGATGCTACCCCCGATGACCCAACCGACGACTACCAGAAGCTCGACTGGACCGACTCAGGCTACATTGGCCCGATGTTCCTGTACATTTTCTACGTAAGTTGGCATCTACCACAACCACAGCGGTAAAACCATGAACATTGGCTAATCCATACCCGAACAGGGCTTCTACGACGCCGCCTGGCAATGTTCGGTCTACTGGTTCATGGGCGCCATGACCAACAACAGCCGCAAGCTCGCCAACTACTCGGGCTTCTACAAGGGCATCCAGTCCGCCGGCGCCGCCATCATCTGGCGCCTGGACGGCGTGAAGATCTCCTTTATCAGCGAGTTCGCGTCGTCATGGGCGCTTTTGGCTGGTAGCTTGCTCATCGCTTTGCCCGTCATGCTCATGACCATCAAGGACACCGTTCCCATCGAGGAAGATCTGAAGCTTTCCGACGAGACTAAGGCTGAGGTCTTGGGCAAGAAGAGCATCGACGACGAGGAGCCTGGCGAGAAGGTCTGAGAGCTGTTCGAATTGTACAGTTCCTGTGGACGATCTGTGCCGACGGCCACGTTTCCTCACCACTGCTTGTTTGCGGACATGGGAGAGGTAATTTTTTTTTTGATTTTTCTTGGCCTGTTGGCATAGCGATCTTGTAATGAATCTCTCCTCTTCCCTATTTAGGGATGTTCTGAGAGGAAAAAGGGCAATTGTGGTGCAGATGGATTGGAGAGGGCGCAGATAGTCTTCTCTCATGCTGCAGCTTTTGCTGTGTTATGTTATGATGATGAGTATACTACAGAATTACACCATCTTCTACACAGTATGTATCTTTACGAGCAATTCTTCCGGTGAATCGCTTGGCAGTGTCAGCGCTCTACAGGGAGGCCCATATTCTTGCCCAACAACTTGTACCAATCCCCTCCCTTCTTAGGGAAATTGAATTGATGCAGCTCAGCACATTGCAATTTTGCACTCCCATGCTTCCTCACAAAAACGCGAATGTGCAACGAAGACGTACGAGTGGAACATGTCCGTACCTGCCTGGTACAACCACCCGCGACATTGCTGTGATCTTGACAGTCGTGTTCCTGTTTGGCGTGGTGTCACGAGTTACATGAAACGGTCCACGTGCAGTCAAAGGCATACATGCACCAAGAAAACGGGTGTCACGCATCCATGCATGCCCTTCCAATACTGCCTCGCGCTCGACCATCTTCGAATGAGCCTTGCGTACGCGAACCATACCTGGCCTTCGTGTGTCCCGAGAGCAACAGGCCATGCCAATTCCCACGTTTCGCGTATCTGGCGCCAACGATGGTCCATCATGACCCCGCACATGGCAGGGCAGGGCAACATGCATGCACGCGGGAAGACGGTAGCAGCAGTTGCTAGTCGTTGGCCACGGGCAGGTGGTATATGATTACATGTACGTATGGCGATTGTGATGTCTACTGGTCGGTGGTTGCTCGGAAAGGCAGAGTTACATCTGCGAGTCCGCGCAATCTTGGCGAGGTTGCATTGGAGCAGAGCGAGCGTTCGCTTGCTTGCTTTTGGTGGCATCCGTGTGCTTCGGCCAGCCAGCCAGTGCTGTACTCGATCAAAAGATCAACACGCGCACACGCTTGCTTGAGCCGAGCCGCCTCCCGCCGCCTGTCTATCTCGTTCAATCGTGTGCAGGGTATTACTGTTAGGTAGCAGTATCCGGCTCTGGTGACACAGCGCACAGCACGCAAGCACGCACGCGCCAGCCCGTCTCCTACACTGCGCTGCCGTATCTGCCTATCGTCGCTAAACCGAGCCCCTCCCCTCCCCTACTGCTGCTCCCGCGACCAGCAGCAGCACTACTACACGACTCTGACACGCGCTGTTCCATTTTCTGCTCTCGCCCCGGGTGGGCCTGACTGAGACGAGACGTCGTACGTCGTATCTCACCATCACCACCGCCGCTCCACCTGCAAAAGCAAAGCCGCTGCGAGGCATGGGCACCTCTCCCTCCCAGCGTGGCAAGCTGCACTCTTCCTCCTCCGCCTCCTCCTACATCGGCCCCAATAGGCTGGCTTCCTGATACCACGCTACTCACCACCACCACCACCTCCACCCGCCCTGCCGTCGTTGAGCACTAGACGAGCATGTAGAGCGCACGAATCTCGCCTTAGCTCCGAAATCTGCTGCCGTTGCATTTCTCTCCGGCGCCCTTTTGCCGACAAACGCCCATCCCGCAGAGGAACCTCGCGTCTGGTCCGACTTGCGGCTTGCAACCCAAAAACCCTAAAGACAACCTCGTCTTTCTATTTCTCATCATAAGGGCTCACCGGCTTTCTTGCTTCATGATATAGTTGGGATAGATTGACACCACCTTCAGCCATTCACCAGCACGTCCATGTACACCGTGACCCTCGTCGTATGACCGCTGGCATCACTAAAAGATCAACATCGTTCACTTTTCTCGTCAGCCAGCCAGCAAGCTAGCCAGCCAGCCAATGACATCAGCTACTCGACCCTTCCTGGCTCTCATACTCGATCTATGCAAACAGACACGACTCTTCAGAGCGATCATGTCGATACTCTCGCCATTATTACCAACACCAACCCTCAACAACCACCGCGTTGACGTCAAACAGCCGCGCCATGTCGTGGTGAACCAGATGTACGGCCACAGCATGGAGGAATTCACCGCCGAGGTCCGCGCCTTGTTCGGGCAGCCGCTGGATCTGGACCGTCTACTGGATTACTCTGGGCAATTGCAGGAAGAATACAAAAACAAGCTGCGATCGTCGAACATTTCGATGCTGCCGTCGTATCAACATACCCTACCAACTGGTTTCGAAACCGGCGACTTCCTGGCACTCGATGTTGGCGGATCGACGTTCAGGGTCGCGTTGGTCAGGCTGTCCGGGAAGAAAGAGAACGGCAAGAGTGATATGCAAATCAGACGGATACGCAGTGTTGTGATCGATGAAAAGATCCGCGGTTTGCAAGGCGAGGCGTTCTTCGACTGGATGGCGGACCGGATCGCGGACATGTTGGCGGAGTACAATCACATCAACGGCACCACCAACGCCAGATTACCCATGGGCCTGGCATGGTCGTTCCCTGTCGAGCAGACAAGCCCAAGGAGTGGGAAACTACTAGCAATGGGCAAGGGATTCTGTGCGACTCATGGCTGCGAGGGAGATGACCTGAGCGAGCTGATCATGCGGTCTTGCAACAAGAAAGGCGTCAACGTCGAGATGAGAGCGATCGTTAACGACGGCTCTGCAACTTTGGTGTCTCAGGCCTACCGCGACCCAACAGCACGCATGTCCTTGATCCTGGGAACAGGCATGAACGCTTCAGTGTACCTCCCGACAACAGCCTTATCGCGAGAGAAGTTTGGCGACCGTCCAGACGCCTGGTTCGACTCAGCCAAACATGTTCTCGTTAACACCGAGCTCAGCATGTACGGCAAGAACATCCTCCCTGTCACCCGCTGGGACGACCACCTCAACGCCACTCATCGCCTACCGGACTTCCAACCGCTCGAATACCTCTGCACCGGCCGCTATCTCGGCGAGATTGTGCGTCTCGTCCTCCTCGAAGCCATTTCATCTGCCGGGCTCTTCAACGGTCAGATCCCAGAGCACCTCACCGAGCCCTACAGCCTCGACACCCGCATCATCGCAGCTTTCGAAGCAGACAAGTCACCCTCCCTCGTCACCGCCAGCGCAGCCTTCCTCTCCGCCCACCACGTCCCAACCCACAGTCCTGGCGATTGGGCCTTTGTCCTCACCCTCGCCCAACTCGTCTCGCGCCGCGCCCAAGCCTACCTCGCCACTTCTCTCCATGCCCTCTGGGTCTTGCGCACACACGAAGAGGGTCTACATGCCAATTCTGCCTCGAGCCACGTGTCGATCGCGTGCAACGGCACTGTTGCAGAGAAGTACCCTGGCTTCCTGTCTGGTTGCCAGCGAGTGTTGAACCAACTCTGCGCCGAGTCGGGTGCTGGGACGCTAGATAGCACTGTGAAGCTGGAGATGTCTCCCGAGAGCTCGCTGTTCGGTGCTGCGGTCGCGGTGTGCTGTTTGGAGGATACGTGAGAGGGTTCTTGGAGGAATAGATTCTGTGAGAATTTTAGTGCGAATCTAAAAAAAAAAAACTACTGAATTTTTAATGGAAACGATGGCGGACGATCTATGCCGGGCCACCTCTGGAGATGTGGAAAGGGACGCTGAGGGGAGGGTGAGGATCCGGAAGTCGATTGCCTGGCGAATGTAATCTGGCCACGGCTGAAATGCGAATGGACGAATCTGCCTGATGTCTACAACGAAGAAGGAAACACCTGGGTAGTTGTTTTTTTGGAGTGGAAGATTCGGCTACTACCAGCCAACGAAAACCCGCACTCGGTTGCAGTGGACGGGTGATCGTGCCGGCCGAATAAAAAGTCGGCAGAGCACGATCAGCATGGCGTGAAGAGAAGACAAGAGGGCTATGGGCAGGCCTTCATAGCGATAGAGCCCTTTTCTGACGGCATGGGAAATGAGTAGTCTTTTGTCTCGAACTCCCACGAACGACGGGTAACCAATATCTACCACCATTGGAAAATTCTTCGCACCAAGAAAGGTCCCCAAGTGCTTCCCTTCCCTAAGCCTCGAGATTTCGAGCAAAGCAAATGTCCTGTTCTGCAATAGGAAAGAGAAAAAGAACCCCAATGATACTGGCCGGCAAATCGGGCAAAAGGCGAAAGGAACACAGATGTTCAAAGCAGAAACGCAAAAAAAGAATGAGTGAATCTCGACGTTGGCAGGACTCGAACCTACGCCCCCGAAGGGAATTGATTTCTAGTCAATCGCATTAACCACTTTGCTACAACGCCTTGAATGTGAAGAGCCGGAATGTTTGACAAATATGTACAGCCAAAATCAAAGAGAAATGCTCCTTGGCCGTGGGAAGTAGCAATGCGACCCCTGCCCGCGTAAGGCCCGACACGTTTTTTGCTGAACATTTTCGGTGTCGTCAAAGACAAATATCTGGGAACATGCAGAAAGCTGACATGCGAATATGCTTGTGCTCTGTTCGCCGGCTGCAGAAAAAAAAAGAAGAAATGCTTTTGATTTTTTGGTGGTCGTTACATGGTTTCGTTATGTCTTTTCTCCTGGGGGATGGAAACATCATGCCGCCTCCCCAGAAGCGCCTGGCTGGAGTAGGGTTTCCCAAACAATTGTGCAGTGGTATCGAAACGCATCCTCAATGCTAGATCTCGCCAACAAAGCCGACCCTACTGCCCGATGCTTTCGAAGCGCCGACAGAATTCGTCACGCGATCAATGCCGGCTCGATCGCTGTCAACCAACAACATCAGCACTATACAACCTGCGGCTCCTCGCCGCTTTGCCCGCAACCAAATCCCTCGGATCGCTGGGCAATTTCGTATGATGCACGACGTGCGGCCGGTACACAGCGTCCACAGGAGGCATCCAGTCGTCCAGGCCTAGAGGGAAGTACTCATACAGCAAGTCCGCCGACTCGTCGGGGCTGTTGATGGTATTGAGCGAAAACGAGGGTGGGCGCACGGGGATGTGCATGTTTTTGCCGCCGACGCCGGTGCCGACGGCGAGGGAATTGGAGCGGTGGCGGTTGTTGGAGGAGGGGGAGATGTGCGGGATTGGAGAGTCTTCTTCGACGAGGGAGAGGTTTATTGGGGCTGAGGCCTGGGGTCGTTGGCTGTGAGAGAGGTTTGTGTGGGAGGCGGCGTAGGTGTTTCCTCCTGTGGGGTTGGGTTGGTGTGCTTGTTGGCCGGCTGTTGGGCCTTGTTGCTGGGTATCTGGTGGCGCGGGCTTCCAGTTGAAGAAGTCTATTGGTGCTGGTATATCGTTTGGGTCTACTGTGGACTTTTGGGCGGCAGTAGGAGGAGCTGCCTCAGGCTTGACAGGGGCAGATGTTGGTGCTGCTTCCGTGTGTAGCCTTTTGTTCGTAGACTCTCCGCTAGCAGACCGTGGAGGCGCATGTGATGTCTTGCGAGCATGTCCGCCACCACTCAAGGGCAAGTCTTTCCTCGCCTGGAAATTCCTTGGACTGCGGCCGCGCACAATGATGGCCCCCGAATGGACTTCGCAGATGGGTATCTTGCCTCCAGTTGCCAATGTAGCTACCAATTTCAATTTCACCAGGAAATGCTGCTGCAACTCCTTCCGTCTTCCATTATTCGCTGTTGCAATCCTAAATTGCAGTCTCTTCCACTGGAACGGTATCGTCACAAATTCAGAGTCCATATCCTGCAGGTTCATGAGATCAACCGGCACCGCTGGCGGTTCTCTTTCCGCCTTGTCCTCCGCTGTTGGCACAACTGGATTGGCGGGAGTTTTCCACGGCACTGATATGATTTTCACAGGGTTATTCTCCGTAGATTCGGTCGCACTGACTACCAGCTCTTGGCCCATGATCGGTATTTGCTCGCCCTGATCCGTCAAAATATATCGCAGTGATCGCGGTAGTGTGATTTCGCCGGTAATCTGGAACAAATTCCTCCGGTAACAAGTCAATTCTGAAGGTGGTGGTTGCGCATCCCCCGCGGCTGCCCATGGAGATTCGGCTAGGAAGAACATGCCGTGTAGCTGTGCTGCGAGTTGGACAGAGGTTCTTTGGTAGTTGTAGGTGAGAAGGTGGTAGTCGAATCGCGGCAGTGAGAATCCGAGGAGTTTGTTGTCGCGATCGATTGATGGCGCTTCGGCTTCGTTCTGTTCATTGTGCATGGGGTGCTCGAAGGCGCTGACGACGTCTGAGAAGGGATCCTCGAATGTGCTGTATGCGCGCTTCAGAGATGGTGTCGCCTGCTGTGGATGTTGCTGCATCGAGTGCAAGCCCATACTGTCGCCGCCGGCATAGGCGTATGCAGAATGCTGATCCTCCAGGACCATGGGCGGCTGCATCAGCATGTCGGAGAAGGGGTCGGCGCTGCCTGGATGCTGCAGTGCCGTCGCGACATAGTTCATGCTCGCTGGGTCAAATCCTATGTGATCCATTATGGTGGCGTGGGGAACTGTAGTTGACGATGGCGCATCACAATGTCGTTCTCGTCGCGCGCAAGTAGTCGGATGGCCTGGCCTTAGCTGGCGTGTCGGCGCATGCGCGAGAGCGAGAGACTCGCCGGCCTGGTCGCACTGACGAGATACGGGATGAGCTCTCGTGGTGCGCACTGTCTCAAATCCTTCCAATCAGTCTCTCGAGGTTCCTTAAGCCGAGGCACACGATAAGAACTGCTGGTCCAAGCAGCAGTTGTCCGTTGAGATGGGAAGAGTGGCAGCAGTGGTATGATATCGCTCCAATGTAGCCTCAGGTGCCAGTCCTGCCGTCTCCCAGCTGTGTCGCCTCCTCTAGCAAGTCGTGCGAAGCGTCGAAGACAAAGACCCGGATGCCGTCGGCTTTACTATCTCTCCCCAATCAACCCGCGGGCAAGCTCCAGAGCGTTGTGCGACAGTGCCTGTGTCCTTCCTGGGGCCGGCCGTGCAACAAGGCACACGTGATATAGTAGTGGTGAAGTAGTCCGCCAGCTCAAGAGTCAGTCAGACGTCAGTCAAAGACCACAGAGTCAGCGAGGCGGCTTCGAGAAAAGACGCAGAAGCAGACAGGCCGGCCCTTGGTAGTCTTCAAGAAGCTTGGGAGCACGCCTCGTGCTGGGGTTCTCCAGCTCTCGCCTCTCCCAGATTGCGGAGATGGTCGGGCCCACTTGGGTGGAGCCGCGGACACGAGGCGAGAGATCGACAGCGATGAATGAAGGCAAGCCTGCGCGGGAAATTGACCAAGTCGGCGAGACCCGACAGGGAGGGAGAGCGAGCTGAGTCCTGAATCCTGCATGTGCCATGTGGTGGTTCATGAGGTAATATCCCCGGTGCTGGACGATCATTGATACTATGCCCCCCTGCTTCAAGAAGAAGAGGGGATAGAGACTTGCCATAGCATGGAGGATGCCGCTTACGAACTGGAAATATACACTTGCTGCCCTTGAATTCCAGGCTATGGGACAGCAATGCGGCAGGATCCTCAGACGAGAGGATGTCTACTAAGACGCTATTGATACCGGACCCCTCGGCCACCGCCACGAGAAGCGCCATTGATCAAGGAAATCATCGGAAGGATGCACAAACTTCCAATAAGTAACCAACATGTACCTGGAAGTTGGCCGCATCCAAAGGTGGAAGTCCCATCCAAAAGTCTCGCGTTCGCTACAAAGCTAGTATATCTGCCCCCAATGACTCGCAACACACTTAGGAAACTAAAATACCGGGGGTATCATACACACATAAGACCAGAAAATTAATCTACACCACAAAGCCAGGCCAGGCCAGCTCAGCCGTCCGCCATCCGTACCGTATCTAAGACGGCGGCACCATAGTCCAAGTCGCAGCGTCGCACGACACTTCTTCGAAATTGTGCAAAGCGCTGAAGCCCATAGCGCTCAGGCCATCGAAATTGCCATCGCCGTCCATCTGCAATTTTAAAGCGTTAGTAAACAACCTCAAATAGGCGGATCGCCCGGGCAAGAGTTAGGGCAGGGCAGAGTAAACTCACGTAATCCAGAATACAAGCATTGCACCCCTGCTGCCTGATCTGCCTCATCCCCAGCAGAATCAAGCCTTGCAACAGCGTCGAATACTCGCCGACCGAAGGGCTGATGACCGGCGACGAGATCCCGCCAGTTAGTTCGCCAACGTCTTTCATCGCCGGCACGAACTCTGCTAGTTGAGACTGCATGTTATACAGCACGACCGTGCCAACGAGGGCTCCATCCTCTGGCCTCTTGGCGCGAATGATGCCGCAGGCCGAGGGATCCGCCAGCGCGAGTTTGTACACCTCGGCCAGGCCCTGACGGTTGTTGGTCTTGATGTGGTCGAGCACGCTGGTGGCATAGTCCCAGCCGTACACCAGGTCGAAATCTACGCCCGCGCTCTGCAGACTCCTAGCCATGCCTTCGGGCGGTGTCCAGGTGGAAAGGTTGCGCGCGATCATGCTGCAGACGTTGCGCGAGAGTGCTGTGTTCCAGCCCAAGTTGGCGAACCAGGAGCGCAGGCGTTTCCGTTCGCCGCCGTGGCCGGTCGGGCTACCGAGGTATATGCTGGGAAGTCGTGAGCCCAGTTGGAAACGCTTGATACCTTCACGTTGGAGGAGAGTGCGGATGGCGCGATTATGAAGGGAATGGCCGATGGAGAGCTTGCGGCGAGCCGGGTCGACGAAAATTGCTCCGATGACACCAGTGCCTGTGGCTTGGAAGAAGTAGGTCGCGCAGAAACCGTAGAGCGTTTGCGTACTGCTGTTGCGAACGACAAAGTGCTGCTCTGCGACGTCCGGACTCCGTAGCAGTAGAGAGTTTGAGCTTGCACCAGATAGCTCCGAATGCATGCCAGGCGTGGCGCCTTCACCAACAGATTTGATCAGAGCGTCCAAGCCTGCGGAGTCGCGCTCTTCGTTGAAATTCTCAACCAGCCAGTGCTGCCTTGATTGTGAAAGCTTCTGGCTTTGACTGATTGTGCCAGGGAGAGCACCTGCAGCTGTGAATTCGCCGTATAGTACCTTGACCAGTGCAACGAGAGCAGTTTCTGTGAAGTCGTACGTGCACATGTATGTACCAATTGACTGGTCCATTGCGAAGTCGTAGGGGGAGCTGACCGCAATGACAATTAACGGCTTCTCGCGTTTCTCTCCCCCTGATGTGAATTGCATGTTGCAGATCATGGACACGTGTTTTGTGAAGCCGTTCTGATACAAGTTGCGATTCGCATCCGCAGTGACAATAATCACCGCGCCAGCTCGATTTATCAGGTTCTCGTGCTGTGGTCGGACGCCATTGGCTGTGTATGATGTGTGTAGTACGCGGCCATTCCTTTGCCGAGCAAGTGACCGACCTAGCTCGCGGAAAACTCGCTCGCCACTCATGACTGATGAATTGCGTTCCCATACAGCGGGCTCGGGTGATCCATTTGTCGCTTGGTCAGACAGCGCACGAGCTGCAGCTGAGGCGGCCAACGGTTTGACCAAGGGCGTCAGCAGTAGCAACTCATCTTCTGGTTCCAGTATGTTGGTGAGTGGCAGCAAGCGATTCTTATCGCGCACTATGGTGACCGACGAGTTGTAAGCCTTTGTAGATAAGATGGTATGCGATGGTTGAAGCTTCGACAGCAGTTCAATGCCAGGAGGATTGAGTGCCTGCTCCCAAGAGGTGCATTTCGCTTTCATGGCAAGGATGCGCCGTAGAGATGTTCGCACACGCTCTTTTGTGATGTTGAAGTTGTCAAGGCCGAGTTTGAAGCCCTCTATGGCTTCTTGCTGATGGGTGTATGAGCGACAGAGGAGGACCACGTCGCAGCCCGCATTGACGGCCATGACCGTGCCACCGCCCACGCCAATGTTGTGGGAAAGTGCTTCCATTTCTAGGCAGTCGGAGATGACCACGCCGTCGAAGCGAAGTTCATTTCGTAATAGGTCATTAACGACTTGCTCCGACAGACAGGCGTGCATGACATTGAGTCCAGCCGAATTCATTGCACACCCGCCCACCATCATGGCATCTAAGCCTTCTCTGATCGCATTGCGGAAGGGAACCAGAGCGTTCAAGCTGAGCTGTTCAAGGCTCTCCGTGATGGTCGGGACATCCAAAGCTGAACCAAGAAACTCCAAGCTGCCATAGCTGGGGAAGTGCTTACCCATGGTGGCTACGCCAGCTTTTTTGTAGCCGTTCATGAAAGCCACACCATAGGCAGACACTTCTTGTGGGTCGTCACCGTGGGTTCGAACACCGAGAGGCTGGTTTCGAGCATTCGTCAAGACGTCAAGGCATGGGCCCATGATCAAATTGATACCGCATGCGGCAATCTCTTCAGCCGTGGCTTTTGCGACCTCGTAGGCTAGCTCTCGTGATCCAGTAGCCGCCAGACCCATTGCAGATGGGTACTGGCGTATGTAGATATCATCAAAGAGACTGTTGACGCCGCCGTTCTCTTGATCGAGACCGATGGAAAGAGGGACAGGGTGGCCGGCATCATGGGCTGTTTTTTGGAGTTCGTAGACCAGTTGCGTCGTCTGTTCTGCCGCTAGTATATGTAAGCATTGTGGTCAAGTTGTACGATAAGCAATTGCGAGTCTACGGTTGACCTCGTCCTCATTGGCAAGCACCAAGTTGCTGATAACGATGGTTCTTCGTATCGGCATACTAGCTGTTGAAGCACTCGGATCTTTCAGATAGTATTGGATAACCAGGTATTGTATTGTAGCATTGACACCCAACAGCAAACAATGTGGCGATCATTGGACAATTGTGCTTGCACGCAGACTCATGCACAAGAAGTGTCACCGAAAGACCATCAACTTACATTTAAGATTGGACGCCTTCAACAGGATCGATCCAATGTGGTGCTCACTGATGAGTTTGCGGATCTGGGGCGTGACTTCGGTGCCCTCAAAGCCCATCTAACGAACGAATCAGCAAAGAGTTCAAACAGAACGTGTTCGGGGGGTTGACCTACCATAAACAATTGCCCGAGGGTCCTGATGTCACGCAGTCAGCATCCGCATCAGGCAGGCAGACGGAGGGGCGGCTAAACGAACGTACCTCTCCATGTCGTCCCATACCGGGTCGAGGGGTGCATCTCCGGCCGCCATGTCGTCGGGGCTACCTTAGCCTCTCGACGTGGCAGCAAGGTAGGTTACAAGGAGCTCGACTGAATCGCACACGAGCGACAGTCGCTGCTTGACGTCGCTGCTCGAGGACCGAGGCCAGACGGCGTGGCAGCGTGTGTTCGCCTATGCGCGTAGCAGCAGCGTTAGCAGCAGCAACAGGCGGGACTGCCTCCGCATACTGGGGCAGACAAGCTCCAACGCTCCCAGAGGTCCGTCCGTCCAGAGGGCCGTGATGTACCGAGCGGAGTACCTTGAGCAGAGCAGGCCGATGGCGGTCGAGAGGTGCGTAGGGCTCGGATAGCACCGTCACGTTTGTCGGCACAAGCAGGCAGGCAGGCAGGCAGGCAAGCACTCAAGCGAATGCTTTCGTTGCAATGGGCTGGAGCAAGGTGTGAGCAGCTCTCATGCGACGTCCGAGGGCTCGGCGGGTGTGAGGTTGCATCGAGCAATGGTGGCCCGAGCCGAAGTGGTGGCGGGCAAGGGCGAGAAGCAGAAGCTGTGGAGCATGGCGAGTGGAAGCTTATCTTCGTCCATCTGCAACATCAACCTCAGCATCGTCATCGTCGTGGTATCGCTTTGATAACACCAAACTTGACATGGCACATGGCACACGCGACATGTAACTGCGGAGTGACATCCTGCTGTCTCTAGCATGCCCGACGGGTCACGCACTCGCCGAAGCCGGTCAATGGATTGCTTACACCATGACACTCTGATGCTTGCGGTAGATACCACCCAGGCTAGGTCCAGTATGAGGTAAGGCATCAATCCCGAGCCAATCTCATTTTCTTTCTCTGCACGTGTGTACTAGACCGTCGATCTCGACCGGTCAAGAAAAAATATTCCATACCTACTGCTACCCTTGTCATATACCAACACCACCACCTCAAGCTCCAATCGATACACCACACAGCCACGGCCCACATACACCATATACAACCAACATGCCTATAGCAGTATCGCCAGAACGACCTCGCACTGGAGTCACGAGGTTCACCGGAGGCTACCTCGTCAAAGATAACAAGCTCGTCGAAGAAGACCTCTGGATCAGCTCTGTCACCGGCAAGATCCTCCGCAAACAAGAAGTCTTCTACGACTACCACGTCGTGCCCGACGAAGTCATCGACCTCAAAGGCAAGATCCTCGCGCCCGGCTTCATCGACGTCCAGCTCAACGGCGCTTTCGGCTTCGACTTCTCCACCGTGCCTCAAGACATAGCCGTCTACCAAAAAGGCCTCAAGCAGCTCAACAAACAGCTCATCCGCACCGGCGTCACCTCCTACCTCCCAACCCTCCCCAGCCAAAAAGCAGAAGTCTACCATCAAGCCCTCCCCTATCTCGGTCCCTCAGGCGCCTCGCGCAACGCCTCAGAAGGCTCCGAATCCCTCGGCGCCCACTGCGAAGGCCCCTTCATCGCCTCCTCCAAATGCGGCATCCACAGCCCGTCCGTCCTGCAAACCGCCCCAAACGGCTTCCCAGACTTCCAGGCCTGCTACGGCGCCGCAAACCTCTCCCCAGCCCACATAGCCCTCATAACCACCGCCCCCGAACTGCCCGGCATCGCACCCTCGATCCCCGAACTCACTTCCCGCGGCATCCGCGTCGCCCTGGGCCACACCGAAGCAACCTACGAAACCGCCACCGCCGCCCTGCAAGCCGGCGCGACCATGCTCACGCACCTCTTCAACGCCATGCAGCCCCTGCACCACCGCAACCCAGGGCCCTTCGGCACTCTGGGCAAAACCTCCGGCGCCGCGCGCCCTTACTTCGGCATCATCGCAGACGGCATCCACCTGCACCCGACGACGGTGAAAATCGCCTGGACGGCGCACCCAGACGGCTTCGTGCTCGTGACCGACGCGATGAAGACCCTAGGCTTGCCCGACGGGCTCTACGACTGGACGAACGGCGACCGCTGGGAGAAGAAGGGCGCGCGGCTGACGCGCGAAGGCACCGACACGCTGGCGGGCAGCTGCGCGACGCTGGGGGAGTGTTTGGAGAATTTCTGGGAGTGGAGCGGGGCGAGTCTCGCAGAGGTTGTGAGGAGCGTGACGGCGACGCCGGCGGCGATGTTGGGGTTGCAGGGGGTGAAAGGGACGTTGGAAGAGGGCGCGGATGCGGACTTGGTGGTGCTTGAGGCGAGGGAGGTGGCGGGGCGGAAGAAGGTTGGTGTGGAGCAGGTGTGGAAGTTTGGGGTGAGGGTTTGCGATGGCGACGACGATGATGATGATGATGAGTGATACTTTAGGGTGGATGATTTCGCTGTTTTGTCTGTCTGTGTTGTTGCTTCGTTTGACATATGTTTATAGCGATGGCGTTAGGTTCATCATGTAGAAATATTCATAAGCTTCAAAGCGAATTCACTACCGCACGACACAGCAACGTGCCTCTTAGACTTTCAGAAGGAGTGTTACCAAAAATCTGGATCTTCGATCGATAGTTCGCAATTGTATTAGCTGTATGGTGACCATCCCGAGTATCAAATATGGCTACGTCCCCATCCAGGAGGCTCAGTCAAGCCGCAAATGCTTTCCAGCTAATAGAAATAAGGCAGACGCCCCGGCTTGAACTTCAGCACAACAACGCGCCTCTTGACTCCAGAATCCAGCTCGCGGCGCTTGAGAGGAGATTCCTGGTCCCGCTCCGGAAACAGAGACAAAAGCCCTGGCTTCAACTTTAACACCACAACACGCCTCGCCACCCCAGAAGCCGACTTGCGCGGGAGAGGAGGTTCCTAGTCCCTCTTCGGGCGAATCAGTTTGGTGACCTTGTCCTGGATACCAGCCTGCTTGACCAACGAGATGAAGAAAGTGGTGTTCTCCGGGCCAGCGACGCGCTTCTTGAACGGCTTGATGAGATCGCCGATCTTGATGCCTTCTTCGGGGATGGCGGCCTTGACTTCTTCCAGCGTAGGAAGAGCCATAGGAGCAGGCGAGGCAGCGCGGGACGCAGATGGGGTTCCAAGGGGAGTACCGTCGCGTGGAGAGCCAGGACGTTGTTTGAGACGCAGTGCCTTCTGCTGTGAAGAGCGCGCACGAGACGTGTCAGTGTCACTACCAGATCCATAGCCTGATGGGCGAGACTTGGCTTCGTCGGCTGCGGAGGGCTTGTAAGTATCTGACAAGTATGTAAAGGGTAATGTGGTTGAATGCTTACGAGATAGAGCACGACCATTCGATGTGTGTGCTCGCCCGTTTGTGCCTTTGGCCTTCTTGCGCGATTCGGTGCCACTAGCGTCAGACAAGTTTGGCGAGCCAGGGCGCTTGAGGCCGGCACCCAGTGAGGCATTCGAGCGTGATGGGTCTTTCTTCTCGGCTCGGCCAGATGGTGTGTTGGTGCCCTTCGTGGATGCGCCGGACTTGTCGCCGTTTGCCATGGCAGCCTTGCGCTCCTCCTCTTGTTTGCGCTCCTCCTCGAGCCTCTCGCGTTCCTCGTCTGAGTCTTCGTCTTCGCTGGACTCTGAGTACGGGTTTGAGTCTGATTCGTCTTCGTACTCCAGTTTGCGCTCCTTTCTGATAAGTTGCTTCTTCATACGCTTCTCACGCTTCTTCCTTTGCCTCTCTTCTTCCTTCAGCCGGTTTTCTTCCTCGTCGTAGTCCATGTCTGTATCTTTTAGACCCGGAGCAGAGATATTGGCGCTGCGCATCTCCTCACGAATGCGCCTCTCAATTTCTTTGGCGTCCTCATCCTCCAAGTTTCCAAACATTGCGCCCTCATCGTCATCTTGGAACTCATCGTTGAACTCAAAGTCGAGATCATCCTTGTCCGCGTTGTAGAATTCACCCTCGTTCTTCACCTCGACATAGCCGTTGTCCTCTGCCGCCTCTGCCTTCTTGATGGCCATTGCCTGCTCGCGTTTCATTTTGGCCTGCTTTTGCTTTTCCTCCTCTCTTCCAACTTGTGTCTTCAAGAACCAGCGATCCGGCTTGTACCCAGCTGTCATGAACTTCTCCGCTTCCTCGGCAGTCATGGTATCGAGACGGTTTGTTTGCGTGAACTTGTACCAGCGTTCAATCGGGGTCATGGTGAATGCAGCATGCTGGGCGTCGACAGTCAGCAGGACACTAGACGCAGACATAGGCTCCTGGTATGTTCCAATCCAAGTGTTCTTGTTCTCGAAATCTTCCAAATGCCATGGCTTGGTCTCCTCGTACCGAAGCTGTGCGGCCTTTTGTTGCTTAGGATTGTTCTCGTTGTAGTAGACATCCTCGACGACTTTTTGGTTCTTCTTCTTGCCCTGTACCTTCTTGGTAGTTGTGCCTGTTGGAGCAATAAGAGCTTGGTTGGCCTCGCGCTCTGCTTGACGCTCAGCTCGGCGTGCGTTGTGCAATTCTCGCTCCTTGTCGTCGATTCCCGGTGCCGCATCAGCCGGCTCTCCAAGCTCTTGCTTGTCACGGGCGTAGCGGCGGTGGAGGCGAACTGGCCTTGTGAATTGGCTGGCGTCGTACGGATCGATGATGGGAATTTTGGCGTCCGGGCCAGCACGAACATTGAACTTGAAGCCGTGGTAGCGCATGCCCTCCTCAATGTCTTTCTTGCTGATGTACACTCCATACTCCGTCCAAGGCTTCTTTGCGGGTTCCTGGCCGGGTGCCTCTGCGGCAGGCTGGTTCGCGGCCTGTGGCGCAGGCTGTCCGAGAGGCAGTTGGGTGCCCGAAGCGCCAGGAGCGGCGGTCGTCGATTGTGCTGGCCTCTGTGCAGCGACGGGCTTCCTGGCTACGGGTCTCTTCTTCTCCACGAATGCGCTCGCCGCAGGCTTTCGTCTACGGACGGGAGCAGGTCCGCCGGCATTTGGGGTTGTGGAGTTTGGGCCCGAGGGCGGCGTCGGTATGGAGTTGTTGTTCATGGTGATGCGGGCGCGAGTGAGCGCGCGTGGTGGGAATGTTGTGATGTATGGCTGCGACAATCCTCAGGTTGCTGCGTAGAAGATGGTTGTTGTCGCCAGTGCAGAGCAGAGTATCGAGTTGGCCGAGAGTAAGCAATCGCACGTCGGGTGGCAGGGGTGGTGTTGGTGGCGTCGTGCTGCAGCGACGGTGATGTTGGAGGCAGCAATGGGCGGTTGATGGGTCGCAACGAGAGAAGTTGCCTTGCCTTCCCTTGCCGAGCGCGCGCTTTCAGAGTGACGCTGTTGGCTGGAGCTTGGACGGGAGCGCGACCAGCAATGTCACGTGATGTCTTGTGAGCCCCGCGAGCACCTTCCTCCACGCGCTGTCAGGCTCGCATGCCGTTCACGCTCAAGCAAACAGTGATTGGCTGCATTGCACACGGCGACTTTACCACATTTACACATTTCCTTTGCGTTCACACTTCGATATCCAGTTGTGCGTGTCCATTCCAATGCATCAGCATCGCCAAAGTCTGGATCACACACTCTAACCATCACAGCGCCTTCTTTTGCTTCGACGCATCCCGGTTCATCACGCAGACTTCGTGCTATATACATCTTGTCCCATCTGCATTCACTCATCATACCATATCCCAGCACAACGCGACGCAACCATGGCTGGCAACGGGCTGGAAGACCAGGTCAGAAACATGATCCTCACATCCTCTTCTCCGCAGCCCTCACCAAACGTCCGTCTACCTCAGCATCAGCCCGTTCCGACTGTGCGTTTGCCTCCGAGCGGACCCTTCGTGCAACCGAACATTCCGCCACCGAACTTCCACCATCGCCAAGCACAGCCACAACAAGCTCCTCGCGGCCGTGGCTATGCCTATCCATCAAATCGCGGGTATCATCAGCAGCAGGCTCAATTCCACCAACCTGGACAACACCAGCCCTACCAGAACCGTGGTCGTGGACGAGGCTCTGCTCAAGGATATACACCGGCACAGCAACATCCTAACCAATACCAACAACCCCATTACGTCGATCCCAATGCCCTCTCACGCGGCGGACGAGGCGGACGAGGTGCACCTCCCGGGTTTGGTTCACATCCGCAGCAGCGACGTGAGTTGTACCAACCAGCAACCAAGACACAAATTCAATTCAACCAGAGTCAATACCTCGACACCATCGCTACAAGAGAGATCCCTATCGTTGAGATGAGCCAGACCGAACGTGACGAGAAGGAAGCATTCCGCAAGGAGCTCGAGCAGATCTGCCAAGACGTATGCGCGACAGATCCTGAGCGTCTGCCCAAGGTATCCATCGAAGGCTTCGGAAGCTTTGAGTCGGGTTTTGCATCTGCTGGCTCTGACATGGACTTGGTTCTGGTGGTCAAAGATGCCGACCCGACCGTTCAGTGTTTCTCTCCTATGGAATACGATCTGCCACGATCTCTGGAGAAACGCTTGTTGCAAGTTGGAATTGGAGCACATCTCCTTACGAGAACTCGAGTCCCAATCATCAAAGTCTGCCAGAGTCCCGGCGAAAGTTTGCTTAGCAAGCTCCGACAGGAACGCGAGAAATGGGACGATCTTGATCGAGACAAGAAATATCCTCATCTCAAGAAAGACGAAGACGAGCATGCAGAAGACGATTTGAGCCTTGCCGAGATTACTAAATCCAACGAAGACGAAAAGCAGCAAGAGCATCCTGAAGTCACGCCTGATACACCTTCGGAGGGTGCTCCTTCCAACAGCGACACACCTACGGTGGACAAGACTTCGAACGAAGCTCCTGTCGAGATGGAGACCCCAACAAATACGACAGCGCTTGCAGTACCTATCGACCCAATCGCTCCGACGGACAACACGAACGACGGTGACGCTGCTCAAAAACCTAAACGTGAACCTTGGACTCGGGAACGCAAAGCTGGACCTCTCGACTTTCCCAAAGACGGCGTCGGCATTCAGACTGATATCAACTTCTTCAACCCTCTCGGCATTCACAACACGCAGATGCTTCGTTGCTACTCGCTTTGCGATCCACGCGTTCGACCCATGGTCCTCTTCGTGAAAGCATGGGTGAAGCGCCGCAAGATCAACAGCTCGTACTCAGGGACTTTGTCAAGCTACGGCTTCGTTTTGATGGTCCTACACTATCTCATCAATGTCGCAAATCCCCCTGTCTTGCCAAATTTGCAGCTACCATGGAGGCCTCACGATAACTGCGCTGCTCAGGGTGTTGACAGCGCGAAAATTGAAGGTTGGGAAGTCGACTTTTGGCGACGGGAAGAGGAGATCAAAGAGGCCGCGAAACGCGGAGTACTGACGAGAAACAAACAGACGCTCGGCGCTCTCCTGGCAGGCTTCTTCCAGTACTACTCGTCGCAGGGAGGTTACCCATCTTTCCACTGGATGGGCCAGGTGCTCTCTTTGCGCACAAAAGGCGGCCTTCTTTCCAAAGAAGAGAAGGGATGGGTCAGGGCTGTCACAGAGCAAGGCGCAGGCAAGCAAGTCCAACACCGCTACCTGTTCTGCATCGAAGATCCTTTCGAGCAGTCTCACAACGTTGCTCGCACCGTCACCCATAATGGTATCGTGGCCATCCGCGATGAGTTCAGACGCGCACAGAGAATTCTACGTGTTGTCGGCGATGGCAACGGACCACCTGCTGACTGTGGGCTTTTCGACGAGTTGGTAGATGATGGGACGGCTGTAGAGGCACAGGCACCTGACTGGAATGGTCGCGGCTCCCAGGGAGCAGGCGATAGAGGTGGACGACGTGGAGGGCGGGAGGCGGGTGAGAGTGGACAACACCAACGTCCACAGCAACAGGGCATGCCTCGCGTCCCAGCGAAGTCACTCGACGTGAAGGACACGGACGACTTTCCTTCCCTCGGTGGCCCGAAGCCAAAGTGAGCCGCTGTGATCCGCCATGGACTTCTTCGCCGGATGCATCACGCTTAGGTGCACTGACTGAACAAGCATTGCTGTGCACTCTGCTGTGAGTCTGCAGTTAGTCTATTGGGGTAGTCGCCGTACCCATTCCTGTAGGACAACGAAAAGATAACGAGATACGCCGTAAGCATAATCCTCCGTTCACATTAGATACAACTCGTAGAAAGTCAAAACCTCTGGTTGCCTGGTAGATACTGAAACACCTATATGCTTTTGTCAAAATGTTGTCAGAGACATCGTTCGTAGGATGTTCGCGAAGCCATCGAACGGCTTGATGTGTCTGGAAATTGACAACAACGCCCCGAATGCGCTTTACAAGCGCACTACTCACCCAGAGACATCCGTATTATACTCGAAAAGGGTTATGTGAAATACACGTATCAACCGATTCCGGAAGGGTCCAAGCAGACTAGGCATCCACGTCCCTAGGCGACGACTTGTTCGATTGTACTGGGGGTTGATGCGCTCCAACCCGAACCCTAAAAATCACTCTCGGCAGATGAGATGCATACATGTACAAGAAACGGAGAATATCCAATTGACATCGCATGTAGTGACTTACATTTACGCTGCTACTATATGCACTGGCAGAGGACCACGCCCTTCGCGCTTTTATGCATTGGCTTTTGGGCGGGGCTGATTCCCAAGGCAGGACATCCCTGCCTCCACGCCACTCGATTGCTGGCGTACATATGGATGGCGAAGAGGCTTCAACGTGTGTCACTCGAACATCCATCATCGGACAAACGCAACTCGCGGGGCGATACCATGGCAGACGTGCCCTCCGAAGTTAAAGTATAGCGAAGATGTGTGCCTGGTGATTGTTAAGATTGATTTGCTCGCGCGTTGCATTTTTGGCGGAGGCAACGGAGAATTTTCACTGCCGAGTGATGGGGGAGGTTGTTTTTCGTTCGGACTGGTCTCTGGAGAGGAAGTGGTGTTCAGGGCAAGTTCGATTCAAGATTTGCGTGGCACATGAAGATCGAAAAGATTGATGTCCTGATCGATCTAGCTCGCCGAGGGTCAAGGAAAGCAGACCATTGGATGGATGGATGGATTGAAACCCGAATGAAAGCATCAAAAAGGACTGCAAGCAAAAAGGAATTCCCTCTCGCCCCAAAAGTGGCGCGAAGGAACCCGTTCAATTTGGCAAAAAAAAGGTGGAAGTTTATCTAAAATGTGTTCCAATCCATCAAATCGTTCCAAGGCGCGGTAAAGCAACCCTTTCATTAAAGTAACCTAGACGTGCCCGAAGGAGAAGAAGGGAAGGGCAGAGGTCGTTGAGAGCATCCCGCTGATGCGAGCCCTTCACCAAAGCAGTGAAGAAGGCATCATCGACAGCTTAAGGCTTGAGTGAAAACGCTTAAAGAGGGATGGCAAGGCAGTTGGCCTCGAGGTTGAGGAGGTTGCCGTCGGAGTCGCCAGTCTCGCAGCAGGCGGCGACGTTGGAACCGCAGGCCTTCTGGATGGGGATGGCGACTGTGAAGAAGAACTGTTAGTGACTGAGGTCCTGTTGCGACGATGGAGATAGAAATCTGCGGGAAGAGAGAAGAGAGTGACATACGGATGGGGACGCTGAGGCAGTTAAGACCGATGAGGTCCTCGCCGCTGTTGCAGCAGGCGACCTTCTGGCCGTTGCCGCACTTGTAGTCGCCGGCCTTGGTGTCGACCTCGACCTTCTTGTTGTTGTCGGAAGCACCGCCCTGGGCGAGAGCAACGGCAGCCACGGAGGCGATGATGAGAGACTTGAAGAAGGCCATTTTGTTGGATTGGGTTGGTTGGAAAGGGTTGTTGGGAAGCGAGTGTGGTATTGGAATTGATTGGAGTTGTTGGATGATGGAGAGGAGTTGGTGTTGAGGCGATGGAGGACGAGGTACTTATACGCTTCTGTGTGCCAGGTCGGTGTCCATTGCTCTCCTTCGACTCCTGAGACTGAGACTGTTTGTGTTGTGGCTTTTGCATGCGGTGTTGGTGTTATTGCATTAGGCGCATGCGTTATGGCGATGCCAATTGTTGAACGGCCCTCATGTCTCACACGACCAGGTGCTTGGGAGGCGCTAGTATTGCTCTCCCTTTTACCCTGGTCGAGCTCCAGAAATGGATTCGAGACTGGGAATTATTATACAGAAACATGGCCATCTACTTCACAACTTTCCCGACCTGCTCAAATCGTCTCCTCGTGAAGATGTTGCCATTGTCTTCTGCAATCGCACAATTCTTCATGGTCCTACAAGGCTGGGGAGGCGGCTTGTGACATGCAAGCGGTCAGGTAGCGGATTGCGGCAACGTTCACCGCTGGCCTATATTAGAGTCTCATATCGACATCCCCATACTTAACCCGTTGATCGACACGTTCACCGCGCGCCACAGACAGTGCCCGACGTCGAGCTTACTGACCTCGGGCACCAACAACACCTGGATTCACACCGCAAAGATAATTTGCATGTGCGTGGATCGAGATCTCCCTGGGAAATGCCGGACTTTGCTTCCGCAATGGCCGATTAGGCCCCAATTTCCGTCGCCTTGAGGTGAGACACATGCAAATTAAGCAATATCGTGTAAGTCAGATCTGTACAGTGGAACAAAGTTACTAGACAAGATGAGCCCCTAAATGAAGAAAGCGACCCAGAACCGGCCCGCTTGAGAAAATCAGGTCTCTCGACACCCGAGTCGAAATGTATCGGGTGTTGCGTACAACAAATAATCAACAACGCCCACCCGATGTATCTCGCCCGTGATGAAATGTGCAAAAGCGCCCTGCAAGGAAGAAGGAAAAGAAAAAAGCCCCATAAGATATCTACCTGGGAAAGGCCGTCACCGTCGTGGCCTTGTGGAGCAAGAGGTATTTATGTATCGCCCCAGTTTTCCCCTCCAGAAGTGCCTGCCTGAACGGTAGTCCCGCTGGCAGTATTGTGCATTGTTGTTCGTCATCGCTCGCAGTCTTGCTGCCTGGACAGTATTGTAAAGCTTGAGTGTGTGGATTGTTGTGCCGGCAGTGTTTCGACTCTTTCTTAACAACAGTTCTTGCTCGCGCCGCCAGCTGGCTGACCACCGTTGACATTGACGGAGGACTGTTGTTGCTGCTGCGGTTGCTGGGTGTCGACGATGCGCTTCTTGATGTCGCTTGCAAGGCTGAAGAAGGCCTTCTCGACGTTGATGTTCGATTTCGCGCTAACCTCCATGAAGGGAATGCCGAGCTCGTTGGCAAGGGCTTGACCCTGCTCGGTCGAAACGGCGCGCTTCTCTTCCCAGTCACACTTGTTGCCAATCAGGATCTTGTTGACGCCCTCGGTCGCGTGCTGCTCAACGTTGGAGAACCATGTGCGGATGTCTGTAGAAAGAGTGTGTCAGTACTTTGTCAAAGGGTATGACGTATGGGCTAGGGTTCAGGCAGCCCCGATTCAAAACGTACTGTCGAAACTCTTTTGATCTGTAACGTCGTATACAAGCAGGATACCCATGGCACCTCTGTAGTAAGCAGTTGTGATAGTGCGGAAGCGCTCTTGCCCAGCGGTATCCCATATTTGCAACTTCACACGCTTGCCGTCAAGCTCGATCGTGCGGATCTTGAAGTCGATTCCGATGGTGGTGATGAAGGAGGGAGTGAAGGAGTCTTCGCTGAAGCGCAGCAGACAGCACGATTTGCCGACGCCAGAGTCGCCGATAAGGAGCAGCTTGATCTAGAGGGATAGCACAGCCGGTCAGCATGGGGTGGTGGAGTAATATGGTGAGCGCCTGGTATCCCAGCTGTCGCCGCACCGGAGCGCTCTGCAACAGGCAAACAGCGCATGTGAGGGTACACGTACAAGGAAATCATAGTTCCTCGTTCCCGCCATCGCAGCGTATGCGTACCGGGTGGTTCCAAGTGGTGATTGCGGTGAGTGGGCTTAGGTGCTGTTTCCCGGTCGTCCACTTAGAGTAGAGCGGCGCGGCTGTAATTCGCAAGGAGAGAGGTCCCCGAAAGCTTGCTCTTTGAGGCTCGGTCGGAAGCCTTTGTATTGTGTCGTCGCAGGTGTGCGAGCAACGTGGTTCAGCGTGCCGGGCCGGCGTCTGACTGGCGACAAAGGACGTTGGTGGTAAGCGCGCAGGATATACCGTTCGCAACTGAGACCTGGCGGGGAGTCGTTTGTTGGCGCGGGAAATGGTCCCGAGGGTGGCGCGGCGGTGGGCGGTGGTGGTGGTGGTGGTGGTGGTAGTGGTGTTGTTGTTGTTGTTGTTGTGGTGGTTGAGTCGAGAGAGGGTGGGAGTGGTGGTTGGCAGCGATGGCGTTCAGGGCGGCGGCGGGTGCGGTGTTGGCAGCGGGCAGGCAGGCAGGCAGGCAGGCAGGCCAACTTACGAGAGATGCTGCTGCGGCGGCGTTTCGTGGAGAGAGAGAGAGCGAAAGGCACATTCGGGTGGGGCTCTTGGGCCAGGTCATCTCCTCCTCCACCTCCACTACCTTGCGACTAGCAAAGGGGGCGCTTCGTGAGGCTTCTTCATTTTCTTCACGGAAACCCACGCGGAACCCTGATCCCGCCGGTCGCACACCCTCCAAACATTCATGCGACGTGCCAGAATACTGCCTGTGAGCAACAATCCTCACCTGATTCATGCGCCACCCTTCTCCATTCGCCACCCCAGCATCGCATGCACAGGGTCCCATGTCCAGGCTGCCTATGTTTTGAGTGCATAAGTCTGCGCACGTATCTGTCTGCTCGTACTTTATCTGGTATTTCCTCTCATAAACATCGATCAAAGTACGGCAGGACGGAAGATTCCCTTTCAACTGCCATGCCGCTAGGCTTTCAAGGTAGGCGAAAATGACACTGAAAGAGAGGAAGCAAGAATATATATTTGTAAGAAGTTGCTCCCAAACAACGTGATACATGCCAACATGATTGTTCTTGCAACGTTCCATCAAGAACATGTTTGGTATAGTTCGAGTCGGGCCCTCGGGAATCACTCTTAGAAGATCGAAGTACAGCAAGACATCTAGAACAGATAGATCTGGTATTGGAATATTCAGACACCCTGGTGTCTGGATGGCAGTGGAGATCAGGACCAGTGAGTGAATGCGCTGCACGCTATCGAATACAGAGGTGCATCTCAATCAGGGCCCTTTAAAGGTTTTGTCTAAAACTCAAAACTTGTACCTCCCAGGTATCGAGTGGCCACAAAAGCGTATACAGGCTCAAGCGCGAGCACCGTACAGATCCCCTCCAGACACAGAACACTGCTCATCGCATCATGCAACCACAACTCCCACTCACTAAAAATACCTCCCATAAGCCCACCTCACCCTCTCAATCCCCTTCCTCTGCCTCTCAACCCCACTCCTCACATCGCAAACCTCCTCGACATCCTCGCAAAACTCCCTAAACACCATCGCCGGCATCAGCCTCGCCGCCGCCTGCCTCAGCACATGCGCCTCGCAAAGCAACAGTCCCTGGTCCTTGTAGTACAGCTCGCCAAACTCCGTCGGGTGGCTGTTGGTCAGGATACGATCGATGTTGCGCAGCTGGCGCAGCATTTTACCTTGCTTGCGCGCGGCGCGGGCGCCACGCTTGGTGGTCAGCGAGGAGCGCAGGTAGCTGGCGAGGAAGTAAGTGATGAGGATGCCGGGCGTGAGGCCGATGAAGCCGAAGACGAGTTCTTGAGATTTGAGCAGGTTGTCGATGCCGCCAATGGCGACTTCGACGTCGACTTTAGTCTTTTGGATCTGGATCAGCAGGGCGCGGATGAGGTTGCCGCGCACGGTGCCCATGAGGGGCGATGCGAGGTCTTTTTCGTAGGCTTTCAGGACGGGAGTGAGGTCGCCTTCGCGGATGCGCACGCGGAGGGCTGCGATTTCGTCGGGGGTCAGGGGAGCGGAGGAGCCGGTTGCGCTGGCGTTGGCTGGGTTGTCGATGGCAAAGTCGACGACCATGCGTTCGAGGCTGTCGCGGTCGCCTTCGAGGGAGCGCTTGGACATGATGCTGACCTCGCTGCCTTCGTCGTGGCGGATTGTGCCGATGATTCTGCGGGTTGGCTCGATGACCCAGTTGCGCCAGAAGTCGATTGTGGTGGTGCCAAGGTCTTCGATCCATTGGATGATCTCTGCTCGGCGGTTTGCCAGGACGCGCAGGATGGTGCTTGAGGACAGGATACCGATGGTCACGGGGAGCCAGTATCTCACCAGTCGTGAAGGTTTGCCGTGCTCTTTGACTGCCAATCTTGAAGACTCCTGGTATTGTGTCAAGGTGAATGCAACAATCCTGTTCAATCGCTCTGCCACAGCTTGAGGTGAAGCAAACTGTTCGTTGAAGTTTCCAGATCCGTGGTAAGCCTCGCTGTCATACAAAGGATCGTCCTCAGTGATCTCTGCAATCGCAGCGTCAAACTTCTCGACAGGTACATCAGTATCGTTGACTTTGAGCAAAACGGCTTCGACAAGAGCAACATTGCGGGCAACGCTCCTCTTCCATATGTGTTGGCCGTCCTCCCTGGGAGTAGCAAGACCATCTCCATGTGCACTTTCGTTCGCTAGACCTTCGCCCAGCAAGACGCCCAACGCATTAGCATTGCGCAGCCTCAACTTCTTCAACGCCGCCTGTTTCCTCCTCACCTCGCTTCTCACCCGCACAACAGGACTGAGCGCCCTCTTCTGCACCTCTTTCACACTCCGCTCTCTGATAACCTGCTTGACCAACCCATAAAACCTGCCCCACTGCTCCGTCGCCGTCTCCCGCGCATCTCTCCCAGCACCAGAAACCGTGAACCTCTCACTCCTCTTCTTGACATCCTCCCACACAGCCAATCCCCACTCCCAGATCCGCTCCGGCGAGCTCTGCACGCCATACACAGCCGTCCACTGCCGTGAACCCAGCACCTCGTCCCAATACCACACATCGTCCGCCAGCGCCACAGTCTCGTCCAGCACACTCTGCAGCGCGAGCCCGTACACCTGCGTCGTGGCTTTGGAGACTACCAGCCACTCAAGCTCTTTCTCCGCCGCCAACTCTTTGCTCCTCACGGCCGATGTGCCCACAGAGGACTCCGCCTCATCGCTTTTCTTCTCTGCACCCACGGCAGCAAGCGCCCCTCTGATGACTGCTGGCTTTGCCAACGTAGCGCTGCGATGCGCGGCGCCGGTCGAAAGCGTGCGGATGGCGGCTTGCAGGCCTAGCAAGCGCGGCGAGAGCTCGGAGATGCTGTCTTGTGTCGATACTGCGTCTTCATTCTCTTCGTCGTAGTCTTCGGATGATAGACTGGTGATTTGCGCGGAGGGCAGGCTGGCGCCGGAGAGTTGTAGGCGGTCGAGCTGGGCGTCGATGCGCGCGCAGTGGTCTGTGATGAAACTCATGGCGCGGGTCTTTTACTGTCCAGATGAGATCGTCGGTCCAGACTGCTGTACAATTCGTTTGTAGAGTCGAAGAGAGAACCACTCTCTCTCGATGAGCTAGCCCCTCAAGGAAGCAAATGCAAACAAGAGTAGCCTTTCCCTCTCTCCTTCTGAGTAATGACGATGATAGAAAGTCGTGGCAAGTGAAGCGTAACTATGTCTCCGAAAACTTCAAAAACGCCATGCCATTTGTACGCCGGTCATTCAGTCGTAAGTGAGATGAGGAGAGGCGTTTATTTGTTCAGTGTGGGCGCTTCGGGCTGCCGTTGGTGATGTTCGAGAGCTCGAAGGATGACGTCCGAGCCCAGCTTTCTGGTTGCCGTCTGACGGTTCGCATCTCGGGAACCATGTTTCAATCTCCTGCTAGCACTTGAATTTTACATATACTGTACCACACATATCATACTATATCAGATGGTGACAGTCTTATATTGCACAAGGATTTATCGCCACGCGGTGAGATCCAGACCATCTGACCTGATCTGCATTTTAGGGGCTGCCGAGACGGGAGAGGCAAGTAACGATGAACGAATGATCTCAATTAGACGATGCGATTCTGCATCTTCGGAATTTATATGTTTTAATCACACAGAGTGGCCAATCCCGACCATCTCCTCCCAGCGACCGTCCTTGATCGACCGTCACAGAAACTCCACGCAAATGCAAAAGACCAAGTAACCAAATCCAGCACTCTGGAGCTGAGATTGGCCATGTATTACAGCGTCAAATCACCAGACTACCTATGAACCGCTTCCCTCGGAAGACAGGCGGTTGGAAAGCATCCGATGAAACGCGGAAGACATAGCTCGCTTAAGCAGCCTTCTTCGCCTTGAGAGCCTTGCGCTCGCGTCTCCTCTTGGCAGCCTCAGGACCGCTCTCGGTGTCGAGGAGCCAGTCCCACCAGGTGAAAGAGCTAGAGTAGTTGCCGATGAACTTCTCGTGGTGAACATCGTGGTGGTGAGCACCCGCCCAGAGAGGGAAGAAGTGGTGGAGCGACCAGGGGAACTCGTAGCCGGAGTGCGAGTCGATGGCCTGGAAGACACGGAGAACAATCCAGACGTACATGGTCAGAATGTGAAGGTCCTTGGTGATGGCGCACCACAGGATGGGGCTGCCGACCGTACCGAGACCGAGGACCATGACTTCAATGGGCGACGCGTATTCTGCTGCCATGCCGAAAGGCGCGGAGTATTGGTGGTGGATCTTGTGGATGTTCTTGTACAGCGGGCCCCAGTGCATGGCGCGGTGAGTCCAGTAGTGCCAGGCGTCCTCGAGAACGAAGAAGATCGCGATCTGGTAGGCCATGGTGAGGATAGATGGGAAGGGAGCGGAAGTCTCGAGACCGAAGTATTGCGCCATGGGGTGGAAGAACCAGATCTGAGGGAGTTCGACGGTGAAGTGAGAAATGAGGACGAGCTTTGCGCACTCCCATTGCTCCTTTGCGGTGGGGATTTTTTGCTGTGAGGAGATTCATGTCAGCGCGGTGTTCCTTCTGCTCCTGGCGCTCCTCCGTGGACACCACTTACGCCTTGAATTTTGTATTTGTTGAAGTATGGGATCATGCCGATGATGATCCAGGGCAGACTGCGGCCGAAGTAGACGGTCTCGTGCATGACGAAGCTCATGATACCGGTGGCAAGCGCATCGTTGCCGATGTATGCGTACCACGCAGTCCACATGCGCTCGAGGTAGTTGAGGTGGACATTGTACTTTGACACCTCGTCAAAGTTGTTCCAGTAGGTGTCTGTGGTGTGCGGGAGCATGGCATCCGCGATGGAGTTGTAGGTGACATTGTTGCTAAAGCGGCGGTCAGCGTGTGGTCAACCAATGGCTCCGTGGTGTTAACGGAGGGCGAATCTTGTTGAGGGGGTCGGTAGCGTACAAGTAGTTATCCATTCCGTAGGGAAGGGCCATTGTGTACTGTACTCGGGATGGCCGGTGAATGCGCCGAGTGTATGTGTGTGTGAAGTCGTGCCTTTTCCTTGGAGGAAAGTAGTGGTCGACGAGGGGCAGAGAGCGCAACGGCGGAAAATAAGGCAATTTGGGTTCTTCAAATCGTACGAGCCGATCTCCTAGTCAGGGACCGACGGGTCCTTTGATTGCCACCAGACGCCACTACTGTGGCGCAACTGACCCGGCAACTCGAGCGGCCGTGTTCACGACGATTCACCGCTTTTGCAAACGCCGTCTCTCAAGCTTTGCCATGGCCACTCAATCTTTCGAGGATCACGTGAGATGCATTCTTCTTGCGAGTGTGTAGGTGAAGACTACACGTACACAGAAGACGTACACCTCCCGAGACCCTTGCATACAGCTATCAGCCACACCTCAGCCCGTCGTACGATCTTCAGGTTCACGATCGAAATCTGGAGGTCCACCAAATTTCCATGATCAAATCATATCCTCGTCGCCACTCTCGTAGGCAACGTCCGATCTTCCGGCGCTCGCCTCAGCAGCAGGAGTGACTTCACACAGAGATCGCCAATGAGTCCAAGCATAGCATCTCACTGCCGACGAGCATGCCACAGTTGCCATACTTGATAGTGGCAGCATATACAGTAGTGCTGAGGTACCGAGTTGCATCCTTCGAAAGTATATCCAACACCGTCTCAGCGCTTGTCGATCATGCTCAGTACCATCTGTCCAACCGAAGCAGCAAGACATGTCCATGTATAAACCTACGGGAAACCACTTCACGGCATGACAAGCAAAAAGACGAACCCGAAACCAAGTACGTCCCCGAGAGCACCACCCAAAGCAAACCACATATCCATTCAAATCGCCTATTATTATATACCTCGAATGCAACCCCACTCCCTCCTCGCGTCCCATCCCGATCCATCCCATCACTCCCCAGCACAAAAAATCGAATCGACGCGACGCAAGCACAAAACCAATACGCAAGAAAAAGATCGTATGTCGTCCCTTCGTTGCTACTCTGAAAGAAGAACAATGACCCTTTCGCTCCGCTCCATCTAGACCAACCAAATCAACATGACCCCCTCGACCCTCCGTCCCTCTGCACACAACCTCGAACGTTAGAGAGAAAGAAGAAGCAAATGATGGGAAGAGAATGGAAAAAAGCACACACTTTTCCCTCCGAAATGAATTCCACGCGCTCAAACCCACACCACAGCTCTTCTTCCACCAGCCGAGTGTGCATGTAAGTGTGCATGCTGCTGCTCCGCCGCCATCTGCATCGTGACCGCTATACCGCTGTCGCTCGCGCCGAGTAAGAAGAAAAAAAAAAGATCAAACGAGAGAGTGCCAGGTCAGCATCCTGACCCTGACAACAACAACTTCCAAGTGAAAGGCCAAGCACAATTTTGCTTTGTACGGTTAGTTATGATACCCATTCTTCCCAGTTTTTTGCTTGCTCGCTTTCATCAAAAACAAAAATTCGTCGTCAAGTCATGGCAACTCTTATCTTCCTCACCTCACCTTCTTGACCTCGGTCGCCCACCCGTCGATACCCTCACCCTTGCTGCCAACTTGGATATCGAGCTTGCCCTTGCCTTCCATACCCCTCGTGCCCTCCATGAATGGGTGATTGGACATGCCGCCGGCGTTAGCGCGCTCGGCAGGCATCAGCTCGAGCATAGGGAGCAGGAAGTCGCCGATGCGGCGCGCTTCCTCGACGCCAAAGTGGTACTTCTCACGCAGGACGTCGGGAAGAGCCCAGTGGCGCAGGCGGTGGATGTTGCGGAGCTCGCCTTTGCGGTTGAAGATTTCTTGCGACCATTTGCCGCTGATGCACAGCGATTTGGGGAAGGTGCCCAGCAGCTCGATAATCTGTGCTATGTGATCGTCGTCTTTGCCGTACTTTGTGCCAGATTGGGGGTCGAAGAGGTAGTCGCCTGTGATAAGTTCGAAGGTCTGGAATATGTTGTTAGTATGCTTTCTTGTAGACTTTCCTTGATCATGATGGAGAACTCTCAAAGCTAACTCACCATAGCAGCCATACTCCAGACGTCTGTACTAGCACCCCACTTCGCCCCAAGGATTACTTCAGGCGAACGGTATTGTCTCGTCTGGATATCGTTTGTGAAGTGGTGTCCAACCCAGCATGCATTACCCAAATCGGCGATCTTGACGGAAATGATATCAATGCCTTCGGTCTCGTCTTTCTCGAACTCTTCTGATGGCTGCACGTGTGCAGTCTTGCCTAAGTCCATTCCGGAAACGTTATTGGCGAGGATTTCGCTAGGAAGAAAAGTTAGCAATGGAACATCATAGACGGAACATCACACTTGTCATAGATACACTTACGCAGTCTTCTCGCGTTCTTTGTTGGGGTCGACCTCGCCCTCGCCTGGCTTGATGCCAAGGCTTTCGAGCATTGATTTGGTCTGACCGGTAGATCCTACAGCACCACTCATGTGAGCACCGTCCGTTCCCGATGGCGAAGCGCCCGTGATTGATTCGGTACCTTTGTTACTGTCATTCACGACCTGGTTAAGACTTTGCGTGCTGCCGGGGAAGTTTGAAAGGTCGTTTGGCGAGAAGTTGGCGTTGAGCGGGCTGGGTAAAGGTTGACTGCCAGTGATGAGGGTGCGTCGTCTCCTGCGGCCGTTGCGGTGATCTGCCTTTTCTCGTTCCTCCTCTTTCACGTATGTCTTGACAATTTGCTCCACGTCACCGATCTCGATAAGGACGTTCTCGGGCTTCAGGTCGGTGTGAATAATGCCGCATTCGCGGTGTAGGTAATCCAGACCGAGTAGTACCTGCTTTGTTATTTGCTTGACTAGCGGCATGGGGATACCACGGTGGTTCCATCGCTTGATCAGGCCAAGCAAGTTCTCTCCCAACACTTCGAATACCATGCATACGTGCATGCCGTGAGGGCCCTTGTGGTTGAAGGAATCCAGCAGGCTCACGACGTGTGCTCGGCCAGGGTGGGTCTTGTTGGCGTCCACCACCTTGTTCAGCAGTTTGATCTCGTCAAGCGCAGTCTCGGTGTAGTGAGCTGCCGAGCGGACGACCTTCAGCGCAACGTGCTTGCCGGTGTCGTTGTCCTTGGACAGCCATACTGTCGAGAAATGTCCCCAGCCCAGCTTCCTCACGATTGTGTATTTTCCATCCTTGTACTGTTCGCCAACCTGCACGGGGTGGTAGCCGCCCTTGCAATAATCCTCCGAGTCTTCCTCGTCGTTTGTGTTTTCAGTCGCATCGTCCTCTGAGGACTCGGAGTCGTCAGGTGAGTGTGAGATTTGACCGCCGTACTGTGCTGCTTTTTGGTGGTCCAGCGGGCTCGACGCGCTGGTGCCGGTGGGAGTCAGCATGGTCTTCTTCGCGGCGCGCATGGTGGACGTAAAACAGTCAGGCAGCTTGCAGGGCGGGCAGTAATGTGCGAGGGGTGGCGTGGCGGGCGGCGGGGTGCAGTGTCTCAAGTGGCTGAGCGAGCGAGCAAGCGGTCGATTGCCAGCCCAGCGTGCGCGCGTTGGTGGGACTTGCGCTTGCTTGCCACGGCCGCATGCACGGTGGGGTGGGTGAACGCGAGAAAGGGAAGGCGCGAAAAGACAAGTGAAGGGAATATACAGAAAGCAAAGACTCACCTATACGGGTTGCCTGTCTTGGCGGCCTGCTGCTCGGTGGTGATGATGGGCTTCAGGTCTGTCTTGCGCTTCTTGCCGCTGCCGTTGGAGGTCGAGGATGCGGCGCTTGCGACCTTCTTGGCCTTTTCGATCGCAGCCTTCTTAATACCGTCGGAGCCATTCATGATGGTGCAGCTGGAGTGAGGAGCGGGTGGTTATAGCGTGGTGGAAGTGATGCAGGCGTGGTCTCGCCGGGATACCGGGGTCTTCGCGCGTGGATGCTGCTGCTGGGAGGCGATTCTGATTATCGGGCGTGGTGGTGGTGGTGGTTCAGCGGGCGCATGTATCCAGTGGCTGCGGGATGACGTCTATGCAGGTGGGCGGGTGGCAGGGCCCCGGTGGTGTCAGGCAGGCTGGCAGACAGGCAGGCAGTGACAGCAGTAGGGCGGAGAGGGGAGGGGAGGGAGCGGTGAGCGGGTCAGAGGAGAGGGCGAGTGTGGGCGTGGTGGTGGTGCTTGGAGTAATGTGGGATGGGTCTCTCGCGCGGGTGGAGTGTTCGCGGCCGTTGTGGACGACGGCTTGAGGCTTGAGGCTCGGTCGGTGGGGCGAAAGTTGGGCGTGGCCAGCTTCCTTGTTTTGCTGGAAGTCACTGCTATGCTGCTGCTGGGAGGCACTGGAAATGCAGAATAGAATGATGCAGAAATGCAGTTCGATAACACATGTGAAGGTGGAACACTGCTGTCTGTGAATGGCATGCGCATACCCGCCTCCACCCCATCGACTCCTAGCTCGTCTACCTTAGCTAGTAGCTTCCTGCCGTATCCATCACATCGCACGCCACGAGTGAGGTATTCCCGTCAGCCTGCCACTACCGCGCTCGAGACTCTCCCATCACCCACAACTGCCTCCATCCCGGCGCCACACACAGCCAGCTAGATGAATCACTGCAAGGTACATGTACGTCTGTACCTCGTCCGACAACGCCTCCGGCTTTGTTTCTTCCATGCACTCTCCTCGTCGCAACGCAGGTACACTACGGCAACATCGCACAAGCCTGCCTCCCCATCCTGCTGATCGACGATCCACCGCCGTACGCCTCAGCGCTGCTAGTCGCCAAAGCATATGACCATGTCAGTGTCGCCAGAGCATACTTTCAACCGTCGAACAGCTGAGCTGCGCTATATTGATGTGATAGCCAAATGGAGGCTAGCGGCACCGTCAGCGCTAGGGAATTGCTTAATGACAGCCACAAGTAAGCAGCTAATCAAAAGGGTAGTAAGAGCTCAGCCTTGTGTTCCTGGCGTATGAGCTCGCAGTTGATGACCAAGCGTCGATTATTTCCAGTCCTATGGCAACGCTTGCGAAAAGTAGTCGTAGCCACGCGGTAACCTAGGCCTCAATACTGGCAAAGATCATCTCGCTGAGATAGCCGAAGCGAACTTCTGCTGGTCTTGCCTGTACGCAATCAAAGTTAGCAAACGCATCCATTGTGAAATATGTTTCCCCAGGTTGGAGCAACTTACTTGTCCATCTGCAATAGCATCCCCAGCACGGGCACCAGCTGCATCTGATGCTTCTTCTCCGGCGTCTCCAAGAATTGTAGCAGCACATTCTTCAAGTAGACAAAGTCGATCTCGGCAGTGCCTCTGCCTCCGTTCAAGGAACTAGGCGTGGGACTGGTGACCCTGCTCGACTCAACTGAAGATCGAGCAGAAGTATGCATGCTGCCACCTTGAGGTCTCGCTCTGCTGTTTGCAGTCTGTAGAGCGCGCATTTCTTCGGCCATGGCCTTGGAAGACTTCTGCAGCTTCTCCAATCGTGCCTCGCGCTCGGCGATGGTCTGTCGCAACTCCTGCTTCTCACGTTCAACTTCGCGAGACTGCTTCTCGCCTTCATCGAGAGCGTCACGCAGCTGTGCCATAGCTGCACGCACCTCGCTGACTTCCTCTTGCGCTTGAGCAGCGCGTTGTTCGAGCTGTGATTGCTTCGTCTTGAACTCTTGCTCACGCTTCTCAGCTTCGGCGCGTGCCTCTGAAGCCCGGCCGGCGTCGAGTTCGGCGTCGCGCAGCCTGTTCTTGAGATCCTCGAGCTCGCGGGCCTTGCGGCGGCCGATGCTACTCGCCTCATCTTCAGCGCGATCACGCTCTTCGATGGCAAGGTCCATACGTTCGCGCATCTCCTTGACCCGGCTTTCGGCACGGCTCTCCACATCGGCCAGCAGGCGGCGCATGGTATCGCCTTCCCTGCTACGTTCGGAGAGCAGACGGCGTGCGTCGGCGAGCTCTTCATCCAAGCTCTCGCAGCGCTCACGTACTTCCTTCATCTGAGTTGAAAGCTCGCGAGACTGGTCTTGCATGCTAGCCACAAGGCTTTGTGCACTCTCGTGCTCGACCTTCTTCAGCGAAATCTCCTCGCGAAGACTGTCTGCCTCATCACCGAGCTTCTTTGCCTGCTTCTCCATGTCTTCGAGTGAACTCTTCGACACCTTGGCATCTTGGTGGGCCTTGTCGAGTTGCTGCTGAAGCTTCTCGCGTGCCTCGATGGCTTCGTTGCGGGTGCGCTCGTTGGCTTCAAGGTCCTTGCGCGCACGCTCATAGCTATCCTCAAGCGCCGAACCGCGCTCATCACTCTTCTTCGTCTGGTCCTTGAGCTTGGTGATCTCGCTGTCCTTCTCAGCAGCCTGGCTCTTGTACTCTGCAATCTCAGATCGCAAGTCTTTGGCCTTCGACTCAAGCTTCTTGACGTTGCTGTTCGACTTCTCGAGATCCGCCTTAACAGTCTTAAGCTCCGCAGACTCCTCGCGAAGTTTCTTCAGTTCCGGCTGAACCTTGTTCAGGTGCTCCTTCAAGTCAGTCAGGTCTTTGAAGCGCGTTTGGGCAAGCTCGTTTGCCGCTGCGAGGTCGGTGTCGAGAAGAGACGAGCGGCTCTTCAGCTCTTCAAATTCTTTAGTGAGAGCCTTGTGCTTCGAGTCTAGCTCTGCACTAGATGTGGTGTGCTGTGCCTTGAGATCCTCGACGGTCTTCTCGGCCTCGCTGTGCACAAGTCGCAAGCGCTCGCACTCTTCCTCTGCTGCCTTGAGCTTCTCTTTCGTCTGAAGGAGTTCCTCTGCTGAAGCAGTGTGGGTGTTCTCCTGACTGCTCTTGAGCTCTGCTACCTCGGTCTCGAGTTCTGAGCAGCGTTTCGAAAGCTCTTCGCGCTGGGCTTCCGCGTTCTTAAAGCTCTTGGCGGACTTGTCGCTCGCGAGCTGAAGCGTATCAAACTCATCCTGCAGCTTCTTCTTCGCATCCGTCATGATTTTTAATTCATGCTTGGCATCGGTCGCTTGCTTGCCGAGTTCCAAGAGCTCGTCCTTGCCCTCTTCAGCTGCGGCCTGCAGGTCAGGAATCTCGCGAATCTTCTCGTTCAAATCCTCGATCACATTGTTCTTGCGCTCGATCTCAACCTGCAGCCCTTGGATGGTCTCATCGCGTGCCTGGATGACGTAGATGTGGTTCTTGATCTCCTGGTCGCGTTCGAGAATGGCCTCTTCGTGATGCGCAATCGTGGCATCCTTCTCATTCTCGTCCATGCCCTCGCGGTTTTTCGCCAATTCGGCCATCATAGGGGCAAGCTTCTCAGCGAGTGTTTGCGAGTTGGTGTCTGCGAGGATCTCTTGCGCTCTGCTTGGCTCAGCCACGAGTTGCTCAAGAGTGGGCTGCGAAGGCGTCGAAGCGGTGGGCTGCTCGGATGAAGCCTCAGGTGCACCTTCAGTGGCAGTCTTCTTCTTGGTCTTGGACTTTTTCTTCTTTTTCTTCTTCGCATCAGCAGCTCCTGGCTCTCCGCCCTCAGCGGTAGGCGTACTGGCCCCAGTTGGCTGAGTGGACTCGATCGCTTCGGTGGCTTCGGGTGCGTCCTGGGTTTGGAGCGTACTGACAGAGTCAGCAGGGGTTTTGCCTTTTTTGGACGGGGTTTCGCACTTTCCACAGTCCAGAATCATTTGGTAGGCAGCATCACGTTCCGCAGTGGCACGCGTGAGCTGGCTTTTCAAGCTCGCCACTGCGGACTCGTGACCCTTCTTGCTGCCCGCAAGTTTCTCCGCCTTGTCTCTAGCTTCCACTGCCATCTTCAGCTCACTCTCGTAGGTCTTAGCGCGAGACACGGCGCTTTCCTCTGATGTGCGGAGACGGTGGGCGATCTCTTGCGAAGAACTTGCCTCGGACTCCAGAAGCTTGATCTGTAGGTTCAAGTCGTTGACTTGGCGCTCGATCGACTGCTTCAGGTCGTCGCTTTCTTTGAGTTGACCGCGCTGTTTCTCGATGACCTCCTGGTATGTCTTCATCCGCTTTTGATCCTGCTCGCTACTTTGCTTGCCGGACTTGGCATTCTTCTCGTGCTCTGACTGGTACTTTTGCAGCTTCTCCTCGGCAATCTTAGCTTTCTGCTCGAGCTCGCTGGCCTTGTCGGCAGCACTTCGCTTGAAGTCAGCGAACTCTTGCTGCGCAGTCTCAAGTTGCTTCTTGAACGCGGCTTCCGCATCTACGAGGGTGCTGCGAGCTTGCTGCTGCTCTTCGTTTCCAGCATCGCGAGAACTTTCCAGCTCAGTGACTTGCTTCTTGGCTTCCTCGAGCTCGGTTCGCAGGGTCTCGGTCTCGCGCTCGCGATGGCCTATCTTGTTCTTCATGGCTTCCAGATCGAGGCGTGTGTTGTCAACATCCTTGCGAAGAGTGGCATTCTCCGTCTCGAGTTCGTTGATGTATTCGCGCTGCTGCTTGATCTCCTCTTCGTTCTTCTTGACTTGAGATTCAAGGTCATTGTCGTAGTCGAAGAACGTGTCGTTCTTGTCCCTTTCTGACTCAGGCTTTTTCTCCGCAACGGCTGGTGTAGGCGGAAGAGCCTTCTCGTTCACAGAATCGGCTCCCAGAGGATCAGAGGTCGATGTGTCGTCCTGCTTCGCTTCGCTCTTGGCCTTCGCCTGTTCTTCGCGCTCTTTACGTAGCCCAGCAGCATCGTCGAAAGCTTCCCTAGCCTTCTTCTCTGCCTCTTCAAGCTTGGCCTTCAACTCATCCCGCTCTTTCACAGTGTCTCTGTGCTCGCCCGTGATTCTCTTGAGCTCTTGCATGACCATCTCGCTCTGCAAGCTGCGCTGGTTCAAAAACTCGACGAGCGCGCCAGGATCGCTAACATTCGCAAGCGGCGTGTGCTCCCGCAACGTCGCTTCGAAAGCTTCAGTCTGCGAGACACGAGCATGGGCGGCGCGGTAATTGCGGAGGAGTTCTAGAGAAAGCGCGTTCTGTGAGTAAAACAAAAGGTGCCAATCGCGATGTAGGGTAGTTTGGCGTAGCATACCTTTGTACTTGGCTGTCAAGTTTTCCAATCGAGCTAGCTTCTGCTGAACTGCTTCTGGCAGCTCATCGTCGGCCTTGCTCTTCTCTTTACCTTTGTCGCTCCCTGGAGCAGCGGCTGTCTCCTCTTTCTTCTCATTCTGCTCGCCATCTTTGCGCTCTTCGTCATCTCCTTCCTGTGCATGGGCGTTGGGGGTAGCTGTCCGCGAGATATCCGATCCGTCGTCTCCGATCACAAAATCCTCTGGGTCCGGCGCTTTCGCAATGGCACCATCGCCTTCAGGTACCCTCAAGCGGCTTCCTGCCCTCTTTGCCGGAGAATCCGTCCTCCCACTCCCTCTCCGTGCTCCAGCATTGCTCGAGGATCGCTTAGGGGCGCCAGCAGCGTTTGGCTGGCCCGTTTGTCGCGCTTGCTCTTCGGCGATTTTGCTGTCGAGGAATGTGTCGATATTGAAATTCTTGATACGCTGCGAGGTCAAGTCAGTTGCTCTGCCCAGAGTGTACGCGCTGCTCGCCGTGGATTTCTTGTTGCGGACAGGACTTACCTGAAACATGTTCGCGTCTCGTCGTGTCTAGTTGTACAAAATGCAGGGCAATCGCATTACAAGGTCATCAAGGATATTATTACAAGCATAACAGGCGTGTCCGTTCAACGCAATGGTATCGTACACAAGGCAGCGGGAGTGAAGGTACACTCGGCCGATCTGACGTTCGGGGTGAGTTGTAACTAAGATCTGACCCTAACCCTTGAATTATTACGTCGTTGGTCGATGTGTAAATTTTATGCTGAGTCGAACGTTCGATTGAACGGATATTGTTCTAAGAGATATCTTCTTACATCACACAAATCACAATCATGCCTTCAGAACTCGAGGAGGTGAGTCGAGAATCTCTAGTGCCGAGTTTGGACATTTTACTGACAGAATCTAGCTCGTTGAGTTCCTTCACCACGGCAACACCGAGATCCGCCAGATCGGTACATATATCTTTCAAGATGAATGACATACGAGCAATTATCTAACAGCATCGACAGCTGCCGAGAACCTTGTCGGCTTCAGTACTGCTCAGCCGAGTTTATTCAAGCGCAACACACTCGAGCCCATCGCGGATCTCAAGCTGTTGATCAAGGACTATACGGCCATCGCCAAGAATGCCCTCACAATGTTGATCAATCTGACGGACGATGAAGAGATCGTCAAGAATTGCGTTGACGATGAGGTCTTCCTGGAAAACCTCCTCAAGCGAGTTACCGTAAGAATGCTAGCCTACCATGAATCGGCTCTCGAAAACGCTTTGCCACACAGCCACTGACAAGAAATACAGGACCCTAAAGACGCCAACTGCAACCTCCACTGCATGCTCCTGGCCAACCTGGCAAAGTCTGACTCTATCACCAAGCTTCTCACATGGAAGCGTAACCCTCTGCAGGGTCTCTCAACATCACCCTTCGCCATCGATCAGCTCCTCGACTGCTTCGTCAAGGGTGCCGCGGGTGCTTACAACCCCAAGGCCGACTACGATTATCTCTCATATCTCTTTGCCGATCTTGCAAAGCACGAACAGGGCCGTGCTCACTTCCTCGCGCCACGCGAAGAAGACGGCAACGTCGTGCCCCTCACCAAGATGCTGGTCTTCACCGAGCACAAGTCGACCATCCGTCGTCGTGGCGTTGCCAACACCATCAAGAACTGCGCCTTCGATACCCCGGCTCACCCCAAATTGCTTGCGTCTGACGAGGAGCAAGGAGCAAACCTGCTACCGTACTTGCTGTTGCCCTTGATGGGCAGCGAGGAGTACGCCGACGAGGACACCGAGGGCATGCTCGACGAGTGCCAGCTTCTCGACCCCGACAAGGCTCGCGAGCCACAGGATGACATCATCGTCACACACTTGGAGACTCTCCTACTGTTAACTACCACACGTGAGGCCAGAGATCGCCTGAGAGAGATCAAGCTGTACCCAATTTTGAGGGAGCTCGATTCACACAGCGACAACCAAGATGTAAAGGTCAACACAGATCGGATTGTCCAGGTCATCATGCGTGGTGAGGAAGGCGAGGAGAGGGAAGACGAGAACAAGATGAAGCAGATTGCTGCCGGCAACCCCGAAGATGAGGAGGAGCAGATGATTGAGGTCGCGTAGATGTAGGCCGAGGGGATAATGCCATTGTCATGAACACGAGATTCGGCACGAGCGATGGAATGACATACTGAATCTCACTTTAATGATTGGTCCAAGGCCCAAAGTATGCGGCTCAGTCCTTCTTCGAGAACTGGTTTCGCCACCGAGAAACCCAACCTGAACCACCCAGGCTACTCTGCTCCGAAAGAGCTGCCAGGAGCAACGAAGACCTTGGCTTCCAGAAATGCCCGTATAATCTCAGCTTCAACGTCCGTGGCTGCATTGGATTCATGTCTAGCACGGTACGCATCTCCAAGGTTCAGCCAAAGAAAGAACCCAGCAGTGACTCCTCCTTCAAATTCAATGCCATGATCTGCCGCCCAACGCGTAACAACTCAGTAATGCTCTGCAAGCATGCGTTGGTTCTCGAGCAAGTATCCATCTACCCATGCTTTGTCTTCGAGTAGGTTACAAGCAATGTGATCCGACACAGATCTGCCTCCACAGCAGATATATTGTGCGTCACAGAGTCAACAAGCTTGCAACAAAACTGCGGATGATTTCAATGAATCGGATCCATGATCCGTAGCGAGAGAAGTGACGACAACGACGCCGAACAGTACAAGCCGAGAGCGGTCGAATTGGAAAGTTTCCACATAAACTCGCGACCTGACTTAACCTGTGACGACGCCATTCGAATGTATTCTAAAGCGATGGAGATAGACGGCAACGATGGCTTGGCATGATCAGGGATGGCACTGACCTTTGCCGCCCAAGGGAAGTACGAGGATGCTGCGCGCGAAGCAAAGGCTGCTGTCGAGCATCTTTTCGAAGCCATTCGGAATGGAGAGAAATCACCAAATCCTGGATATTCTCTTCTAACATACAAAAACGAAACGCAGCAGGAGTATGCTTCCCACTGCATCAATGCCGTAAACCTTGACGAAGGATTCCGTGCTTGTGAGTGCGCCGTTACAGACCTGGTGACCTTCGACACTACAGGAGACGCTTGGGAAGAACTGGCTTTGGCAACGGCTTCGTACTTCCACGATCTTAGTTCTAACAAGAGACGGGACGATGCTGGGTCACTCCTAGCAAGACTGAATGTAAACCCGCAACGATCATCAGATTCCTTTCACATCATCTACCGATGCATAGCGTTCAACGAATTCCAGCTGTCACAGTTGGGTTATCACACTCGCAACCTGGCATTAGTGACGGAGTTATGAATCACGCACTCTCATCGACCGATCGTCAGGATCTGGGCGCGGAAGTGGCCAGTGTGGTTAACAATTTTGCTGATATACTACTTCGGCTTGATAAGAACCGTGTAGATGATGCCATCATGATTCAGGAAGCGCTCGTGGGTCAAAGCCACATGGAAGATTTCATCAACAGTCGAGCGGAAAGAGAGCTTGTTTGCCACTATCTCACACGCATGCTTTAGGAGCGCGAGGTTGATCGTTGGCAGGCGGTCGCCGAAAATGTTCAAAAATTGATCAGAATGGTCAACGGTGATGAAACGTCAGCGCCAATTGGCTATGCAGAGAACAAAGATCGTTGCAGCGTATTGCCAGCCTGTTATGGACCCACCGCCTGCACAAGCGCGCGATGAACTGCGTCCGTTCAGATGTCACATTCGGCATTGATCTCTTGTCGAACACCGATCCAGACAATGACATGATGGCTTGGCATACCCTTATGGACTCGCTACTTGCCGTTGGGGACACAACCAGAGCCGTGGCCGCAGTGAACATGTTGCGCGCTGGCCTATTTGAAGACTCCAAATCTAGCAACAAGACTATCAACAAAGCTCATCCTAATGGTGACGGCACTACGAGGAGTGATGGTGACACTTGAGCAGGTGAAAATGATGAGATTTTGGGAGAGTCTCAAGACACGTCAAAAGACAGTGCCCTGATGCTAACAACCAGAAGCCACGCTGATTAAACTCAAACTGTGGTCGAAAATCCCTTGGTCAGCGTTGGTCTCGCACCTACATTTCATATCCCCAAGACTCCTCCAGTGCCTGAGTAAGAGGATTCTCCTGTCTACACCACCACTCAATCAACAGCAGTGATCAATCTCCCGGACGAAAGCAGTCAAGCACAAGAGACCGAGAGCTCGAAGGCCAACGAATCCGCGTTAAACCCTGGATTTTCACTCTTTCGCTGTGACGGGTGCTGCTTCGATATAATATCCAACGATGCACCCATGTGGTGGTGCAGCTATTGTATTGCCGACTTCTGCAAGAGCTTTCACGAACTCATCATGGGGAAAAAGATGGGTGGATGGAACGTGTGCGATTCTTTTCACTGCCACGTACCCGTTCCTGCAATCACAAAGGCTTACCTGAAAGGCATGATCACAGTCGGAAAAGATAAGTCTGTTGTCGAGTGGGTACAGGGATCGCGCGAGGAATGGAAATATTCCAAGTCAGGTAGTTGAGCCACGACGCCATCAGAACTTCTTCTCTATTTTGCACCACTATGGCTTGCTGCATACTATCTTAGCCGACGCAACCAGCGGCTTCACAAACTTCTTCGGACTGCTAAAACACTCCGAAAACCCAACACTCAAGGAATACGACGTCGGAGCTCCCTTGCACGCTTTCTGATCATACGTGACCAGCTCGCAAAACTCTGCATCGCTGCCATCAGCAGTATAGAAGAACGAATGCGCCACGCCCTTGGTAGCATTGACATCCGCACACTCGCTGCCGTAGGATGTCGATCCAGGATTCCGGAGGGCTGTAAGCTTGGTATCGTTGGGACGGCTCAAGAATAGGTTCTCCAACAGACCTTGGCCAGCAAGACAAAATGGAAACTCGTAGGCGATGATGTTGACGACCAGGCAGTTTGGGCAGACTTGTGCAGATGTGGCTTCGGCGGCTATCGTGTTGGTGATAAGAGATGTCAGGCCTACGGCCAGGGCTGGTATGACCTGCTCGTGTTAGCTAATGGTGGAATTGGAATATGAGGATAGCGTGGGGTGGACTAACGTGGAGGCGCATCTTTCCTGAAATCATAATCGAGACCTCGATGCTAGTGAATGAAGGTCAAGTTGTGGATTGATATGGAGTGTGTCGACTTGATGATGTCGCGAATGTTATATATCAAAAAATGATTCACCGATACCCATCAAATTTTGAGGATAACACTCCAGAACAAAGTCTACCATCAGTGACATCTACAATTCGTTGCTCTCACGCCCGATATTCCACCACAAGAGCTCTCTGCTCGTCCGCTACCCGTGCATCCATCCACGCACCACCCAAGATTGACAGCTCGCGCTTGGACACCGTGCAGATCTGAGCAGCAAGATAAGGGTCAGGTCATCCTTGCAGGACGATCTTGAAGCAATATTAGAATGTCACTTATTGTTATTGGGCGTCGGCCGAAGCCCTTCAGGCTCCGCCGCGTAGTACCTCCGAGTGACAAAAAAGCTGTTCGTTGTGCATGTAGCAGCTGCAAGCCCGTGTAGCCGCATATACATCAGATAGCTTGTGTGACATGCACTCCAGCAAAAGAACAGGCAAGGTCATTGAAGATGCTCGAGTGAAAGATGCAAGAGCCAGCCACCAAGCAAATGCATGTGTGTCTCAGTCGGCCGGCCACGAAGCTCATGCCGTCGATCGTGTGACGTCGTGGCGGTAAGTAAGCAACCCCCCGGAGGACGAACAAAGAGGGACAGAATCAAACTCCGAAGTGTTGGCTCTGTAGCAGCCATTGCTGGCCAATCGTGATCGACCTATTCCGGACACGATCACATAAGTCTTCCTTTGTAAATTGTCCATGTACAGAAGCACCATACACACAGCCGCACAATTTTTTTTTCTCCCAGACATTCTGACTAAAAATCGTGAGAACACACAAGATGGAAGCGAGCAGTAGTAAAGTTATGATGATTTCCCATGAAAAGGAAGCTCCTTTCGTATCTCTATCTTGATCGATCTGGAAGAAGTAACCCTTCCCACGGTTCTTTCTTTCTTCTTCCCTCAATGTAATACAAAAAACCTCATCCGGGTTGCCCTTCGTACATGCAAGAGCCCTGGGTGGGTTTGGGGGGTATACAACAGTAGCACACATACAACAAAAGGAGAGAGAGAAAGAGGGCTTCATCCTTCGCCAGCTCCTCTTTCAAAAAGGTATAATCCAAGCACAAAGAAAAAGAAGAAAGAGGAAAATAATTCAGGGCGTTGGTAAACCCAAAGCCCCCAAGCCGAAAGCTTTGCAAAACGCCGTAGTAATGAATTCGCCACGAGTCCATGAGTGGGAAATTTGGTTTGCGCGTTCTTAGTGAATCTTCGCTGATCCGTTTCCGTGGTCCTGGTAGATATAGTACAGTACATCGCAGCCCTCCATTTTCGCCTGGTGGAGGGGGTTCTGATCGGCTTGAAAGTGCCGGTTTGGAAAGGTCGCTTGATAAGTAAGGAGAGTCATCAGAGTTTCTTATGGTAGTCGAGAGTTGTATTACTCTTCGTCGTATCCATTGTTGTCATTGCTGTAGTTGGTGTTTTTATCGCATTGAATCGCGATCAAGACTCGAGGTCCGGCTTAGGGGGCCATTCAGGTCGGGACTTCCAGTGATCTGGTCGCCTCGCTTGCGTCGTTCGCTCGGGTTGCGGCTGAAGATGCGGCGTGGCCACGATCTTTCGCTACGCTGCAGCGGCTCGATCGGGCGGGGTGAGGAAGAGCGGGCGGTGCCAGAAGTGAGACACTCGACGATGCTGCTGCTGCTGTCATCGTGCTGCAGAGTGACAGGTGCGTCTTTGCGGATCTTGACAAATAGTTTGGCGTCACGGTATTGCTCGCCATGTGGGTTGAAGAGTGGGAGGTGTCGGTAGCCTTGTTGAAGACTGTCAAGCTTCGCAGTGAAGGTCGCAAGCAACGTATTGTTAGAGTTGGCGCGGCGGCCATCGGGAGAGTTCCACACAGTCCAACGAACGAAGATGAGGCTTGTGTGTTTGGTTTCGACAGTCATCTGGATGGGCTGATTGAAGACTGGGTCGAAGCCATTGCCCTCAACAACGCGAGTACGCTTGCGCAATGGAGATCCGATACCGAGCATACCATCACGTGCCGATGCATCGGTACCACCTTCACCTGTGGCAATGCCACGCGCTTTGTCTTCAGCAGAGTACATCTCGAACTCGATGTACGGATTCATTGGAGTCTCGGACGACTGGTTGCGTGGACGCGGCAGCCTCTGAGCGGAGACAATGTCGACACCGAATCGAACGATCTTCTTCCATTTCTTCTCCTTGAGTTCTCCGTCTTCAGACACAACATCCGCGATTGCTAAGTGCTTTGCCTGACGAAGCTCTTCCGGCTTGAGTACGTAGCCCAGACGGTCGGAGCCGGCCGCAAACATGGCCTCGTTAACCTGCATGTGTACATCGTATGTCTGCCAGTTCAAGGCTGCCATCTGCACGCCACGGCGCCATGCTTGCAGTGGGTTGAAGTTGGACGAATCAATACGCCTAGCACCAGGGTAGACGCGCATAAGATAGCGCATGTTGTGTTTCTCAAGTGCCGTCTTGCTTTCCGACTCCTTGGCGCAGAGCTTGACAAATGTGTTCTCCGAGAACGAGAAGATGTGGTTGTAAGTCTTGGCTTCCGGCGCGCCAAAGCCCGCGTATTTGATACCTTGCGAGTAAACACCGAGGCGTCCGAGTTCAGGGGTAATCTTGCTGGTCTTGCGCCTTTTGCCTTTCTCGACAGCCGCTGCATGGTGGTCACTGTCCTCGCTCGATGAGCTTGGCGACAGCGATAATGTAGGTCCAGAAGTGGTAGATCCTCGAGGAGTGGAGTTTGCAGCAGCGAAACTATCGGAAGGGCTCATGGTAGGCGGGCTGTTGACAAGCGGGGACGCTGAGATTAAGCTAGGATCAGACGATGGCGTGCGAGTGAAAGTGGAGGTGATGCTGCGTGCGCGGCTACGGTTAGTGGTGGCTTCGGCGAGCTGTTGTCCAAAATCGCTTTCTTCAGAGGCTTTGACCTTGATGAGAATCTTGTTCCTCAATTCTTCAGGCGACGGCAAAGATACTGAATCATTCATCAAAGGTTCGGTGATCATGATGCCGTCCCAGTGCTTCTGCATCAATTCGACCATCGCAATCTGTTGTTCGACGGTGCAGTGCACCTCAAGCGAAACAATCAGCGGGTAGGGAGTGCTGTGGAAGGCGTATTTTGCGATGACGGAGACACAGTCTGCAAAGAGAATCTTGGTGGTCATTGTGCGGCCATGAGTGACCATCGGACGGCCGTCATCGCCGTCCCAGCAATCGATTTCGATGCAACGACATCCTTTTACAAGTGCTGAGATGTAGCCCTCGACACTCGAAGCACCAGCGACTTGGCGGCCAAGCAGGTATGTGTTGTGCGAGCTGGAGACAAAGTACTCGTTCAGAGGACGATCCAGAACAAATTCGCCCTTCTTCGAGACCACTGGCGCATTGTGAGAGGATGTCATGAAGTTTTGGAAACCCAACATGTTCATCGTACGCTGCCCAACGATGGGTTCGGCGTCAGGCAAACGAGCCTGGTTCGAGGCGTTCTTCGCAAAGCGATCGAAGACAGACTCCCAGTGATTACGGTCCTTGTCCACGTCAACGCACTGCTCGACACGCAGGAATTCCGAGAATGTGTCAAAGTCCATCTCGATATCAGTGCCAAATTTGATGTTGCGGTATAGGTTTTGGATGTCTTTGCGTTCTTTGAATGAGCCCACAAAGTCGCGGTATTGTGCGTAGTCCAAGCTGCCACAATGGTTGACATCAGATCGAGTGAAGTGCGTGCGTACTGTGTGTTCGGAGCAGTTGATCTCGAGCTTGCGACAGATCCACTTTGCATCATCAATGTCGAAAGACTCGTCGGCGTCCGTGGCCTTGCGAGCCATTGCCTGGCGCCATGCCATCGCAATGCTCTTTTCACTCTTCTCAGTTGACGAAGAGAGTGCGTTCATGATTTCTATGCGTTCTCTGGTGACTTTGTTGAGTGCGTCTGCCCAGAGATTGGTGATGTAGGCATCCGGAGTCATCAGATGCATGTTCTTGATTGTACGGCCTTTTGATCGTTCAGGCAGTTCGTATATGATTGAGATCAAACGATTTTCGTGCTCCTCGGGCACTTGCACGTCATCACGTGCGTTTCGCGAATCGGCGCCGACTCGAATCTCGCGAACGTCGTCGATGAAGAAAGATTTCGCGGGGTTCGATGCATGCCAGCATACTCTCGCCGAGTTTGGGTCCAGCCAAATCTTGATTCGTTTTGCTTTTTTAGAAGTGTGCTTAGTAACCCAAGTGCCTTGTTCCAGAACGGCAGAGATGGCCGGCGCAATGCCGCCTTCGAAGCTGCTAAGCGCGCTTGATGCATTACTTGGTCGGCCAGCGACGTTTGCGAGTCCATTGTGGCGACCGCGTGCCCTGGAAGGTGCTCTCGATGGAGCTCTAGAATATGATCGTTCTTCGATGACGTCGTCTGGAATTTCAGGAGGGCTGTCGAGTTCGAGATCCGAGACGTCCTGGCCAATGTCTGAGTTGCCGTTGCTGTCGCTTCGACGACGAACAAGAATCGGTCCGGCGCTCTGGTCACGCATTCGGATCGACATTGATTGGGTCGTCGATGCACGTCGCCTGAGCTTGTTGTGTGCACCGCGAGACAAGCGTCTGATCAGACCAGGATTCTTTCCACTCATAGCATCAGACATGGAGCTGGGGTGGGGCACACGGGTGTGAGGCGAAGGAGAGCGTTCGTGAATGGGCCTCTCGAGTGCAGATGAACGAGGGTGCACAGACGGAGACATGGTCGGATAGATCTGTGGGGAGAGGCCATTGTCCAGGACACGATCCGAATGCATGAAGGAACGCTTCGTGCGGAGAGAGGGCTTTTGTGACAGAGGACTGCCACGGGAGGAAGAGGCGGCACTGCTAAGAGCAGCGGCCGAAGCTGGTGTGACAGTCATTGCGATGGAGGTTTGGAGGCTGTAGAGGTTATTAGGCACACTGGAAGCGGCCTGCGCTCGCGGAGTGGCGGTGGTGGTGTTGTTTATAGCAATGCCATTGGGGTGTTGGTACAATGGCGAGTGAGGACGGGAAGGCACGTTCATGGCTTCGGACCAATATAAAATCTATCGGTGCTACTCAATGAGCATGGCGCGAGGCATTGTGGACTGCGAGCAGCAAGGCCGTCCGTAGATGAGAGGTTGCACCAGAGTTGCCTTTTGCAAGCCGGCTGGGATGGCGGTGGGCGAGGGCGTGCGTGATATGTAAAGCGAGGCAGAAGGAATCGGCCAGCGATGATTAGCGGGTTCGCGCCAGCGCGACTACTGCGGAGTGCGGAGAGGGTGCTGCGGATCCAACGAAGACAAGACAAGGCAGCCGGTATAGCAGGAGCAGCAGTGCAGTGCAATGTCGGATGCTGCTAGCGACGTGGAGCGAATGCACGTCAGTTGGGGCTGAGGTGCTGCGTGGGGGCGGGCGAAGTGCGTGGTTGGCGCTGGAAGGACGAGGCTAGGGACTGCTGATGTGGATTTTGGCAGCAGACAGGCAGGCCGGCGGATTGGGCAGCGCTCTGGTGGGCGGTATAGCGAGCAGGTCGCACAGCACGATTGAGGCTACTACTGTACAGCAGCAGCTAGCGGGCCTGACTGGCGAGTGGATTGATGCGTGGCACAGCGGCGGAGTTGGATGCGATGCAGTCGGGCGTCCGCGGGCGATTGGGTCTGGCAGGTTGTTTGTTGTATCCGGGCGTGGGCAAAGGAGCGTAATGGGTCGGTCGAGATGTTGGTACAGGGTTGGCGGAAAAAGGCAGCGGTGGTGGTTGTCGGCAGCAGTCACACAAAGTAAGGTAAAGCGTCGAGCGCTGAGCACGCACAGAGAAGGATCGAGCGCTGGTGCGCGAGCGTTGACTTCTCTCCCGTCCGCGGGATAAACCTTACAGCGAACTGTCGCGAAATTGCCTTCTCACAGACTCACTCGACCCGCAGCATCCGGGATTCCAACTTCTGGACTAAGGTACCACCACTGCGGGAGCTAGGTGAAACTGGAGCCCGTCCCAAGGCGAGACGTCATGCTAATCTCCAACAGGGCTAAGGCCTGTTACGCGGTTGCCGTCGAGCACGCACGCACGCCCACGAGAGCAGGGTGAGCGAGTAGTAGGGCATACCGTGGCGTGCCATGCATAGCTATGCCCTGCCATACCAGGGCCGCGTAGGGCAGACAGCATCACGATTCACGAGCATGACTTCTCCTGCCCTGGCATGGCATGAGATACATGAGCCAATGAACCACCTGTCTACCCGACCAGCCCACATACCACCACCACCCAGAGTGAGCCGTGGCTGCCCTCGATTATCCTGCCTCCCCTGCCCACTCTCATGCTGTGCCTCAAAGTCTCGTGCCATCGTCTCATCAGCCAATATCATCATCCGCCTGTCATACACCCAGCCCGCCGACTTCCGGCATAGCAGCCTCGCACTCTGTCCCCAATAGCCACTCACGCTCTCCCGCGAGTCTCAGCAACAAGCTGCGTCTCGACTTGCCGCATGCCCCTTGTCATCAAAAGCTACCTGAAGCAAAGTCGGTACCTGGTTACCTACTCCACGCCGCAAGTCACACCTCTGAATCAGTCCTAGATCGCCCCCAAGGTACACGCACGCATTCTCCTCTCTCTCCTACCCTCTGCCCTCCCTACCTACCCACCCTGATACACCCTCTGCCCAGCATCACCATGCCGGGGCAGTCTCGACAAGATGCCGCCTGCGACTCGTCCTTGACCACGAACACAGGGTCCGAAACCGCCGTGGCCGCCCTTATGAGACTCTACGACTCGCGACAGCTCAGGAGATAGGCCACTCCGGCAGCTTGGGATCAAATGCCGGTGGGCATGCACCTAGCCGAGCGCTCGGCTTGTCTCGCACCCGCAAAACCATGCTTGCAGCCCTGCTCAGAGGCTCATCAGCCACCGTGCCGTGCTGTGCCTCTCTGACCCATGCGAGGCTGCAGATTTTAATATCGACTCTTCCCAAGTTTAGCAACCCAGCTTTCCTTGTTCTTCCCGCCCACTCGTATTCGCAGCGCACTGTCGAAACCCCAGTACTTTTGCCAGCGGCTTCCACCTGGCTTGGCGCCATGAATAGCAACAAGATTTTTGCGCCGTTGGGGCCGTCGCGAGCGCCGTTGTAAGCTGCATGAAAATCCCCACAGGGTCGATGTCATGATAGGTGTCTCCGTTTCGGCTTGCCTTCCGTCTGCCTGAGCTTCGCCCGAGTGGTCTGCGTGCAGTTGCAGACTTGCAGTACAAAGCTCCATCCAACGTCACAGCAGGACGATGGCTCTCATGATCAGTGGATGAGGTCTGCATCGCATTCCGTGAATAGAGCGGTGTGTGATGGGCAGCGGCAACACCGTGACAGCCAGCGTGGCATGCGACCAGTCATATCGCATTGACTCGACAATCCGCACGAGCCACGCGTGATCTGACACCAACCTCCGGCAAGGCTGAGACGCAGACAGATCCTAGTAGGTAACATACAAATGCCTGCGGTGCTCTTTTCTGGATTGTTCCCTCGACGAGATGCCGGGCTGCCCTTGCAAGTATGAAGCTCCCCTCCGCCTTGACAGCAGCGAAGTATGACCTGCACCAGCACCATTGGTGGCACGACAGGATTCGCCCGGCCAGTTTCGTCCTCACATTCCTGCTGCCTGCTATCCTATTCCTCGCGATGCCGTCTGTTCCTTGTTATTGTCAGCGCTTGGCATCGTAGTGAGCAGCAGCCGGAGCCGGCTCGGCCAATGTCTGGCATTGCCAACAATAATTACGCCGGTCAAAGTAGGCGCAGTGCAGTGTCTTGGTAGACCATTTCAAACACGAGAAAACTACGTTGGACCAAGTGGGGAGAGATGAGCGGCCACTACTTTTTTGACTCGACAAATCAAACCAAACATGCTCACTACTCGTTTGAAGGTTCGTCGGAACTCCCCCGGTCGCCGCTTCGTTCCGTTGCCTGGTGAATGAATAGCTGAGTACGGATGAGCCTCCACGGCCGTCTACTTTCGCTTCGTCCCATCCTCCATATCTCGCGTGCCTCCCAAATACCCAGAAGAATCCCACAATTCCAGCGTCTCGTGTGAGTCCGTCGATGCGCCGACCCTCGCTTGCGACTAGGGTTGCACACATCGCGTGTGTCGCTACATATTCAATTTCCGAGCACGTGCCGTTCGTGTCGCCCTCTTCCATTCGTGCTTACAACTGCCTTCCGCCAGCAAATCCTGCCCGTCTTCACACCGACAAACCGCGGAGCCAAAAAGGGTCCCTTGGGCTCTCCTTGGTGCTCAACGATAGGTAGGCCCCCGTTGTGGACTTGTGACCGCTACTGCGAACGGCCGCGGGGTATACGAGAGTTTGTCTCCTGAAACGCTCACTTTGACCGCTCTCACTCCCACGTGCTGCGCCCTCTGCTGCGCTCGTTTTTTCGAGGGGAAGATCAGCCCAACGCACGGCATCGTATCGTGTTTTGGCCCGACAAAGCACCACCAACGACGAATCTGGTCACTGCGCGCTTGTACTGCGGCAATGTAGGATCGTAATATTGATGCCTAACCTGATGCGCACGTCTCTGCTACATACACTCCCATCGTTGCTTCGGGTCAATCAACATGAACTTGCCAAAGTGCCCGCCGGCAAACTACGTAGCTACCTTGTTGCGGTACTTGCAAGAGCTGGGGACTATCCGGATAGCCGGCGCATGCAATCTACTGTACAACGACGACAATATCGTGCTCCCCCCGCGCAATACGTACCCTGCTTCTCCCGAGCCAGCGAGAGGCACTACTCTGTGACTCGCTGTGAGCTCTGTTCGGTTTTCCCTGCACTTTTCCGTTTGGTTCACGCAGCGTGCCGCACGTCAGCACTTAATCAAAACTACGTCGCGTTAGTCTATTCTTCGCGATCCTGCCTGGCTCACGATTGCGGCATCGCACGCACGCACGATACGCGGCTGATTTGCGCCGCCCTCTCAGGTCTGTCGCAGCAGTAAGTGGAGATGGGATGTGTCGATGTGTCCTTGTCTGTCTCGTTCTCTTCTCACGCAAAACATAGCCCCATCCTCAGGGAAGGGGTCAGAATCCTGCGACACGGCGACATCACACCGGTCAGGCACCAGGATTTCTGCTTTACGAGCCCTGGCAGCAGCAGAGAGGGCTTTGTTCGGGATGGTGGATCGTCCTGCAATCAACTTCTAACCACATCATTAATCTGCTGATGGCGACATCTCGGGTTCCCAGTGCAGCGTCGAAGGAAGACGGCGGGCAGACGTCTGTTCTGCACACTTGCATTCTTCGCTGCAGGGAGCAAAGTGCCCTAAACCGATCGCATATATGCAATGTAAGTCATGCTGGATGGGATGGGAACCTAAGGCAGTCGATGCTGCGGCATGACCTACACCTGCCTGCAAGCAAGCAACACCTGTTTCTACTACAGTTAGTCACGCCTATACATCCTCATCTCTTCAACGTACTCATGTACACAATGCCACACTGCTCTCGCTTCCGCCGAGCCCACCCTTCGAAACGCAACAAGAAACTCGGTCACACCTATAGCCCAGCCCATAAAGCCGACGCTGCTGTGCAACGAAGCACGGCTTGACACCTGGCCGCACTGCACTGCAAGCTGCGCATGCGCGCAGACGCAGATGCAGGTGCAGGCGCAGAAACCCCGCTCGAGTCGCACCAGCCAAAAAGGCCGAAACGATGCGATATGATACGACACGACATCACTCGTGCATACAGCAGGTTCACCAACACACAGCGAACCAGTGCATTCAGCCGTTCTGCCGACTTCCGCTTCTTTGCGCATGAATCATCACTTGACCTCGGGCATTCTCGCTTCAAATACAAACCTGACTGCGTTGTTTTGCCAGCAGACCGTATATGCGCGCTGGCATTATTACTCTATCTCCACCGTAGGCTGCAGAGTGGGGTGGTGTCGTGTGAGGCGCCGTCGATGGGCTTCAATGCGCTGGCAAGTCTGGCGGCCACGTGCGTGTGGGATGCGGCAGATCAGGTGGTTCATGCTGGGCTGCATTTTGGCATGCGAGTATGCCACTATGCATATTCATGCATGCAGGCTTGTTGGCTGGGCGACAGGCGCTTGGCGAGGTCAGTCGGACGGCCGTCGGTCAAGTTCCATCTCTGAAAGCTGCAGGCAGTTTTTCTTGCCGCGGTTTCTGCTGCTGCCGTCTGACGGTGAGTGAGTGTAAGAGAGCGTTTCTGGAAAGAGGGTCACGCCATGGCGCGCTGTTGGCTTCTTTTTGCGGCTTGTCATGCGTAAGCAGCGTATCTTTTGCGATCCGGCACGGGTCAAGGTGACCATATGGGTTGCACGCAGAGTTGTCACTACTACTAACAGGCACAACAAGTCCGTGATCCAGACCGATCTGGTTTGGCCTGGTCTGATATCGTGCTGTTGCCACTCATCACTTGATCGCATTGCTGACCGTCTTTCGCTAGATCCAGCGAGCGAGCGAGCGAGCGGCTTACGAATGTGATTACGGGAAAAGCTCACGGCTTGATCGAGACTCATCACCCACACACGGCAGTTCGAGAACGAGAGCGATACCGATCAGCCGCAACGTGTTACCTATGCATCAAGCAAGCAAAGCAGACTGACACGCACTGCTTCCGGTGGCGGCCAGGTCGCTCCTAGCTACCCACCGGCGCTCGCCGTCGCTAACACTAATCCGACCTCACTTGTGAGAGAGAACGATGTTACTCATCGGACGAACAAGCTCCGACCCTGGCACGACCCTTGCTCTATCTTGTCGCAGAACGCGAACAATCATGCGATCTAGATCCACGTAACAGCCTGCGGCTTGGATGGACCACGTCTTCGAGATTCGCGGCTCGCTGATACACTTGTGTTCTAGCCATTGCCACCCATGTCTGTCTTGCCCTAATTAGCCACGCGGCTGCGACGTTTATACGTAAGCTTTTTTGGCTTTGGAGTATTGCTTTCGATGGGGTCCTCCAAGATTGAGCCACGAGTCTTAAGGCGTTCGATTGAGATCCAAGCACGACGCGTACGGTGTTTAGCGTGAGTTCGAATGTTTGACTGACATATCTCGACGAAAAATGGATGAGACCTAGGTCGATGTTCGCAGGCCTGGTTTCATTACAGGTTCTCAAACATTGGCGTTTTGCCTATAGCATCATATTGCGCGAGGCAATATGTTGGCCTCCTGGCTCAATGTATCTTCTTGTGTTTTTACATGGTTGAAAAGACTATCAGACCCTGTATGGGAGGTATTCCCGTCGGCTTTGGATACTGGCATGAGTGTGCGGACCGTGGAGATACGATCAATGTCATCTGAACATTGCAACAGCTGGTTTACTCGTGCTTCGATCTATCATTTACAGGGGCAGGGACGAGCCTGCTTGCCAACGAGATGTAAGTCTCTCAGCTTTTCGCGTGTGTCATGTCTTCTGACGGCTGCATCGATTAATGCTTAACACTCATGTGAACCTGGTGAGAGACACGAGGGACTGTGAGTGCTGATCGTCTTTACATACATATATCATGCTCTGTTGATGCTTAAAGAACCAGACTAGGCTCGGTCCCATAATTCATTGCTAGCAGTGCATTTGTGTGTTCTGCATGTGCTCTTAAGCAATGTACAACCCTAACCCTCGCGTACCGACCATGTCGATGTTGTTGTTTGAGGACTTGAACTCGAGAAGACTGTTCTGCTGTGCATGTTGCCTGGTTCGGCGGGATGCTGGCAATGAGTTGGAGTGTACTGGGAATCATTGTCAGAGTATTGCTCTGCGCACTTGCAATACTGACTGGATGTCACTCATCGTGCGTAACCTTGCGGCTCAATATAAACAACGTCAACGTGCACCCGCATGCAAGTACATGCATATTGGTTGTCCCTTTGACTACTGACATAGGCTTAAACCCATACCATGATGGCCACCTGTCGGCTCATGATGTTCACGCTCATAGGTGCCTGCATCACATGTAAAGCGTGCTGCAATGATAGCCGGTCTCCGAAAAAAGCTTGGGGTTGGTCGAGAAACAGTGTTTCTTTGTTTATCTATCGATGGAGCTGTAGAACATGGTAGGTTCGCACCATGGAGACTGCACCAGGCCGAATTCGGGCATCAAATATGCTGGGTACCTTGGAACGCTGTGCATGCATATCATGTGCATGTTTTGCAATGCTTGCCACACTGGCATTGTTGTCACGGTGTCAGAGTGAAGGGCGGCAATGGACCATGGTAAAGTCAAATCCCGCGGAAATGTGGCACATGCTGGCATGTGATTGATCGGCAAGCGACGGCGTGACGCAGTTGAGGGCAAGTAAAGCCTCCGGACAGCTCCCAAGGCTACAGCAACTGAAGCCAAGCTCCCACCAGAAGTCGTTTGCGACAGCTCACCTTCTTTCACAAACACTCCTCACCACCAGACATACCTTGTACATACTCACTAGGATTGTTCCCTTTGTCTACTGCAGCTCGCCTGCTTGCGTCCACCCGCCGCTCCACCAGCCAAGTCTCCTGTGGTAATCAGAGCTGCACGACAGACATCCTTGCTTGCATACACATATTCTTGCGACTCAACGACAGCTTCCCCCTCAGTAGCATCCCTCGGCACCGCATGTCCACGGCGACCTTGACGCGTATCCACCCTACCACCCTAGTCGGTAATCTACCCAAGCCGACTGCCGACTTCGACTCTTTGTCCTCCTCCGCCGTGCCATATCCTCCCGCGACCGGCCAAGAGCCGGATGGGCATCGGAAGAGCCGTTTCATGGAAGAAGGCATAGCTCAGCAACCGATGACCTCCGCCACAGACGCACACACTGCTCCACAACTTATTGCTCCTTCACGGAACTCGATCGACCCGGCCACGGTTCCTATGCGCACGAGCTCTTCACGAGCTGCATTAAACGGGGACCACGGCAGTCCGACTAGCCCGAAAGATTCGAGACATCGTACAATCTCGCCGAGCGAGTCAAAAAGGAAACCACAAGTCAGCGAGAGCGATTGGTACGGTGCGAGCAAAATGAGCAGAGCATCGCCGCCGCCTGCGAGGATGGAGGAGCATGGGAACTCGTCGGTGCAGGTGCAGGCACAGGGACACTCACTGTCGCAATCACAATTACAATCTCAGGCGGAGACCTCGCAATATGTTGGAAGAGACCTAATACACGGAGACGGCTTCAGCTGGAGCCCAGAGAAAGAGAACATTGTCAAAGGCCCTTACGACTACCTCGAAGCACACCCAGGCAAAGACGTACGCAGCCAGTTGATAAACGCCTTCAACCTTTGGCTACAAGTTCCTGAGCCTTCCCTGGCCATCATCAACAAAGTAATCGGCATGCTTCACACGGCTTCGCTCCTGATCGACGATGTGGAAGACAACTCGAACCTCCGCCGCGGCGTACCAGTTGCCCACCACATATTCGGCACCGCGCAGACCATCAACAGCGCCAACTATGTCTACTTCTGCGCGCTGCAAGAAATCGCCAAACTCAACAACCCCGAAGCCATCCGCATCTACACCGACGAGCTCCTCAACCTCCACCGCGGCCAAGGCATGGACCTCTTCTGGCGCGACACCCTAACCTGTCCCTCCGAGGACGATTACCTAGAAATGGTCGGCAATAAAACTGGCGGCCTCTTCCGCCTCGCCATCAAGCTAATGCACGCATGCTCACCCTCTCACAACAACCCTTCAAGCCCCAACAACAACCAAACCTCCTACGTCCCGCTGGTAAACACCATCGGCCTGCTCTTCCAGATCCTCGACGACTATCGCAACCTCTCGCACCCGCTCTATACCGCCAACAAAGGGCTGTGCGAGGACTTGACCGAAGGCAAATTCAGCTTCCCCATCATCCACGCCATCCGCGCCAACCCGGCCAACCTCGTTCTCATCAACATTCTTAAGCAGAAGCCTGTGGACGACGAGGTGAAGAAGTACGCAGTTGGCTACATGGAGTCTGTCGGCTCGTTCGCGTACACTCGCCGGGTCTTGCGCGGGCTGACGCGCAAGGCGCTGCTGTTGGTTGACGAGGTCGATGCTGGGCGCGAGTTGGGCGGCGGCGTGAGGGCTATTCTGGAGCTGTTGAAGGTGGAGAAGGGGACGAAGGAGGCGAAGGCTGGAGCGGTGGTGTGATTTGATTGCTTGCACTACAGAAGGGGAGCTTCATCGGGATAGACTTGGCTTTGGACGGGTGCTAGTCGTGATGGATTTTGTCACGATTGGAGTTGGTTGGGCATGGAACGGCATGAGCATATCGACAGATATGGACTCCTTTTGTTTTCAGCTTCGGGGAACAGGCACGTGAGTGACGATCTTGGGAAGATTGATGATCAGAGGTTGGGAGAATGAAGGGTTATGACAGCACCCTGATGTTTCTAGTATTTTGCCAGTCTGTTCGCTGGTAGTTGTGGTAATCTATAATTTATCTTACAAGTGTCCATGAGCTTTTCATCCCTGGTACTTGGGACACCTTGGACTTCCTTCGCTATGCCCGCGGACAGGTTTTTTTGGTCTGCTCTGCCAACTAGTTTGATTGCATTTGAGCAGTAGGCTTAACACATGTTCTTACACTCAGACCGTTCGACGGACGACGTCCACATCGTCGTCTAAGTGATCGGCTATCTCTTGTCGCCGTCCCTCTATTTCCCAATGCGATGCCTCGTCGGAGGCTTGTCGCGGTCGTGTCCGGACCTCTCGAGCCCTGTCCATAGCTGGCTTTGCAAAGCCAGTCGCGCGATCACTCTTCACTTCCCGAGCGATGTGGCAAATTAGCCAGGGTAACTGGCGTGGGTGAACCGTATAATGAGACGACGTCCATCAAGGACGCCACCCAGACTCCCTTCGCTTAAAGATAGTCCTTCTTCTTAGCAGTGCGTGTGTACTGGTTCATGTGCCACTCAACATCGCCATCCTTGTTATCCGCAGTGCCTTGCCTGATCTCGAACAAGCGCATTGTCATGCGTGGGCCAACCTCTGCCAACTCAACACTCTGGTAGCCAGTCTTCACGAAAACGTGGTGGCGGACCTCAATGCTGTCCTCGATATTCTTGAATGTGACGACTCTGCTGCCAAGCTTGGCAGAGCCTTCCCTGGGCGGGAAGAGATGTTGCAGGATCTTAACGACGCGCTTGCCGAGAGTTGTGGTGAAGCCCTCGAAGATAAGGTGGGGGTATGATTCTGAGACTGTGCCGCGCGAGGCGTTGGGAATGTCGTGGCGGAGGACGACATTGTGCAGACTGAAGGATGCGGTTGGGCCGTGGGGCATGTGTGAGATGGTGAGGGCTGTGGGTGTACCACGGTGTTCGTGGAGCAGGATGAGGTCGCTGAGGCCGGAAGACTTGGCGGAAGAGACCAGGTTGGGCAGCACCAGGTTACCTCTGTTCAGGCGGATACCAGTGGGCAAAAGTAGACGGATCTCTTTGGCGAACGAGGCAAGACGGCTGCTAGGGTCGCGCGAGGTGGTGACCAGGACACGCGGGTCAACAACGCCGGACAGGTAGGAGTATTCATCATCAAGGTCGAGCTCGTCGGCGGCGGTGCGGTCGGCACGGGTCTCGTCGTACTTGTAGTCCTGGCGCAGCTTCTTGTCGTTGGCGATGGCCGAGTCGAGCGGCTTGCCAGTGGCCAGAGACTGCTTGAGCTTTGCGCGCTTCTCGCTGATTTCGGCGTCGCGCAGGGTGAGTGCGCGGCGATAGAGGTAGTCACGCCTTTGGCGAGCCTGTCGTCGGATCATGGTGGTATATTTGTGTGGGTGGCGTGTGTTGGATGTGGGAAGAGAGCAGGCTGTCGTCCTCCTACCACCAACTCGGCCTTGCGCCTTCAATAAATTCTCGGTCGCATCAGGAAAGTCTCAGGAAAGTTCCCCACAATTGGCCGGTCGTGCTTCCCGCAGCAGCGCTGGCTGGCTCCTCCGCCAAATAGAGCACACACCACGCCAACATCACCACCAACACGCGCGACTGCTGCTGTGAGTGAGTGGCAGCGCTGGGAGGATTCGCCACACAATTATTGAGGAAATCACCGGCACACTTTCGACGACAGGACTACCATACGATCATTATCGGGGTTGAGGCCACCGCTCTCGGCCCCGCGCCACTACTACTACCACCTCTCCTACCACTCACCCACCGGACGAACGTAGCACAGCAGCATGGCTGCTGCTTTCGCCCATGCTGGCAACCACCTGGTTGGTGACTCGGTATCTGCCATTAACGACGGTGACGATCTCTCCACTCTGGACGCCGGCGAGAGCGCTCTCGACAATGAGTACGGCCGCGGAAATTTGAATGGAGGCCCGCGACGCAGGCGCGTGGGAGACGACGACGAGACCGACCTGGGATTCGATGACGACGACAATGAAAGCCTGGCAAGTCACGCTGTGAATGGAGCAAACGGAGCTGCTGGCCAGCAGCCCGAAGAGGAGGTCGAGCTTCCCGCTCACGCTTGCGCATACTGCGGCATCCACAACCCTAGCAGTGTTGTCAAGTGCTTGTCATGCAACAAGTGGTTTTGCTCTGCTCGTGGCAATACCAGCTCGAGTCACATCATCAACCATCTTGTTCGCGCGAGGCACAAGGAGGTCCAGCTTCACCCAACGTCGCAATTGGGCGAGACCACCCTTGAATGCTACAACTGCGGCACCAAGAATGTCTTCTTGCTGGGTTTCATTCCGGCGAAGAGCGATACCGTCGTTGTGCTCCTGTGCCGTCAGCCCTGCGCTGCTATGCCCAGCAGCAAGGACATGAACTGGGACACCTCACGCTGGCAACCTTTGATCGAGGATCGCTCTTTCTTGCCTTGGCTGGTAAGCGCGCCCACCGATCAGGAACAGATGCGCGCCAGACACTTGCCGCCTCAGGTCATTGCCAAGCTTGAAGAGATGTGGAAGGACAACAGCAATGCAACAATCCAGGATCTTGAGAAGAACTCGGGTATCGACGATGAGCCTGCGCCCGTTTTGCTGCGCTACGATGATGCCTACCAATACCAGAACGTCTTTGGCCCGCTGGTTAAGATCGAGGCGGACTACGATCGCAAGCTGAAGGAGTCGCAATCTCAGGACAACTTGATCGTGCGTTGGGATTTCGGTCTGAACAACAAACACCTGGCATCTTTCGTTCTCCCCAAGCTGGAACTCGGCGATGTGAAACTGGCCGTGGGCGATGAGATGCGCCTCCGCTACCAGGGCGAGCTTCGTCCTCACTGGGAGGGCGTTGGTTACGTTATCAAGATCCCCAACAACCAGAGCGACGAGGTCAGCATCGAACTCAGGGCGCGCGGCGACCACAAGAGCGTTCCTACCGAGTGCACACACAACTTCACCGCCGATTACGTCTGGAAGGCCACCTCCTTCGATCGCATGCAGCATGCCATGAAGACTTTTGCTATCGATGAAATGAGTGTTTCCGGCTACATCTTCCATCGCCTTCTTGGTCACGAAGTCGCGGCCGCTCCGATGAAGACTCAGATGCCCCGCAAGTTCAGCGTTCCTGGTCTGCCCGAACTCAACGGCTCCCAGATCAACGCAGTTAAGAGCGTCTTGCAAAAGCCGCTCAGCTTGATTCAGGGTCCTCCCGGTACCGGAAAGACCGTGACATCTGCAACTATCATCTACCACCTGAGTAAGATTAACGGTGGTCAGGTGCTTGTCTGCGCGCCTTCCAACGTAGCTGTCGACCAGCTTACTGAGCGCATCCATCTCACCGGTCTCAAGGTCGTTCGTGTCACTGCCAAGTCTCGCGAGGATGTTGAGTCAAAGGTTGGCTTCCTCTCCCTGCACGAACAGGTCCGCATGAACGACACCAACGTCGAGCTTAACAAGCTTATGCAGCTGAAGAGCGAGCTTGGAGAGTTGAGCAGTCAGGACGAGAAGAAGTTCAAGTCTCTCACCCGCGCCGCAGAGCGCGAAGTCCTCACCAACGCCGATGTCATTTGCTGCACTTGTGTCGGTGCCGGTGACCCTCGCCTTTCCAAGCTCAAGTTCCGCACGGTCCTTATCGACGAGAGCACCCAGTCTGCTGAGCCCGAGTGCATGATTCCGTTGGTTTTGGGCTGTAAGCAAGTTGTCCTCGTGGGTGACCACCAGCAACTCGGTCCCGTCATTATGAACAAGAAGGCTGCCAAAGCTGGTCTCAACCAGTCTCTTTTCGAGCGTCTGGTCATTCTTGGCTGCGCGCCCATTCGGCTGCAAGTGCAGTACCGTATGCACCCTTGTCTTTCCGAGTTCCCTAGCAACATGTTCTACGAAGGCTCTCTGCAGAATGGTATCACCATGCACCAGCGCCTGCGTCGCGATGTGGACTTCCCGTGGCCTGTAGTTGACAACCCCATGATGTTCTGGTCCAACCTTGGCTCTGAAGAAATCTCCGCATCTGGTACCAGTTTCTTGAACAGGACTGAAGCCCAGAATGTCGAGAAGATTGTTACCCGCTTCTTCAAGGCCGGCGTCAAGCCCGAGGACATTGGTGTCATTACGCCGTACGAGGGCCAGCGCAGCTTCGTCGTGCAGAGCATGCAGCAAAGCGGCACATTCAGGAAGGAGTACTACAAAGAGATCGAGGTCGCCTCCGTGGACGCTTTCCAGGGTCGTGAGAAGGACTTCATCGTCCTGTCTTGTGTGCGCAGCAACGAGCACCAAGGTATTGGTTTCTTGTCTGACCCACGCCGTCTCAACGTCGCTCTTACGCGTGCCAAGTATGGTCTTGTCATCTTAGGCAATCCCAAGGTGTTGAGCAAGCACCCGCTTTGGCACTACCTCCTGCTGCACTTCAAGGAGCGTAACACTCTTGTCGAGGGTCCTCTGAACAACCTCCAGGTGTCTCTTCTGCAGTTCAGCAGGCCGAAGACTTCTTACCGTGGGCCACAGCGCTACCAGATGTCTCACCAGAACGCAAACCAGGTGGCTACATCTATGCATGGCGGCCGTGCCAATGGTGTTCCTGGGCCTCGTGCTGACGGCAGCGTGGTTGGCTACATACCTGATGATGTCAGCTCTGTGCACTCCTCTGCACTCGGTGGCGGTGCCGCCCTCAACTCGCAGTACCCACCCATGTTCCAGGGCTTCCAGGACTCTTGGCCTGTCATCTCAGGTGGCCAGCGCGGTATGGCTGCTGGTGGTCCAGGTGCGCAGCACCATCACCATCACCACCACGCACACCACCGTGCTCCCGAGTCCATTGCTGGTGACAGTGTGGCTGGTACTGAAGTCACTGACATTACTACCAATGGCTCCGTCAAGCAGCCCGGCCAGGGCGGTGTTAGTCTCACCGGCCTCAGCATCAACGACCTCAACAAGCAGGCCTCCCTCTCTCAGTCAGACAAGCTTAGGCGCTACGTTGAGGGCCAAGGCGCTCCGCAGCCGCCTATTGGCAGCGGAAGGGTCAACCGCTCGATGCTTGAGCAGGACGAGGACGCGAGGAGCGTTAGCACTGCTTTCGCAAGCCAGGTTGGCGGAGTAGGCGGATACGATTGATTGAGCGATGGATTATGAAAGATGCGAATTGCTACGACTCTTTTGCACGCTTTGTGGGAAACTACGAAAAAGACACGAAACCCGACGACGACCGCCTGCTCTTCGTAGCGAGGCGATCCGTTCCCGATTCTGTCGCCACCATATCCGACGCTCTTCATGACGTTGACCCTGGGACTTGAGCTTCATCCATTCAAGGCTTCCTCCGTCGGCCGTTCAGGCCTCGCGGCGCTTTTGCAAATGCCTCCAACCTGCCCACCCAATTTCGATCGGCCTGACGACTTGCGCCCAATCACGGTACCCTCAGCTACTGTCAAATCGTCCATCGACCTTCCAAAGGCCTGCTACCAAACCAACAACGCAATGCGGTCATGAATCTCGCCGCCAACGCCAGATCGGCAGGCGCTGCAGACCCGTCGGCAGTGCACTTACCACAGGCGGAAACAACGGTTTAAGCTGGAAGTTTAGAATGGCGCGCTGTTACGTCTCAGAGAAAGTCACTTTGGAACCAGAAAATTCAGAAAAACCTATGCTATTATGTTAATGCTTTTTTGCATTATGTGATTCTTGTTATTGTTGCGTTCTCGATCATTATCTTACTTCTTCTCATGCTGACCAAGTCTGACCTGGTCCTTACATACTCGTTTGCTTCCATCAGGAATGAGGATGAGGGCTGCTTCGGGTCTGACACTTGGCTCATGCACTCACTCATTCACTTAGTTCACTCACTCATTTGCTCCCTAGAACTTCTTTTGAAACTTGCCTTCCAGTTTATTGCTAGTAAGTTGATAGCAATAGCAATGGCAATGGCATGTTTCACTCTCAACTTTCTCCATCTTTTTTTCCCTTGTTTCGATTTTTGTTGTCTTCCTAGGCGAGGTGAGTTGCGTCGACTTGTCGTCGAACGTTGATTGCATGTCATCTCACAGCGTTTGCACAAAAATATGGGCATGGCTCTATGGCTTTCTGTTTTTTTCCAATAATCATTTGGTAAGATTGACAGAAAAAAAATGATGGCGTGCTAATACTAATGAGAAAAGATAGTGTCCCGACTGGATTTGTACTGCGACAAATAGACGATGATAGATCGACCCTCGCCGCTGGTGAGAGAATGCCACGCGCAGACCTTTGGAAGTTCACTGGATCGTCTCCATCTTGGGCGGACATGAAGCCGTTTGCTGAATGACAGTAGCTGTGGAGTTAGTGTTTGTTTTGCTTCAGTGCTTGTGGATACGAAGCGGCTCGTTGGTTTACGGCCACTGACTTGCGGCTGCTGCAGCTGCGAGGTTTGTCGGATGCCTGCTATGCATTTTGCTTGCTTCTGTCCTTTCCCGTCAGGAGCGGAAGACTCATACATGATGGCTGCGTGCAGATTCCCAAGACTCATGCGTGCTATTTATGCGCAGCAAGCAAAAACAAAACGGAGAGCAAGAAGGTCGACAGTATAAGAGATTTGTGAAACTCTGAGCTGATTCTTCCCTTTTCTCCATCTCCATCACGCACACAACAAGGATGTCTTGGCCTGGTTTTCGCAAGAATCCGCCGGACACGCTGAAGAAGTGCACTCTGTGCAACGAGACCGGTCACCTTGCGAGCGAATGCACCAATCAACCAGGTCCTGCGCCTGCTCCTGCGCCTACTCCTGCTCCGCCTTCACCTCCAGCAAGCTCCTATGCGAGCGCCGTTGCCACTCCAGTCAATCCGGCTGCTGCCCGCGTACGGTTCGACAAACTGGTGGCTTACCCTCTCGACCCTAATCCTGCGGTCGCGCCATTCAGACCAAGAGCTGCTGCGCCAAATCCTGCGGTTGTACCATCCGTACCTACCACCGCGCAACCGGTCAATACAGCTGTGACGTCTCGTCCCTCGGCTGCATCTTCCTGGCCCACGACCACTCGTCCAAGTCCTTCAGCTGGACCATCGAACCCTCCGACAATTGTTTCCAGTTCTTCATCTGGAGTTGCCGGCTCTTTCAATGTTGACCTCGCATCAATTGGCATCGAGCTTTCCGAAGAGCAGAAGTCTTGGGACCCCATCAAGCAGAAGCATGAATTCGGTATCCGCATTGGATACGGCACGGCTGGCGAGAGATTGCCGAAGCCGGAAGTCATCACGAACTACGTCAAGATCGTAAAGCGACCAACGATTATCGGCGTTTATGAGCTCAAGATCGTGGACCATACCGACATTAACGGCAAAGAGTGGCCTGTCAAGGACAAGACCAAGAAGAAAGCCATTTTCGAATAGCTGAAGCATCAACCCGACTATCAGAACCTCATCGGCCACCAAGACTACGCGACGGACTACAATCTTATCTGGGCCACGGGCCCTCTGTTCTCAGACGATGGAGACCTACAAGCCACGCCGCAAGCCACGCAGGCCTTCCCTGTGAACCATCCACACACGAATATTCCCATCATTTTCGAAAGTGTCAGCATCATCTGGATGAAATACATCGATGCCTCACAGAGCCCACTGGCAATGTTACGAAGGTCCAATGCATCGACCAATCCTTCCAATGATGGTGCGATCCTGATTCGTGGGATCAACGCATTCCTGACGCAGCACGCACGCGAGAACATGGACACCCAGCACTACGCAAGTACGGCTGCCAATCGGTTCTTCCTGACACAAGGAGGTCATGAAAAGCGCCTTGATGGGTGGCAGCATTGGCAGCAGACTTTGAGGGCGTTCCGTGGATTCTCCATTTCTGCGCGACCTGGAGTTGACGACTTGTATCTCAACATACACGTAGGTGCCTCGCCTTTCCTGGAGAATCTTACTGTTCAACAACTCCTCAAGAACTTCCGGGCAACGGGGATGGCGTCTCCACGGGAGGCGTTCAACATCTTCAGAAACAAGGAAGCAGTTCGAACAGACCTCACACCACCTGTCAATGTGAGCATCACGAGCATCGGAAGCACGACGATTCGCGACGGCATTCACAACAACAACACTTGGCCCGCCTTCAACAACTACCTACAAACGACACTGGGTCTCGGGAGCCTCCAAAACAGTCTTGACTTCAGTGTCACTGTCGAGTCAGCCGTGCCTACCGGATCCATCCTTGCTTCGAAGTTGAGTATTTCTGGGTTCCACGCCTTCCGAGGACTGTTGTCCCAGGAGCAAACTTCAGAAATGCTCGATTTCGCGTGTAAGTTGCCCTTCTACAGCAAGAAACATTTGCAAGAAGATGGCTTCAGCATGCTTGGAATCAGTACAGCCACCGGGCGACAAAGGGCGGCAGCGTTCGGCATGGAAGTGGGGCGCAGCTTACTCAAGGTTCCAGCTCGCTGGCTGGAGCCGCCTGCTCTGCGTTATAGGTCCAACAATCCGCCAAGGGCCCCCTTAGAGGCAAGTTGGAATCCGAAAGATCTCGAGTTTTTCAGGTCCAGCAGAACCTTGAAAGAAATCTTGATATTGGATCTCCACCAAGGTCTGCCGAATCTGACTCAGCTACACTCCAAGCTCCAGAGCCAGCTGAGAGGACTTGGCCTCATCAATGCCAACGTACAAAATCTTGCACTTACGGGACAGCCAGTGGATGCAAGCGGCATCGTCACAGAAGCTTGGCTGAGTCAATACCTCAGACAGCTGCAAGAACCAATTTCGGCGCCTATTTTCGTCGTCTTGCCGAAGAAGTGCTATGACTCGTATGCCCACATCAAGCGAGTTGCTGACTTGCAGCTTGGTAGACATGCTGTCTGTGCTGTCGGCAGTAATATCGCCAAGGGCGATTCCATCAGCGAACAGTATCTTGCCAACGTCGCCATGAAATTCAATCTGAAAGGTGGAGGGTCCAACCATGCCGTGTCAGAAGTGAATCTTGCCTCGATTCTGCCCAAAGCCAAAGGCTGTGATACCATCATCATCGGCGCAGATGTTGCTCATCCGACTGCAAGTGCACGCCCTGGTTGCCCGTCGATTGCAGCTGTGGTAGGCAGCACTGACGACAACTACCTTCACTACCCCGGCTCCATGCGCTTACAGATTAGCAGAGAGGAGTACATCACGGAGCTCGGAGACATGGTGAAGGAGCGTCTCATCGATTGGGCTAACAAGCATAGGCGAAGACTCCCAGCAAATGTGCTTTTCTACCGCGATGGAGTGAGCGAGTCGCAATATAAGACTGTGCGGGAGATCGAACTCCCTCAGATGAAGACTGCGTATGAGAAGGCTCACGAATACTTAGGCGGTTTCGACCCGGTACCATCCTTCAAAATCACGTTCGTTGTTGTTGGCAAGAGGCACAACACACGCTTCTTCACCGACGAAACTTGTCAAGAAAATACTTTCCGCTCGGATCTGCCCAGATCAGACCTCCCGTTCATGAAGCAAATGGCGGAAGAGGAAGGCCAAAAGTTCGTCAAGAAAAACAACAAATACTCGAGGGTGAACCACAACATGCTACCCGGCTTCGTCGTCGACAGGGTCATCACTCACCCATACAGCAATGACTTCTTCCTGCAATCCCACAAACCGCTTCAGGGCACCGGTCGCTCTGCCCATTACTTCGTCCTCACCAACCAGATGTGTCTCAGCTCCGACGAATTTCAGTGCGTCACGCAAGCACTCTGCTACATCTACGCCCGAGCCACCAAAGGCGTCTCATACTGCTCTCCAGCATACTATGCAGACCGCCTATGCGATCGTGGCCGCTCTTGGCTGCGTGAGTATCTGGTTGGCAGGAGAGCAGTTGACAGGTTGGAGAATGAGAAGGACAAGGTTTTCAAGACGAGGGCTCGAAGGGAAATTGACAACGGGGACTACTGGCGGCCGCGAGGAAACCAGAACGAGCAGAAGTATGGTCAGCCACGCAAGAATCCCTGGGAGCCCAACCTCGACGACATTATGTTCTACTTGTAGACTCGCGCTGTTTACGCCAAGTCTCTACCAATCCTCTTACGTAGAGTACAAGATAAGGTCATGGCAATAGATAGTTTGTCAATGTATTTTGCTTCCGATTTGTGTCTGCTTGCGAACTTCTAACAGACAAGTGCAGTCTGAGATTGCTGGGTCACGCAGGTGTTTCGCAATTGCAGTTGTCCAAAATTGAGTCTGCTGATCTCCAAAAACATGATACCACCTTTTATTCAATTGACTTTTCGTCACATATCTTGTCCCTAGTCCTAACCTTGCGGTTCTGCCGTAGTTCTGTCTTTCCTTCGTATATTCTCAAAGCTATGATACATCATAATCCACAAATCCCACAGAACACCATCGCTGATACAAAAGGAGAGTTCGCACTCATCAAGTGGCTGACAGAAGGAAAATGCAGGTCATGCATGTTGTGGTTGAGTTTAGTGGCCGTTTCTCAATAATGAGCGCTCGGGCGCTGGTAACATCGATTCGTACTCTTCACTGAGCAGGTTCTTCGTGCTGTCGTTATTAGGGTAGTTCTGCTGCTGGGGTAGTGGTTCCTGTGCAGCTTGCGTGATTGCTGAGTTCTTTTGTCCTTGGCTCTCTCGCCATCTTGCCACGCGTTCGGGCAGGGAGGCTTTCCGGGAGTGCGTTTTGGACAATGCTGTGGTGGGTGGGGAACGTATTGTTGTGAGGTGCACAGCTTCTGAGCTGTCGTGCTGAGTGCATGAGACAAAGCTGAATGGCTGTTTTCGGAGTTCGTTGCCAAAAACTTCGCTTTCGGGGCGTTGTTCCTCCAAGTCGATGTCAATCCTAGGTGAGACAATCTCTTGGATGGTCAAGGTCAAACGTTTGTTTTCGGAGGCCGAAGAATGTGGCTTAGTCTCAGAGGCCGGGCCACGGCTGGTGACGGTCGGTGAGAAAAGGCTGGGGAAAAGCCTGGTCAAGCAGCTGCGAAGAGTTGGTACGCAGGAGCAGAGAATACCAACATTCAACTCGACATTGCTCCATAGTGCGGATACTGGGCTCTCGAATGTCACGTCTTTAGTAACCGAGATCGGGTAAAGCCAGACCAAGCGAAGTACTGAGACAATGCATGTGCTTAATAGAGTCAGTGGCAGGTTTGTGGGATAGTATGTTGAGTGAGACTTACCAGAAACCAAAGCCAAACACAACCATCAGCATTATCTTCTGTTGCCTCGAAATAGGTAGCGTTCCGACTAATGGAAGCGGCAGTATGGCGGTGGCAAAGTCGGTCGCCGCGTTAACACCAGCTGCAGAGTAATTGACTGCAAGCTTGTTCATGCATTTACCTGGTACACGGGCGTCCCAGAAGTGGCGCACAGGAGTGCACATGAAGATCCCACTGAAGATTGCCCACAGACTGCAAGCCGTGACCACACCGATCAGAATGTAGCAGGCCATTTGGAAGTGCTTCTGCACGAAGACCCGCAGATATTGGAGCAGAATAGATATCTTCACGCAGAAGAGGCCCGCATAGTATATCCAAATCGAAACCCAGAACCAATAGAAGCCGTTGATCTTGGTGTCCTCGCTAAGATTCCAATAGTGCTGACCCATGCCATATTCGACTAGATGGGATGTTAGCAAAGCTCGCGCATAGAGACCTTCGACAAACACTTACCTCTCTTACCAGTGGTGACTGTGTGTGTAATGCTGAAGATCTTGGCAATGTTAGCGCTGGTACCAAGAGTGCCAGTGTGTTTAAAGACTCACGCAACCAGCACATATGATCGCATCGTCCCAACCCGCTTTTCGCACAATGACAATGCGTGTAAAGAGCCGCGCAGCTACAGCGAAGACACCGAGTACAGTACCCGTCGTCATGGTCGCGATGACCACCTGATCGGTGGTATGGCCTGAAATCGCCATGATTGCGTCGCCTGGGTGAGGTGCGGAAGCCCGCGAACTGTGAAAACAATCTCGATTGGACTGAGGTAGTACGGCAAGTTAAGTAGATCGTCGAGGGAAAACCCAAGCGATTGCGATCGCACGCATGAGATGCCGGGGCGTGTTACCTTATAATAGACCAGGCCTGCAGCCCTATCTGCTGCATCGCCCCAGAATGTACCGTGTACTTCTGTGTTTGGGTGCACATGCGCGCGACCCCTCGAACATGTGGAGACGCTAGCATGGGCAGCGCAGGACCGTTGCGCGTTACAACGGCCCTGATGTACGTGTAGGGACCGCAACCGACAGTCGGGATCGTTGCGAGGCTTGCCGAGCCGACGGTACAGAAACCCATCGCCGATTGCCATGCCACAGAGCTCACGAGAATGCCCAATGCAACACTCGAGGAGTTCAGGTGTAACGTTGGCTACGGTAGTCCATGCGTTTTGGTGGCGATACAATGAGTCCTAATGCCTTGTAGTATCGGCTCTCGTGGTGCAGAAGCATTGCGCAACTCGCGTAGATGCATATGTTCCTGCATGCGGAGGCTCGGCCGACAGGGCGAGCTCCCACGCTTTGGACGCGTGGTTCAGCATATGCGGAGAATATGCAGATGTATACAAGTCATCCTGGTAATTGGGCTGGCACACCAATGGGCTGGTAGAGACGACATGAGCTGCGCATTGTATCGGGCCAGTCATAAGATCAGCGTCGAGAATTGCTTTCCTGGGCCAGATGGAGACGTGACTTGACACTCAACGTCGGTCGGGCTATTGCGGCTGTGAGCCCACCGAACACTGTCTCAAACTTACCGAGATCGCGAAGTCAAATGCCAGCATCTGTAGTGCAGCTTGTGGAGACATTCTGCGTGTTGAGAGCTGATGGCCAGGAACGCGGCACATTATCATGCGGTGGCAGGAGTAGCCGGTCTATAAATGTCAGGCACATATAGACCTCCTGCATGAAATGTTGACACAGCACTGGAGAAGAAGCCGAGGTTGAGGAAACACAATATCCTGCCCCGAAAGATAGTCAACAAGATGCCAATAGACAGAAGTTCCACTCTGTAATGGTGATATGAGCAGAACAAGGGTCGAGCGCGTGAATCTAGACCTGCCGGTAATGTACAAGATTACAGCGAGGTCGACAGATGTGACAGCGAAAAGCAGTGAAATCAGGGCTACCAGCGAGCCGGCTCGGCGTCGATCGGGCCGGGGGGCTAGCGCCAAACTTTCAGGTCAATAACGACTTCAGAGATATAGCAAGAACACAGAGAATCTGTTTCCATGCATATACAGGCATTGCAGGGATGGCGAAGCCGTAGACCTTTCCCAAGATACTGGAAGATCGTCATACTTCCATGCACATGTGAATGCGCCTTTTGCCTCGTGGGCTGCGAGAAGAAAGCTGCTTAGAAAGAGAAGTCCAGCCCACGGTCATCTCTACATGGTATGCGGAAGTACCAGTTCGATGTGCAATCACAGTCACTTCTTGTTTCTAATCGTAGCTGTGGTCGGAAGGGTTGCTGGCAGAATGAGAGAGTTCTTGAAGCGATTGTGTGGCTTGCTCGGTGGGCCGCAGTAATATCACTGTCGTGCCGTGTGCACAGTGCGCGAAGGCGCAGCGCGGCAATTTCTACAGTTCTGGACTTGCATTTCGCTGACACTGTACAACTGACATAGCAACGACCGAGAGACTCCCAGGTACGCCCGAGTTCAGCCAACATATATTTTACATGCAAATTACTGTGTTGCGGCGAATCCCATCCGCCCGTTAGCCGTTGCAGAATGACGGTGACCGCCTGGCTCCGACACAAGCACTATTCTGGGGAGTAGGAGCGGATGTGTGACGCAGGATGACAATTATCGTTAGGCAATGATGCAGTATATTCAGATCCGGCCAGAACAATCCTCAAAGTAGAAATCTTCGGAGCGCCCCCAGGCATCGGTGGCTTGTACGGATCATGTATGCATCTGCCCTATTCTACTATTGGTGGTCTTATCGAGAGATTCTGCAGCGATTGCAAGTTTACTCGCTTCTTTTGTGCGACTTTTCGGGAGCCAGGCTTCCTTCTGCTCAGTCCAATTGTTCGAACAACACAAGGTTTATCTTTGTGAGCGCGCTCGGCTCGAAAACATGCTTAGGATTACAGCGCTTACGCTCAAGTTTGTATACGACTGGACTTCAGCACCAGTGCTTTGTCAACATCCCTCTATGCTATCATCATAAGCTTCGGGCGATTTCAGGAGCATGACAGCCATTGAGATACTTTTCAAGTCGCCTCTGCATTTCAAAAGTAGAGTGCTGGTACTATCTGCTTTGAATGTACACTTAGCAATTTTGCTGTTACCTTTGAGAGTCCAGCACAAACTTGAGTGCAAGGACTGTAGTAGTTTTTGATACAGATCTGGGCCGCGCAGTTTTGCAACATTGACATTGCAGATTGGTCTTATATTTGCAATGAACATACACACTCTATTCCTCGAGAACCTATTGACTATTTGACCTCCAGATGGAGTGTACGAGTGTTGTGCCTCGCTTGTCGCGGTGTGTGATTGTGTTCGCCTGTTGTCCTGCCTATCGTTGGACTTCTGTCGAAAGTCGATCACACGCTTCTCGCATTGCACACCGGTAGCAAACGAAAAGCAGAAACTGGAGTCTAGATTTGATACTACTCCTTGAGCTGGTAAGAGCCTGTATCGGGCCTGCTTGCCTGCCACCTGTGTAGCTAGTGAACATCAGATGTTTATAACTGAAAACGTTACAGGTATGGAGCATGTGTTATCAGGGTTAGGGTAAAAGTACAATCGAAGATGCCTGGAAGCATAAATGTGAATCAGACATAGTTGTACCTAAGAGGATCCCAGGGTTTGTCTCTGATTTATTGCTAGGTGATGTGTCATGTTGGCTAAATTGTAGAATGATGTGTCGTTCTAATCCGAACAATCTATGGACATTGGAAACATCGTGTGCCAGGGTAAGGGTTCACATCCAGTTCTGGACTTCGGACTCAGTGCCGATACCGATAGACGCTAAGCTTGGTCAGTCTCAGAGGCAGTGAAGACGGTACAAGGGATACGAGCCCGGTCCCAGATCGCCATAACGAACTGGGCAAATCTGTTAGCAGCAACGAGCAAATGTGATTCGAGAGTCGAAGATCCCGATTATTGCCAGCCTACTACCTCCATATTTCCGTCGTTCATCCAAATCCGGAGGCCAAGCTGCAACTTTGCCGATGAAATCATCTCTCACCTGCAGGAGTCACCTCACTTGCATCCCTTGAGCTTGTTTAGAAGAAGACCATGACATACGCGGACCTGACTCCGTCACTTTGTCACCTAGCCTTACTGGACGACGGGCATTACCATCTTTGCCACCATCCCTTGGTCGTCAACCTGGTGCTGGTTACACCGCAGCCGCTGAGCTGTCGCATCAGGTGGCATATCACTGATGCGTCCAGCAACGATATCCTCTCTCGAAAGCTGTGACATTCGCTGTTCTTAGCCATCGCTATTGCTATATACCTTTGTCCATCCTGAGGCTTCTTGGTACTATTAGCAGCTAGTCCTCATTCATCTCATATTTGCAACATGCAAACCTCGCGAGGCTCGAAATCTGGCTCCTCGAGATCTGGTCCATTGAGATCTGGTCCACCTAAAGCAAAACGCGTGCAGATAGTGGTACGGTACTCTTGAGTATTGTTTCACAGACCAATGGATTGACGTGTGCTATAAAGGTCGCTTGTGACGCATGCAGGAAGGCCAAAACGAAAGTCAGTCAAAGCCATCAAAAACATCGCTGCCGGAGAAGGTAATGGCTCCGCTGACCCCAAACATCTGCAGTGCAGTGGCACTCGTCCTACTTGTCGCACATGTCAGAGTCGAAATCTCTAGTGTGTCTACTCCGCAGACGCCGATGCAAATCCCATCATAGCGCTCAAACGAAAGTACATAGCCTTACATGAGGCATACAACAGCCAGGGTCGTGAATTGGCACTCCTACAATCACAGGTCGGTCCAGGACCTTTAAACGACTCGCCAGAGGCACGCGTACAAGGCGTATGGCAAGTGCTAAGCACGCCGGCTCCCGGCAGCAATATCGACAATGACCAATTGTCTGTAGTTACTCTTGGCACCAATGGCAATGAACCGCCCGTGCACCACAAGCTCTCCCGACTACGTGAACTCGACCACACAGACCGAGCTGCGGACATCTTAGACGCACTGACATTCATGTCAGACCAAGACAGCATCATCTCGTTGTCGCGCTTACGACTGGGTGAACCTTGGAGTTCTATTGCTGATAGCCTTCTCGCTTATCAGTCCTCCAGCGACGACAGATTCCAGCGAATCGATGGATACGAGGCGCTACCAACCTTGACGCCCAACCTTGACCTTTCAGATGTGCACGGCGCCGAAAGTATGGCTGATCAATCACACACCGAACAATGCATGCCCCCGTTGCTGGAAGCGACATCGACACCGCTGAAACCGTGGCTCATCAAAGCGTTCGACCGGCAATACTTCAAGCAAGTCTGCCACATGTACTACACGTCCAGATCGCACATGGCCCCGTCAGAATCCGCGAGCCCGGCCTCTTTCGGCAACATGTCGTTCTCGAGCGCCATCTACGCGAATTACCACCCGGAGCCTATCCAGGAAGCGCAGCAGCACAACTTGCACGTTCCTATATGGGCCCAGCGCGTATTGCATGTCACCATGATACAGGCCGATCCGTTCCATGGCGTCGTGACCGAGCTCCGTAGCCACATTGCGGGTGGTATGGCGGTCGAAGATGTTTGCGGCCCTCACGCTTACTTTGCCGCACTGGACGATGGAGACACGTTTCATCGCGCTCCCATGCTGTCCCAGATCGTCGCACGCACGGTCGTGAGCCTCAAGCCGTCGGGGTCCAGGACGACGACTTTCACGCAGTACGCGGTGATGTATCAGTACTGGACCTATTGGAGGTGGTTGCTCGGTCCGACCAAGGAGAACTACTTCGAGATCCCAGAGTTTGTCAAGCCGACGGCCTCGCAGCTGTTCGTCGCACACCCTGCTCTGTTCGGCTTTGTCATCCCGCCTGCGCTTCGCGACCTCATGGTCCAACACGACAGCCCGAATGTGGAATGGTTCACCGAGGCCGCCATCACGATCAACTGCCACTGGGAAGGCGGCGGCCAGGCTGCTCTCTTCAGGGACGATCTCACCAATGAGCTCGACTTCAATCCGACGTGTAAGGTCAGTGAATCCGTGTTGTTCCCAGAACAAATCGTCTGTTGTTCCCCCACGCCTTGACTCACAACAAACAACACCCCACAGTCACACGTCAGATCCCTAGACAACTGGACCCTCGGCCAATCGGTCAAATCGTTCTTGCCAAAGTCATACGAAGCAGCCGCCAGCAGCATGTTGCAATGAAAATCGCATTTGCGACGGGCTCGCAGGAATCCTTCCGCGAAACGGCTGCCGAAGAAGACGCGCGCCGTGATGCGTCGCAGGCCCCAACTAAAAAACCCCCCCCCCACTTGCGCCGACCGCAGTATGTTGAAAGGCAACGGTGCCAGGCTGTAGGCCTCCGTCGTCGACTCGTCGCCGGCTTGCCACGACAACCAGTACCCATGCGATCACCTCAAAACGAAGTCCTTGGTTCCGCACGCGAGCGCAAACCACAGGCCTGGATAGACGTGAAAGTGCCGGTGCGAAAACAGCAACCGATTTCCCCTGTGAAACGGCCGACCGGCAAGGCAAGGCAAAGTAAGGCAAGGCAGCTTTAGTATTAATCACGCTGGCGCGCAAAAACAAAGAAAAAGATGTGGCATTGTGAGGAGAGTTTAGGGGATCAAATGCTGCGACATTCGGCAACATCGTGCCCCTTGTCATCAGCCAGTGATTGTTTGGCACGTTAGAAACCGCAACAGGAGAGGCAGATGATCGAGTTCGACGAGTTACAGTAGTTCTATCGAAATCCCTCTTTACCTCCTTATCGCCTCTGACAACCACATGCTCGACCGCCGCTTTATCTCTCACTCCCCCACCCTAACCTCCGCCAAAGCACCAACCACAGCATCAACGTCAACGCCAACATCCACATCGACAACACTCCCATTACGACTACTCGCCACACTCATCGCATCCGAGCCCATCCTCTTCCTCTCCCCAGCCCCATCCTTCTTCGTAGTACAAGAAGTCTCCTCCACAGCCGCACCATTCCCTTCTACTTTACCTGCCACCGCAGCAAGCGTTAGCTTCAGCTCCCTCTCTAATTCCCTTAGCGAAGCCGGCGGGAGGACTGCGTTGCTGTTTGCGGCGAAACGTTTGCGATAAGAGCGGAGCGAGCGGCAGATGGAATCTGTGGACGAGGCGAGAGTCGAAGACGCCGTTACGGTGGCGGTGGGAGTGGGGGAGATGGTGGGCTTGTTTGGTTTCGACGAGACGTTATCGGTGCTTTTGTTGAAGCGGCCGAGAGTAGTGGAGAGGGAACTCGACGTGGAAGTGGAAGTGCGGCGCTTCTGAGTAGTCTGCGCGCGAGGTTTCGGGGCTTCGGCGATACGAGGGGTTGTCGGGGACGGAGAGCGATGGCGGATGCTGTCGCGGCGGGATGAAGGGGAGTCTGGGAAGACGGAGAGGAAGGCTGGTTCGAGGCGAGGGGTCGTTGCGGTCGAGATGCGGGAGGGTTTCTTGCGGAGGCGTTGGGGGGATCTGGGGCCGACTGTGGCTGTGGGCGAGACGGGCTCGCTTTCTGAGGAGGACTTGAGGCGCCTGTGGCGGGATAGGTCTGTGTGGGAGATGATCTTGCGGAGAGGAGGGTTCAGCGCGATATCGTTTGATGTGCCGTTGGCTTCGAGCACAATGCCGAGCCCACCAGGATCTGCGACCTGGGTTGAACTCGCCATGACGGTGTCCCACATGAATATAGTAGAATCAGCAGCAACCGTCACAAGTCGCGACGTGCTGCAATTATCGTCCGCCGGGAGGAAAGCGACGTCCGTGATGCCCTCAGTGTGGCCCCAGTCTCTAGCAATGAGTGATCCGTACTCAGTGTACATGCGCACGGATTTATCCGAGCTTGCAACACCAGCTATCGCTGGGCTACCATTGAGTGAAGGTGCGCAAAGGACTTTCGACATGACAGCTGCTTCTCCGCCGTCTGCGTCGGAACACTTGAAACTCGACGTGCATTGTCCGTTTCTGATTTTGTACTTCCCAATGCATCGATCCACGGTGGCGATTAGAAGTTCGTCGTTGCCAGTAAGACACATCGAGGTCGGAGATGCCTTGACTGTGATGGCTCTCAACATGACAAATGCCAGAGACTCGACGTTCCCTTCTTCACGGAACATGATCTCACGCACGACGACAGATCTGTCAGACGAGTGTGTGATCAGTCTCCTCTCGTCTTCTTCGAACAGAACGCCGGTCACAGCACCAGCATGCTCATCCATGGTTTGCAGCAGTGACAATTGACCATTCCTCCACACGAAGAGCTGAGACATGCGATCACGACCAGCAGTTGCGACAAAGTCGACGTCTTCGATCCGGAAAGCACAGAGGTCCATAATCTCCGCGGAATGTGCCCGTACCTGTGTCACCAGGGCTTTCGTCCTCACATCCGCAATCGAGAGTATACCGTACTTGTCGCCCGTAGCAATGCAAGTGCCGCCCACAAAGGGTGCCACGCTTTTCAGCTCGTTGGCCGTACTTTGTGCGGCAGGTGCAGGCGGGACTGGTACGTTGAGAAACGCGTCGAGTACACCATCAGTGTCCCAGAATTGAATCAGTCCAGTGGCGGAGAAGGTCAAGAAACGGGCTGACGGCAGTGCGTTTGACCGGAAAAGCTTTACGCCTTGCACGGCCTCCCGATGTGCTGCGAGCTGCGTGAAGGATTGGTCTTCCTGGTTACGGAGTGTCAACACGCGCTCCGAGTCTAGTTCGACGACGATGGGCCCCAGTGCAGCGGTCGCAATCGTCGACGGTGCGCCGCTTGAAGCAGGCCTAGCTGGCAACGTAGTCTGTCGTCGCGATCGACTTGGTGGTCGTTGAGGTTGTGCATACTCTGCAGGACTTAAAGTCTTCAGACAGCCTTCCTGTCCCATAACTTGAAGTGAGCCATCTTCATCCACACGCGCTGCACTGATAGCAAAGGTTGCCGCTGCGATTAACGTCAAGCTTTGTACCTTATCCTTATCGTTGAGAAGACATATCTCTCCAGTCTCGGCGCACACGATAGCTTCGTTGTCCGAGAGGGGCACGACGGTCACAAAATTACATTCGAGCAGGTCGCCCAACAAGACATTCTTGCCTGCAAGTGTCTTGTGCCGTGGGGTGAGAATACTGTTCCCATAGTCCGACGATCGGGTGTCGGCACGTGATTTCGGCGCGAAAGTAGACGTCGTTGGCAATTCTGGGCTTCGAATGTCTAAATTGGCCTCATCACCAGGACGCCAGACTTTGATGAAGCGCAACCCAGCTGTAACAACAGCATCGCCGACCCACGCAACAGCATTGGTCAAGGTTGTGAGTTTATTGCTCGCGTGCAAGCCAGCCGCTCCGGTCTTGTCGTCGATGGTCCATATGTATATGAAACCATCATTGACCGTCCCCAACGAAGCCAGATACTTCGAGTCCGGGCTGAACCTCAAGGCGTGCACTCCGAAGCTGTGTTCACTTATGATCGTCACCGGACTGTCCGATGCATCGTCCGCCAGGCAGAATACAGCAACCCGCGGTTTGTACCCAGTCTCTCCCAGCGCCAGCCATTTCCCATTGGGACTCAATGCTACCGACGTCGCTGCCTTGACGCGGTCTTTCGCGGTAGTCGACCTGCCAGAGGGCGAGTCGGACCAATCGCGGCCTGAGGAAGCGAGCGGCGAGCCGCCAACGCTCTGTTCTCTCACGAACCCCAGAGCGCGATGTCGAGGGTCACTCGGGGTGGGCGTGAGTCCATCTCTTGAATTTCCGGCCGGGGTGGGTCTGGCCCGGTAGAATCGTTGTTTCGCGGATAATCCTTCGGTGGTGGCTTCGACTTCCGCAAGAACCGCACAAGCTCCGGCTGTGTGTGCGAAAAGGCGAGAGGAGGGGAGGGCGTCGAAGGCGGTGGAGGAGGCGGTGGTTGTGCCTATCACGTGACGGAGCTGGAGGCCCGGTTCGGCAGGTTTGGGAGGAGGTTTGGTGGGAGATCTGGGTGAGGTGGTGGTGGTGGAGGATTTGTAGAAGGGCGAGTTGGATGGCGTCAGACGCAGGGCGTGGTGATTCATCCTGGGTTGAAGACGCGTTCTCTGCTATGCCAGCGCGACCTTGGAGAGTGCCAACTCAGCATCACCGTCATAGCTTGCTGGCGGGCATATCAATGGTGGGCGGATGAGCGAGCGAGGACAAGGGACAGCAGATGTGAATTGTGAAGGAATGCGGGTTGTTGTGCCCGGGAAACAACACTCGGGCGAGTGGTGCTCTTCACTGGGCAGTGTGCATCTCGAGGGTATAGCAGTGGTAATGGCACCTCACACAATAAATAACAGCAGCAATGTTCTCCTACCTGCACGCCTTCGCAGCAGCACGGCCGGTGTCTACTGCAGGCAAAGAAAGGCACATATCCACTCACCGACCCGAGCACGCGGCGGCGTGTTGTGCATTGGCGTCTGTGCTTGCTGGATGCAAGTCCGAGAGGGAGCTTCGAGCCCCAGCATGCTTATCGATAATAGAATGTTTTTGTCGTCGGTCTGGGAGCAGAGACATGCCTGCCGGAGCAATGGACAAAGTGCTGATATATCTTACACGGGCTCAGTGCAAGCATCTCGCCTCCTCCGTAAGCGCGCGGCAAGGCTGCAGTTGAGCAACGATCGACCCCTGGTGGTGCATGTCGCGTGCGTGCAGGCCAGGGCTGGCTATGGCTCGCCAGGGAAAATGGGATTGATGAGCACACACATTTGTCCGGCCTTACTCTGCTTGTTTGCTTCGCCTGAGCTCTGGCCGAGTGGTGGGGCAATTCGAGCAGCAGCTGGAGGGCAGAGATCATCAGAGGACCCCGTTCAGCAGCGCAGCGCTTGCTGTGGCCTGCCTGGCCCCTCACAGAGACCGCGAAAGGCCAGCTCGGCCAGTCAGAGCTCGGCCAGTCAGAGGATATCAACACAACGATGTCAGCCCAGACGACCACAACAACGTGCCGTGCTCGCCATGCACTCCAACCTTCTCCGCATGGTGTCAGTGTGAGTCCTCGTCTCGGCATCTCCAGACATTTCATCATCATCCAGGCGAATGGCTGGTGCTGCGGATGAACGGATGACGGTGATCCAGCCCTTGGCAACTTAGCCAGTGAGCTGCTCCCCGCACCACACGGCTACTGCTCAGGCGAAGCATGCTGGTTGGTGAGGCAGGGACAACAGACAGAGGGGAGAGGTGACGAGTGATGTCTGCTGCCGATCCGCCAACGGACACCTTAATAGCATAGCACACCGTCGCGTGGAGGCAGAGAGAGACGGCTGTCCTCTAGCTACACTGCTGCTCCTCGCCGTTGACCTAGTCGTTTAGCAAACACACGCCAGTGTCCGTGAGGATAATCATAGTCAATCGTCCAACCCTGGCTCCAGACAAAGCTGCAGCGAAGCCCGAACCGAACACGCCAACTCCCATTGACCCGCAGTCTCCAGGACTAGCGGAAGAAACCAGGGTAGAGAGAGGATCCGAGGACCACCTCCATTCGGCACCGCGTTATTAGTCCTGCTGCTGCTGCTGCTCGATTTCGCTTTCTGTTTTGCTGTTATTCCTCCTTGTTGACTATACCCCTCCTCCTCCTCCACCCCGCCTCTCAACAGCGAAAGAAGCTGTCCTCAAGCGCAATCCGAACTTCAACACACCCAGACTCTTGCCAATCCACACAGGCACGCTCGTGAGCGACAACCGCAAGCATGTCTGAAGAGCAGGCACCGCCCACCGGCGGCATCCCCGAGTCCAACACCGTGCCCACTTACCAGATCCCCAAAGCCTTCTTCGAGTAAGTGATCGCATGCCGCAGCACAAGAAATCCCGCCGGGGAAACAACCCAAGTCAAGCTAACACAAGATCCAGCAAGCACGGCAAGCCCCACCTCGCAAACCTCGACGAGTACAAGCAGCTCTACAAAAAGTCCATCGAGGACCCCGAGAACTTCTGGGCCGACAGAGCGCGCGAGCTCCTCTCATGGGAGAACGACTTCCACAAGACAAAATCTGGCACCCTGGCCGGCGGAGACAACGCCTGGTTCCATGGCGGCAGACTCAATGCCTCATACAACTGCGTGGATCGCCACGCTTTCAAGGACCCCAACAAGCCTGCCATCATCTACGAGGCTGATGAGCAGGAGGGCGGCCGCACAATCACCTACGGTGAGCTTATGGCAGAGGTGTCGAAGCTCGCTTGGGTGCTCAAGCAGATGGGCGTGCAGAAGGGCGACACCGTCGCTCTGTACATGCCTATGATTCCCGAGGCTGTCATCTCTTTCCTTGCTTGCTCACGTATCGGCGCTGTCCACTCTGTCGTCTTCGCTGGCTTCAGCTCCGACTCCCTGCGTGACCGCATCATCGACGCAAGGTCCAAGGTCGTGATTACCACCGACGAGGGCAAGCGCGGCGGCAAGACCATTGGCACCAAGAAAATCGTAGATGATGCTCTCAGGCAGTGCCCAGACATCAAGCACTGCTTGGTCTACAAGCGCACTGGCACCGAGGTTCCCTTCACCGAAGGCCGCGATCTTTGGTGGCACGAGGAGAGCGAGAAGTGGCCCTCATACTACCCTCCCGAGCCCGTGGACTCTGAGGACCCTCTCTTCTTGCTTTACACCTCTGGCTCCACCGGCAAGCCCAAGGGTGTCATGCACACAACCGCCGGCTACTTGCTCGGCGCCGCCATGACCGGCAAGTACGTCTTCGACATCCACGACTCCGACACCTTCTTCTGTGGCGGTGATGTCGGCTGGATCACCGGTCACACCTACGTCGTCTACGCTCCTCTCGTCCTCGGTGTCGCCACTGTGGTCTTCGAGGGCACTCCCGCATACCCCGATTTCAGCAGATACTGGGAGGTCTGCGCGAAGCACAAGGTCACACAGTTCTACGTTGCCCCGACTGCGCTGAGACTCCTCAAGCGCGCTGGCGACGAGCACGTCAAGCACGAGATGAAGCACCTCAGAGTCCTCGGCTCCGTCGGTGAGCCCATCGCCGCTGAGGTCTGGAAGTGGTACCACGAGATCATCGGCAAGGAGAACGCGCACGTTGTCGACGTAAGTTTTCGAATTTAGCAATCGGCAAGACGAATTCATCCACTAACACTCCCTCACAGACCTACTGGCAAACCGAAACCGGTTCCCACGTCATCACCCCCCTCGCCGGCATCACCCCGACTAAACCCGGCTCCGCCTCCCTCCCCTTCTTCGGCATCGAGCCCGCCATCATCGACCCCGTCTCCGGCGAAGAAATCCACGGCAACGACGTCGAGGGCGTCCTCGCCTTCAAGCAAGCCTGGCCCTCCATGTGCCGAACCGTCTGGGGCGCCCACAAGCGCTACATGGACACCTACCTCAACGTCTACAAGGGCTACTACTTCACCGGCGACGGCGCCGCCCGCGACTCCGAGGGCTACTACTGGATCCGCGGCCGCGTCGACGACGTCGTCAACGTCTCCGGCCACCGCCTGTCGACCGCCGAAATCGAAGCGGCCCTCATCGAGCACCACGCCGTTGGCGAGGCGGCTGTTGTCGGCATCAACGACGAGCTCACCGGACAGGCTGTCAACGCTTTCGTGTCGATCAAGGATGGCAACGAGCAGAACGAAGAGCTGCGTAAGGCGCTCATCATGCAGGTCCGCAAGTCGATCGGTCCCTTCGCGGCTCCCAAGGCGGTGTTCTGCATTCCCGATCTGCCCAAGACGCGCTCGGGCAAGATCATGCGCCGCATTCTGAGGAAGATTCTGGCGGGCGAGGAGGATCAGCTTGGTGATATCAGCACGTTGAGCGATCCCAGTGTGGTGGAGAAGATTATTGATATCGTGAAGCAGTCGAGGAAGTAAAGAGGGAGGATTTGTTTGATACCTTGTTGATGACTTGACGCGTTACCTGGAGGATTGATTGGTGATGAGATGATCGGGCATAGCGCCTTGGGGGGGGGAAGGAAACGACTGGCGAACACAACGGCTGCAGAGGGGATACACATATTGTTTGCCTCGTGAGATTTCTCTATTGTATGACGAATTTCTTGAAGATATCGAAACGTTTTTTTAAGACCTGCTTCTCGCGTGGTATTTTTGACCGTGGTGACAATACGACCCTTTCTACTCCGATGAGGCGTGAGGACTCGCCGTCTATGCTGCTCCAAAGTTCGTACTGCTTGCTCTGCCGCTGAGATGCCATCTACGCTTATACATCTCATAGTCTGCTCTACGCTATTGCCGTCGACCTATAGACTGTTGTATAATCGCTCTTGATATCGAGATACTATCCAGATTGTAAGCGTATGTAGTATTTACTACGCTGTAAGAGCGAACGGTCCGCCGTCACACGTCACGTGTAGCCCAGATGACGTAGGCTCCCTGCCAGCCACGATCTCCGACGTCCACACCGAGCAGCGCCAACTCCCTAACTCGTGCTTGGGCGACTTGGACGCTCATGTCCATATGTGACTATGATGTCAAACGGCTCTAGGAAGTCCGATCTCACTGGCGGCATGCAGGTATGCACACTGAATATGGCGCCCTTAGCGATGGAAGGGCGTGGCAAAGCGCAGATAGGAAGTAGGCGAAGTAGATTAAATTGTGGGCTGAGGATGCATACGTGTATGCATGCAGGACTCGAAATGCCTTCAGCTCGATGATCTTCTCTGACATAGGACGAAGCTCGCTCCGACGAACAGCTACCGTTATGACTGGGGTGACCCCTTCGAAACCAATCTCAAAACCCACATCAACTTGTCACCAGGCTTCGTATTCGCCTCTTGGACAGCATACCTGGCTCCAATATCCATCATGATAAAAACACAAAGACTCAGTTATCTCCCCGACTTCGAAGGCAGTTCGGCTCTATACTGCAGGCTTGACACAATGGAATACGAACTCCGTCTACTCACAGTATGGCCAAATGAAGACTTCTCGGCACCCCTGGAGTGCGCGTTGCGAACCACGACGCTATTTGAAGATCCTTCTTACGATGCTCTGTCGTACTACTGGGGCTCGGCGAACGACTTGGAACTTGTGATAGTACACGGCTCGGATGAGGGAAGGCCAACGCCTTCGTTTGAGGTCCCTGTGACGGTGAACTTGACTTCTGCTCTGCGACATCTGCGCATGAAGGCTACCGCTTCGGGCAAGCCGCTCGTGATGTGGACCGATGCTCTATGTATCAACCAGAGAGATGCTCAGGAGCGGAGCGCACAGGTCAACGTCATGGCGGAGATATTCCAGTTCAGCCGCAATATCTGCGTTTGGCTTGGTGTCCATGATAGCAGCTCAGCGGCAGGGCAGGGATTGAAGAGACTTGCCGAGTTGTGTGATTACCTTGAATTGAAAGACTACGATAAGAACTCGTCGGTAAAGTTGATCACGCAATACTTGTCCGAACATGACCTGAGCGCGTCAGAGCTACTCGGATCGATCATGGAACTTATGGATCTACCATATTGGTATCGAGGATGGATTTTCCAGGAGATATGCTCCCACGACGTGCCAATATTTTTCTCGCTCGCAGACCAGGCCTACCAGTTTGGCAAAGTGCAAATGCTCGCTAGAGTACTCCAAGTACTAGCGAACTTTGCGAAAGCTCGCAACCTCCATAGCCGATCGATGGCAGGGATATCGGATGCAATTGGTGTGCCGTTAGATACAGTGTCGGCGATGCATGAGGCTAGAATGGGCAGCCATTGGCTGAGCCATCCAGAACTCCTATCGAACGCTGATAAGTTGCTGGACCAGGTGTTGAACACCAAGATGTGGCACACAACAGACGCCCGCGATAGCTTTTATGTCCTGCGCGGGTTTCATCCTGCGTTCGCAGGCTTCAGCGCAAACTACAATTCGAGCGTGGAAATTCTCTTCACTAGCGCGACGTGCCGACTGCTTGACTGCACTCGCACTTGGTCGCATTGGTACTGGTATCGCCCCTCTCAGTCGCCGTTCTTGCCATCCTGGGTCATCGACTTCACCGTCAATGCTTCCCACCGGCAGTGTGGGCCGTCGGAATTCGCAGGCAACTTCAACGCCTCCGCCAGCTCGGAATTCCGCGTACACAGGAGACCGTCGGGTCCGTTGAAGACAGCTGCTTTCATCCACGACGAGGTCGAGCGGATCTCTCGCTGCCCGACTCGCATCCAAATGGATCGTGCCTATCAATACGAACCCTGGCTCGACTGGTACAAAATGAGCCATGCCTTCATACGACAAGATCCCGTCGCGATATTCCGAACGGCGAGCGGCGGCTTGGGACCTGGACTCAGGCGCTTTGCGCTCCGTAATGTCTTCCTCTTCTGGGACCATCCTCTCGGGAAGTCCTTGGGGGTCCCCAAACCGCCGAGGCTCGACCCAGCAGACCAAGAAGCTTTCGACACTTGGCAGAGCCGGGTTTGCTATCTACGCTTCAATCGGAGATTGTTCATCACAAAGCAAGGACGCATGGGACTTGCTCCCGTTGCAGCGGCTGTGGGCGACCGGATTGCCATTTTTGCTTCGGGCGACATGCCGTTTGTGGTCCGGAGGGTTAGCGACGAAGATGGCGAAGCAACGAAGTATACATTGGTGGGGAGCTGTTATCTCGATGGTGAGCCTTGTTGTCTTTGAAACCACTTCGCTTGCATCTAATGGATTAAAGGCGCGATGGACGGAGAAGCCGTCTACGAGCAAGGCGAGCTTGTTTTCAATAAGCTGCAGCACGGGCACGGATCTCAGACGAGATTTCAACGGCTCAGTGAGACTCTGTCGCTTGAGTCTCGCGGCGTTCGATATAAGTCGGCCGCGCCGACAATCACCAATCGCAAGCGATGTCAGATGTCGAGGAGATCGCGGTCGCTTGATAGCGGACGATTCGCGAAGGCGCTGGCTGTTCAGCTGGCGTTCAAGGATCGTTTGAATCTGGTGTAGTATTGTGGTTTTTCTTGGGTCACACTTCCCCATCCTCATACAGTCGATGTTGCAGATTCATTACCTGTACATTCTGGGAAATTCTGAGGTACTCAGTTGATCCGGACTCCAACGCAAGTTCAGTATCTTCGCTAATGTATACGATGTCCGCATGGGCCTTGTCTCAATTTGACTGTCTGAGCACTCACCATGGCGCTCGTTATCACCACCGACGACGACTCTCAAAGTCGCTGCGACGTTGCGCCAGCATCAGCAAGCCTCCAAGGCATTCCGCCTGAACTGAGAAACAAGACCTACAATCGCCTCCTCACTGAGCCTCGCAATATCTGCAGTCGCAAGCTTCTCGAGCTACGTGAGGGCTCTCCAGGTGGTGACCTTTGGAAGCAGTTCCAATCAGCCATCGCCGTACACCCTCTCACCGCGACCTGCCGTCAGAGGCGCACAGAGTCCGGCTCGATTCTCGCTACGACAGCTGGACAGACTTAACTTTGATGTCAACAATCTCGATCCGCATCAGCTTGCAGTCTTCCGCGAACTCCTCGCAACATACTGCTTTTCTCACGAAATCTCCGACAAGAACTTTCCGCCCCTCCTCTTCACCGAGGTCGTGCTCTGCCTGAATCTGGATGACAAATTCCTACCGTCGATTGAGGCCTACGCAGGAGAAGCACATGGCCAAGCCCGTGATGATTACAGTGCCGCCACACGTGATTCCCCAGGGATTAA